>JARKIC010001095.1:0-152044 GCA_029378375.1 Mycena olivaceomarginata | reverse complement strand
TGCACTGACTGATTCGAATGTCCGCCTATCTGGTCCGCGCTTCAAGAAAATCGTCTTTATTGCAGTAAACCCTGCCGGACCCAACCTCCCCTTGCCGCGGCTTTTCATACGACCGCGGTGACGACCTTGACCACGAACTGTCCTCCGACTACTTATCTGAGTCGTCTGAGTCTTCTGGCGCCACCGAGGCCTCTGGCATGGTACGCGTCCGCTTTCTTTTTTTGTTACTCGGACTCAGAAAGACATCAGGACACGACGATGGATGATACCAAGGTATGTCCGTCTCCTCGGACGTTTATGACTCGAAAGCTTACACTCGTAACAGTCCGCGGATGAGGAAATGCCGGCGCCCAATCCCAGCAAGGTCAGTCTTTTACTATCGTATAGCCTCTGCCGTCCTGATAGATTGCTCTAGGCCAATGCCAAAGCAAGGGAAAGGCTAAGGAGTCCGAGGTAACTTTATATTCTGTCACATTTCTTTCTATGCAACGCATCGCCGCGGTTGAGCAGGACCGCAAGGGCAAGAAGAAGGCCTCCAGTGAGGTGGGTATGCGAAGCAATGTTCTCCTCGCACTTCTGACGTATCTCAGGGCTTTCGATTCGATACCGGCTTTTTCGACGACGATGTTGCCGCCGGTGTCGCCTACGAGAGCGACAATGCACCTCGCAACCCTGATGAAGTTCCCGAGCCGAAGGTAACTCTTGTGAGTCTCATCTCACGCGATCGATGATGACAATTAATAGATCGAGAAACCTGTCGTGCCCCAGGCCCATCTCACAGTCGTCCGTCTTCTACACAACATGCACAAGCCTGACTCGAAACAAAGTCTTCCGGCCGTCTTGTGAGTTCGCTTTGCCGCCTTCCGAATCTTTGTGTAACGTGTAAGTTCCAGTGGGTCGAACAGGGGATCCGGTGCTTCCTGCTCGGAACCAAGTCAACCGAGATCTGTGCCGGAATTCTTGTCCAATTTCTGGCCTCGCCGATCAGTCCTTGTCTTTCCCCTTCACAAATGCTTGCCTTCATCGAGTCAAACATTTGCCAACCGTTCGCAATGTTACTAAACTTGGTGGGCGCTTACTCGGGGCCACCGAGCGGCTGGGAACTCCGGAGTTCGAGGCTGACTTCGATGGCGACTTTGCAATTGGCCCCGGCCGCCTTCACGGACTCGCCCCTCATATCCTGCCAGTCTACCTCTGCCTTCCGGTTGCCCTGAAGGCAGGGGCTTCTCCCGCTGCCGTTAGCGCAGTGCACGAACAATCTCACCGAATTTTCGTATTCCCTCCTTCGTGCCTGCTGCATTTGCGATTTAAACAGCATCGGAGCCAATGGGATCCGCGTGGTGGCTGTCGCGAGCTGGCGACCATCCTCAAGACCAAGGATTCCGGTCTGCCGGTAAGTCCAATCGTCCGATATGATCTCCTGATGCTGACCGTTAAGTCAGGTCGCCACTGAGGAGGATTTCAGACGTCTCAATTTGAACCTCCTCATCGCCACGTTGGACAAGGGGTCCCCGAACGTGAGCGAAATCGTATTTCTGCTCATGGATGCTCTGGGGGATGCCTCCAACCCGAGAGAAATGACGGCGGAGCTTGTTCTAAAGGATGGGGAATTTGGAATGCTCCGGTGCTACACGCTCGTGGTGGCGCGCGTTCTTGACAACCTCGACACTACCCACCCGGAGTACCCCTCTCTCCTTTCCAGCATTCAGAACGCCAGCGCTGGCATCGCACGCAAAATTCGGAACCATTTCAAGAGTGGCGGGGACAAATACTAAGGTAGGTATCTCGTTCGATTATACATATTCCGGTTGCTCAAATATTATATTTTTGCAGAGCGGTCCTTCATCCAGTGGCCCTAATACTCGTAGTCGATCTCAGAGAACGTAGGACACGCATGTTTATATTATAACCTTTGTTAATCCATCGTTTCTTAATTTTGCGACAGAACTGGAAAATCTGATAACAATGTCGACGGTGAGTCTTGACGGACAATACAAGGAATATTGCGATATTGACGGTCTGTCGAAGACATGACTAACACGGATTCACTGGAGTCTGGGTGGGCGCATGATTGCCATCTCTGCCCGTCGAGCGAAGCGGCCCCATCCACCCAAACCAGAACCGCCAAAACCGCCACCAATTGTAGTTTGTACGTCCAAATTCTCTCCCTGTTCGATATTTCTGATTGCACTAGCCTCGGATACCGACACCAGCTTGGATGGCGAGTGGAAAAAAACCTACGCAAAGTGGAAGAAGCAGACACATCAAAACCCGCCTCGCCAACCACGCGGCAATGCTTCTTCCACTGCGGGTCCTTCTCGCTCGACGGCCACTTCGCAAACACGCGCCAAGTCAGCGTGGCTTGATCCCGGCGCCCTCGAGGATGACAATGTCGAGGATGCTATTGGTCTTCTCCGAGTCCGTCGCACCAACACCCGATACTGGCAGGGGGTGATGCGGGAAATTGTTGAGCGATTCCCTCCATCGCCGTGATGGTGTAGTGGTTGCGGTGTCTAGATTTACATGTGTCGGCGCCGGTTCGAACTCCGTTCTTATATGCTTTTTGATACAATTCCACTTGCGCCGGATTAATTAATTAATCAATCCCGGATTTTAATCCAGGATTACTGTCTCAACAGTGATTGTTTAAACAAAACTCCTAGGGTTACTGCGGATTGGTCCCTCGAGTCGTTCAGGCCGGATTTGATTGATCCCATCCTTTCCAGCTCAGAGACGGGCGGATATATATTCCCAGACGGAAGTGAAGCCGGGGACGAGAGATCTAGTGTATTGATTCAGTGGTTCCTTCCAGTAGCTCAGAGACTAAAAATAATCACAAATTATCAGCATTTATGGTTGAAAAGCGGCGACTGTAACAATCCGAAAATCGAAATATTTCGCCGTAATGGGTGAAATTGGGTTGAGAGTTGAGAAACCTGGTTGCATAAACTGTCTCGGTCAGAGGCTCTGCCATCGTAATTGTTTGGGTTTGGGAAAGTGTAGGAAATTATTGGCAGAAACTATTGTGTTATAAGTAGATTGATTGGGCGATTCATACGAAAGGGAATGGAAGATGCCACAAAGGATCGACATTAATATTAATATATTGTATGAAGGGATCGAACCTAATAAGGCGCTTTATGCAAAGCACGAATGGGCATGGCCAGCCTCAGTATGCGAGTAGAGCCAGTCGATTTCGTATGAGGGGCTGAAGGCCGACTTCATGTACGACGAAGAGCTCCGTGATGGACTCGAAGAAGCCAAATCCAAGCTCGAAGCCCATTTCCGCCTCGACTACGCAGATCAAGCGCAGTCATCTGCCCAGCCTGCTGTCAGTGCCCCGGTTCAATCGACCTCTCGCATCCAGGCCTCGCCCGAAAAAGATTTCACCAAGCGGTATGCTGTACAACGCCGCCCTGCTTTTGGCGAACGCCGTGGTTATTATTCGCTCTCACGCGAGGACTTCAACAGCTGTGATCCGGTCCAGTGGTGGTTTACGCGGAAGGCGCAGTTCCCAAACTTATTCCGTCTGGCTCGGGACATTATCACTATTCCTGGTGAGTTCAAGTTATTTCTATTCTGCAAAAAAAAAGTGCAAACTCTGAATCATGCTCATGATTCTTAGGCTCTGCTGTTGCTGTCGAACGCATTTTCTCCGGGGACGCGACACCATCTCCCTCCGCAGGGCCAGTTTACAACCCGAAACTATCAAGACTTTGATGATGGTGAAACAACTCTTCGTCTCGCACGCAATGCGATCCAGGAGGTTGTGGGGAAAGAGTAGATGGCAGGTGGTAGGTAAGGTATTTGGTAGCTTCACATCACACAGGAAGGTCAGTAATGTCGGGTCGGACTGCTGCATCTTACGTGCCGGGCTTGAGAACAGGAAGACACGGCAGCCGTCTTGATGTCTTGGCGGCGTTGTGAGTCTTGTGCAGGCTTTGCGTCACAATCACATCCCTGTGAGCAAGCGCAAGGTTCCAGATGGCGGGAGGGGGTTTTCAGGGCCACAGGAAACAAATATGTAAATGCGTCATAATTGTCCAATTCCCAGAATTTGGACCCCCGAGGAATAATTTCACATCGTTTCACTTCTACGTTTATTTGGCCGAATTTGGTCCGGCCAAAAATCCCATTCATTCTCAACGAATTCTAGAGCTAGTGCCGCGCCGACTGAGTGGTTCGCTTCCTGTATGCAATCATAGTTTTAAATTAGATGTTCTGCCGATGATGGCATTGAACCGTGGCGTAAGATAAGTCAGGTCTCAGGTTGTGCTCGGAATCAAAATGACGGATCTAACCCAGAACAAGATATTCTGGATGCCTAACACGGCTCCACAGATGTTGGTTTGTGAGACAGGTGATGGTTCGAGTTGGGACCGGACATGATGTGAATCCCTCTGCTGAATTCCACACTGCTGATGGGCCGCACAGTCTATGCCTCCATGATCAGCAAGTGCTAGGGGAGACAGAAATGTAAGAATCCACCGCGGGTGTGGAGAAATCCTCATTCATTGTGCGGAGCACCGTCCTGGAGTTGAGACTGCAGATGCAACATGAGCCATTACATCATTCAACATGGCGGTCAACTCACGTAGCCAAGAGGGAGTTTGAAAAAGCTTGGTGAATGTCAGAAGCATCCTGTGAGCTTACGAGAGACGCGCTGACCTCGCGCCTCGATGGCAAAAAATGCAAGGTAGATGTCTGCAAACAAACATTCAGTCGACATACACGCTATTGTTCAGACAAGCATACAGTTGCGCGGCATTGTCACAAACTAGAGAAATTGTAGTTAGATTTGGACAGTATTGCATACGCAAATGCATACACAGATCAATGGTATGATCCCTGATGCACTTAAAGGAGGATGAAGATGAGACGCGGTTATCCGACACATGGACAAGCGTCCTAACCTTGTCAACATCCCAGTCTCTGGACATGAACAATTGTGAGCCGAGGCTAAACGTACGTAAAAAACCTGTCAACAAACCTATGGTCCATAAAATTATCTTGTCCACTACCGTCACAGTCTTACTGGATGAAAAAATTACATGGGATCTCCTCTGTATTTGGCGAATAAAAACGCATACCGCTTTAGAGCAGAGGTCCGTTCGCGAACGAGGACGGTTACGAGCGTCGCAGTGATCAACATGTCGGTCACAGCGCTGATGGTCCAGAAGGAGTTGATGAGCCACGCCCACTTCACCTCGTAGCTGGCTAGCGAGACCGTTCCCAAGGCCGTGCCGAAGACGACGGTGGTCCCCAGCAGCCGCAGGAACGCCATTATGCAGACAAGACAGGGAATGTACACCTGCTTCGTGAACATATGGATTCGGGCAGCGAAGAATCCTTGCACTGAGGCGCGTGAGGAAGAACTCTACACAGACACCTGAAGGTACTGCACCGCATACTGCGAGAACGCCGGTCAGGAAGAGGGACACGGAGAAGGATTTCGGGACGCCAGCAATGCGTTCGGATGCCCATAGTCCGATATCGTGTACGTATATAGCGTGTGTCCAAGACATGCCGCATGTGCGGTCTCACAAGCCCTGTAAGATTTGGTCTTTGGTCTGCGTAAGTTTTCAACGGTGAGGGCTCACAAGACAAATGCAACCTACGCAGGACAATCAATCAGGCAGCATGTTCTCTGGGTGATCTTTCACATACCAAAGCCTTGAGACCAAAGGAATCGCCGGGGAAGCGTCCGTAGTAAAATATACGTCTGAGTCGTCGTCACCCCAAAGAGTACATACGAGACCATGACCCGAGTTCTTCGGCACCTGAGAAAAACGCAACAATCATTGTTCATCAGAAGTCGAAGACGACGATGCGAGTGTTCTATGCGCACCCAAAGTGGTGTTGGGATCGAAGGAGACCGCAGAATCCATGAGGTGGATGCGTCTTCCAGCAAGATGGTCACGGCATGTATGCATGGCATAATACTCTCCGTATCGAAATATTCCAGCATTCAGCAGACACGGCGATCAAAAGCTGTCAGAACCCTGCCACAGTAGGTAAAACTGCCCCTTTCGGACATGCGGCAGCGCCCGCCTGCTGCTATGTACTTATTCTGCTCCAGGTGCGAAAGTTCAAACACAAAAAATTGTTCGGGATCCCAGGTAAATCTAGCAGGATGAAATGTGCCCCGCCAAAAAGCTACCTGTACAGTTCGCCTCCATTAGGAAGTCACAATCGGTCACTTTGCATCTGGGTCCCTCGGATCTTCCCGAAGTGCCCAGCACATCATGTCATTGCCATCGTCCCGCCCAACTCCTTCCTTCCGCCGCTCTATCCCGCCTCGTGCGCATCGAAACTGCGCCGACATCCAAGTACCTTGTGTCTGCAAACTAATTGGTGCATTAAATAACCATCACGTTGTCATGCTTTTTAAGAAAACCCCACAGTCTGAAGGTATGTGAATGATAAGATCATAGAGCTCGTCGTCGCCAACGATGAGCGGTGAGACTCATGAATGGTGACCAACACTTTGTTGTTTGGCTGATCAGCAGTGATCCGATGGTCCCACGATCGTGACACTTTGTGACCACTTACCTGTACAGGATGAAGTGTTCGGAAATGGGGATCTCGAACAGGGCCTTACTGTACAATTTCGTTCAAATCGACAGGGGGTGTGACGCGTGACCCATTTTACCTATTCGACATTTCGGCAGCCGCTGATTTTTTGCGTGACACCCTCGAAAATTTCGGGATTTGAACCGGAAATTTTGCCTTTTTTGCCTTTTTTTTTTTTTAGGGCAATTTGGGGCCTGTGTGACCGCTTGGAGGTTCGACAGAGGCCCGAGTGACGTGTGACATCGACCAAAGTTCGTGATCGACAGGGGGGTGCGTGATGCGTGACTGCCGATTTGAACGAAATTGTACAGTATTAGTTCGCGAAATGATCGCAGATCTACTCACCCGCTACAGACTTTCAGGGTACACTCGAAAGAGTCGTAGTTCGATTGGTCTAATTAGATCCCGGCCCGATAAGAACGCCGGCGTATGTCATCCACATTTGAAGTGATCCCGGGCGGCCTCCCCGCTGTTCCCACGTATTCTCCAGCTCTTCCGCCCCCCTCGCCCAATATCCGTGTCACAGTACCAACGGGGGTAAAAAGATCACGCCCGCCTGCGCTCTCGCGTACCTCTTCGGCCGAAACCTCGCTTGCTTGCGTACTCTATTGGTGAAACGTCGACGCGCTCTCCGTCGCCCGCACATCCCGCCAAAATGACCTGATTACTGGGACAAGATATGGAACTCTGTTATTTCCCTTATGCCTCCCATGCTTCAAGCTTCGGAAGCTCAAACAAATTTAACTGTGATGCTGCGAACTTCCCGCTCTTTTTCTGTTTTTTTCCTCGTCGAGTTCCGTCTATGCTGCCCTCGGCATCTCCCGCCTGGCCCTACCCAAAAGGAGGAATTCCCGAGCCATTTCCTGGGCTACGTAAATTTTCAAGGCTCTTGCAATTTCGCTTCACACTGACCTATTTGTTTCATTCATCGCCGTTCCCTGAGCCTGCTTTCTAGCTCAATGCACACTCGATTTGAATAGCTCTCTCAAGCTGTGCTTGTGTAGCTGGATAACAGAATGAAATTTCTGCTTCTGCGAAGTTCGCCCATATTTTTCGCATTTTTTCCTCTTGAGTCCCTTTCGTGCGGTCTGCTGGAAGCTCTGACACTCTGCATCCAAACGGGGTGAGTTCCCGAGCCATCCTCCGAGTTATTCCCCGAGCCAGGTAAATACAGTTTCAAGGATCTTCATTTTCTTTTCGCTTGGGATCCAATGTGATTGGCCAATGCCCAAGGTCGCCGCTGGGCTGAATTCTTGGCTTGAGAATGCCGACTTGAACGGGTTCGGTCGCAATTTTACGAAAGGACACCACCTGTTCCCTGGACTCTTCTCCTCAGAATTGACCTCATGTCCGACTCAGCCAACCCTACAGTGGATATAGCACCTCAGCTGCGCGCTCTTGAGGAGGCATCTCGGAGCCATGAAACTCTTCACGCACCCCGGGCCATTCAGGAGGCTCTGGATTTGGTCCTTGCCTACGTCTCCGAGCTTGACCACAACAATCAACCTGCCCCCCCTCCTAGAATGATTACACCTCCATCAGATGGACTTCAGCCCAGTGTTCAGTACAATATCAAAATTAACACACGAACCACACTCGAGAAACTCTACGTCCATGATGCTGAGGCGCTGATTGAATTTCCCGAAACAAGTGCAACGGGCTCAATCGGTCATCTCTTCCGCATGAAGCCCGAGTCTTCGTGGTTTAATCCGACTCGCAATTTCGTTTACTCTCAGGGAGAACCTCGGGGATCGACTGGGAAGAAACAGGTCTTCTGCGATGTCCTGGTGGATGCGAATGGAACCAAGGTAGCATGCAAAGAATCCCATTCAACCTGTACGTAGATAGATCAAATATAATACCTTTTTTCTGTATGGATTCATTCATTGCATAGGTCAAGGAAGCAAAGTTTGTCCTCAGTCCGACATCGAGAGCTTAACTCAGCCTCATGTTGCGGCGTCTCGCGAGCAAATTGCAGAGCGCTTGCACAGAGATCAACTTGACCGAGAACACTGTTCTTCGAGTCGGAGTGCTCTGTTTCGCAAAACTTTGGCATATTTTGTTGGGCTTTCAAAGCAGGGATGTGGTGGGCCTCCTCACGAGTCCACAATTTATTCTGGATCCGAACTTGAACAACGACAATCTTGGTTACTTCAAAAAGAGAAAATTCGACGCGGACATGCAGCCAAGCCCACTTGCGAGGGGCGATTACTCTTAGAGTATGACAACCGAGGCAAGGCATTCATTCGGCGAGTACATTCTGTGTATTAGTCCTTTTTCTTGTCTGAATTTGGATGTCCGGGTAGATGCGAACATTATGACCGCAGGACGAACATAGACCATTTAATTGACTGGGACGCAGGCAGGGGGCTGTATGATACACGGTACCTGGAAGCCTTGTTCTCGGGCGACCTGGACGCCATTGCGGATTTTGAGGAGGATGGGTTAGCCATTTCTGAGGCTGGTCCTTTCGCAGTTTGTTCCGCTGTGTCCAATTTCTCGTCAATTAAAGTAAACTGTCGTAAGTTTCTGTCTTTCTGTGATACAACTCATACCTGACATAAAATTAGCCAACGAGCATCGAGATGAGGCTGGGAACCTCTCCATTCTGGAGATGCAGCGTCTCGAGTGTCGGAATAAATTTCGCATATTCGAACCTTTTGAAGAACACCGCCAGGAATGCCCGTGGATTCTCGTTGTCTGTCACGGTGCGCACACCCACCCGATACCCCTCCCGACCAAAACCCCCCCTCGCATTCGGGAAAAAAAATTTGAGCTGTTGATAACTCTTGATCACGACCTGCCCGACTTGACCCCTCGACGATTTCTTCGGCATCCGACCACGCATGCCTTTCTCCGTAAACGACTTCCCGATATACCCAATCCGACGCTTCTTGATCTTCATCCTTCCTTGGCCAACCGAGACCACATTCGTTCCTATATTTTGCAAGCGCAGCAAGATGGTTTTCCGGAGGGGACTGGTTGGGAAGGTCAGTGCACGAACTTCACATAAATTCTACAGTGTTTCATTCTACCAATCAGGTCTGGTCCATATGAAGCGGGAACAAGATCGATCCCTTCCACCAGAAGATGCGTACATTCGTTATATGGAGGAAATTCCTTCCCTCGGTATGACTTACGACCCAGACGATGACGAGGTAGAGGACTCAGATCAGAGTTTTCCATTTCGAATTGCCATTTGCATGACGAGAGAAGGAAGCTTACGCCTCTTGACGGCGAAATACCTTCAGAGCGATATAGGCTTCCGGAGGATTGTTGGGTTCAAAGAATTTGAACTTGGGGGACTTGAGCGCGACTCGCGGACCAGTATGTTGATTTTTGACAGATTAATGCTTCGCTAACTATGCATCTCAGCCATCGTATATTGCAGGATATTTTTGAACCGCCAGACAGCCGCCGCGCACCAAATTATCTTTCAAAAAATACATGAGATCGTTTTCGCGGACACCGGCAAAAATCTCCAATGGAGACACTTACACTCGGTATCGGTTCGCGATGAAGTTGGAATCCTCCACTTCGTGGTTGACCAGCATGGCGGTCAGGCAAAAGGTAAGTGGAATACATGTTCTTGGGACGGAACTGATGCATACTTCCTTAGGTCTAGGACTATATTTGAAGGCTATCGCACAAGAACTAGTCGGAAAATATGATTTACACGAAACCTGGCGGCTACTCGCAAGCCTGGACGAGTATGACCACCTTCTCCGCATTCTCCGTCTCTGCACTTCTCACATCTTTCGCAACATTAAGAAGGCAGCCGTCTCCGAAATTGTACGCAACTTGATGAGGAGTTTGGTCTGCATCGAGCACCCAGATTGGGACACCGCTATCCGACGTATTCAGGTGGAGGGCGGAACTGCGGGAGCGAGTGAGTATCTCTTTCTTACTTGGTTCTTCTTTCTAACCTTTCCCGAGACTGGGTCGCAGACAAGCTTCGGAGCAAATTTGCTTTCCCCGCCATGTGCTGGGAGAAAAGTTTCATTCCGAAGTCAATCTGGCAGGTAGGTGACAACACCAGCAATATTCTTGAAAGTGTGCATGCGGATGCGAATCGCGAGGGTATATCGTGCACCCTAGTCGGCGGCGTCAAGAAGGGTCTTCATCTAGATAGTTTGAAGATGAAAACTCTCGGCGTAAGTTTCGTACAAAATAATCGCTCACTGTTCTTACTATGCCTGCAGAATTGGGAGCGGACGGGTATACGTCCGAGGTACACTCGAGGGCACATTTCAGAATCCGCAGAACGAAGTCTCAAACGAAAATGTAAGTGTTCCAATGTCTCATTCTAAATCGTTGTGACACTCACCTTTGTTTTCAGCAAACCACCAGCACAAATCACTTGCAAAACAAGATGCACGCATTCAAAATAAAAATAAAAGGCTACGCGCCGCTTCACGATTTGAAGATGAAGGCCGAGGAGCAACTGTATACGCTCCGCGGCCGGGCAGGGAGTCAAGCGCAACTTGAACGGGCCCAAAAAGCAGTTGAGCGAGCATCGGACGGATTCGAAAAGGCACTTGTGGCCAGTAGAGAGGTGGTAGGGTCGGGTTCGGGCAAGGTGGGACTCTTATTGCCCTTCAGCGGCGTTTCTGGAAGTTCCCAATTTGTGTAGCAAAACATAAATTTAAGTTCATTGCCTCTTCTACGACTTGAATGCAGGATAAAATTATATAGCAGTGAGGTCTCCATACCTTAGACTCCATACGATCTTCTCCGGGTCTGTCTGTACCACAATTCCACCTTACGCTCGCGTCTCAACCTCCTTGCCCTTGCCGTCGATCACAAGGAATTAATATTCATTCAAGGACTACTGAATACATGCACTAAGGGACAGGGTGGGAGACGAGTGCACAGCGCCCCAGTGGGAGGATATCTCGTTCAACGAGTCGTTGCCACAGGCAACCACGACAACGTCGTGAGAAAGAGGAACCACGTTGTCGTCCATGAATGTTGACATGGATGGTCTGGGCGCCGGACAAAGATTCCGCGGACGACGGCGAGTAGCTGAGGCTTGGCGTCGAGGAGAAAGAGGAACCATGTTGTCGTCCATGAATGTTGACATTTGGATGGTCCGGTTGCCGGACGAAGATTCTGTGGACGACGGCGAGTAGCTGAGGCTTGGCGTCGAGGAGATGGTGCTGCGATGCTGCTGGCTCGAGTACGTCGAACTCGGCGACGGAGGCGAAGTTGCATGCTGAAGAGAATGCTTAGAAAGTACTTCTGTCGGCGTACCTGGTGACGTGGAAGACGGCGGCGGTGGAGTCGCCGACCGGAGATCGCGGATAGCGGGGCGTAAACAAAATTTATAGCGGCTTGTTCAAGGCTTGTTTGGCAGGCACGCGAAAATCCCTCGATTCCGAGAATGATACAAAAAATGAACGTCTGAATTTAAATCCAACTATATGACTAACTAACGCTATCTAAGGTATGTAGAGTAATTTTTTGTCAACTATATGGCAAACTAAAGGTATGTAAGGTAATTTTAGGGGTCGAGGAAAAGGAGAGCGATGGAAAGGTAATTTGTCGGAAGTTCCGACAAAGAAATTAGTCGTCAGCAGTAAGGTCAATAACTTCAGTGGCTAAGATAGCGGATGAACGACAATTATGGTCGTCAAATGCAGAGGTCGTCGTGTACAGTTTGCACGCCGAGCAACGTACAAAAAGCTTTTTGAACTGAGTTTCGGTCAGGCCCGGATTTGCTGCTGGCATCCAGCTGTAAGAGCATGGAAAATAGGCTGGAAGGAACGGGGAGTGGCTCTGGGGTTGCCTATGGCACGATGAAAGGATTGACTGGGCCTTGAAGTGATTTACTAAGTAACTGAAGAACACGCAAAAGTGAATTGTCAACTTACTCGAGCCTGCGACAGCAGTTCTGCGGGACTGAGACAAACGGCGGCGCCTCGGAAGAGGCGTCGAGTCCTCAGAAGTGTCACTCCAAACACGACGCAATGGGCGTAATGGGGAGGATCCATCAACTAGAAAATCAATGAGTCTCATTTCGTGAATAATATTGAAGGTCTTACTAGACGGAGTGGAGATTACAGAGGAAGGACCTTCCTCTGGCCCGTCACGAGGCAGTTCAGCAGGGGGAGCCATGTTCGGGTCTACTGATATTTGACCAAGGGGTAAAAGAAGAGCTGTTGAAAATCACATACCTCTGAGTGGATACTGGCGGACGGGTTGCGAGCGCTTCTGATACATGCGCTCTAGGAGGACTGCGTAGAATTTCAACATATGAAAGCGGAAGAAATGAATAACTCACCCCAATACTTGCATATATTGCGAGCACATGCGGCAACATATTCGCCGGAGAGCGTGCCAGAGCGTACCATGAAAACCACCGACTCGACAAAGTGCTGTGGATCCAACTCGTGAACTGAGCACAAACAGCCAGGGTACCGAAAGTTGTGGGTTCGGCGATGCTCTGCAAAGTCTGAGGGTGGAACCCGTCGACCACCTTCGACTGGCCTAATGATTCCAAGTCTTGAGTAGAAGTGGCAGGGAAAATTCGGAGAGACTTACCAAACCAAGGGATAAGGCATTTATCTTGATTGGTCCACTCCAGGACCAGCCCTTTGGTTGCCTGAATTCGACGGCGGATGGGTAGTATCCCATGCGGATCACTCGCCGTGAACTCGGTAGGTTTTTATAGATGGGGGGAAACTGGTGAGGGAGAGGCATTCCGTGGACGTCCACTGCTGACCCGGGCGCAATGACGAGGCGACGAGAGGGAGTGGCTGGTTGCGACATGAGAGTAATAGAGAGGGAGCTTATGAGAGTAATTGGGAAGGAAAAAGATCGTAGAGTAATGAGAATTGCGGCAGGAACATAATCATACTTATACCTTTCTTTCTCTCAGTGCGACAAGACTTAGAAATTTTCGTTGGGGGAGAGACAATTTTTTTTTTCTGTCTGGTACGGGACTGCCGAGACATAGAAATACGCGCCGCCAACAAGCGCAGGGTCGGTACACTTACGTAGACCAGGCATCAAGCGGGAGAATATCTGCACAGAGAAATAGGCCAGAGAAATCAAGTACAGAGGGCGGCAGCAAGAGAGAGCCAAAGGAAGCCATGAAGGACAACACAAAAAAGTTCCACAGAAGATCGCTGTTGGGCGGGAGGGGCGCCGCCAATGCCCGCCATCAGCGAGCCGCTGAAGCCGATGATGCAGACGCTTTTGGAAATGAGCGTAAGTGGAAGGCGGGAGGGGGGCAGCGTCACAAAAGAAAAAGTTATCCGGAGCCCTGACAGAAGCGCCCCGGAAGCGCCGGTGTGAGGCAGTGCCTTGGCCACGTGCTTTCCTTTCGGGGAAATCTAATTAGACCAATCGAACAGTTCCTCACACTCGAAAGTGTTCAGTGTCGTCAAGCTAGAAAGTTTCTTTTCAATTCATTGCTTCGATGGGAGACACCGGAGATTAGCGAGGTCGACCCTGTTGGTGGCGACGATATATATCCATATTGGGTTTAATGCAGACAAGAGCTAGGATATGAATTTACTAGCACTCTTTTTCCGTCGGAAAAAGAGGAGTCTGTAGTCGATTGGTACGACTGCGATCATTTCGCAACGATCCCGCCCGAAAAGGAGGTAGATCTGAATCATCTGATGGGAGTCGTACCAATCGACTCAACACTGTCCCACGAGTGATAGGATGAATAAGGTTTATGCATCCAATAATATTGGCCCGTGCCGGACGTCCAATTGTTATGGGTTCTCCACCGCCCGCCGGACCCGCGCGAAGGATACATGAATGATGTATGAATGACAAGTGCCGGTTTCAGTTTCCGAGAGCGGGGCGAGAGTTTCGTAACATGTGCAAAGGAGCTAGCGATGAAAGAATAACGAAATCGTTGGACGACCTTTTTGGGGAATTCACATGGGGGAATCGAACCGCGAATTACTAAATACAGGCATACGACCAGGTCAGCTGTCTGGAGTGTGTTCCCTCGCAACAGCGCCTTGCTCCATATCACACCAGGAGCAAGGACTGACACATGCAGAGCACGAGTGCGTTAAGGGGCGCCAAGGGAGTGCGACACCGGAAACGTAATTATTCGGTTACGCGGGGATCAATCATTGATTAACCATCTACGGCCGGTTGATCACGGCTATCATTCAAAACGAGTTCCAGCTCCAGCTCCGGAGCTGGAAATCGACTCCGTAGTAACTCTAAATGCATGTGCTCTACAGGTAGTCACAGGCCAAACAAAGCCCATGTCACAGTCTTTTATCAAGGCATTCCAGGGCAAAAATTAGTGTTGGAGAAAATATTTTATCAGCTCTGCAACTTATCTCTTGCTCCGGTTACCCTCGTTTTTGTTTTCGACGGCCCGAAATCGTGGGGGTTGGAAATCACCTTCTAGCAATTTAAAATGGATGCTTTCCGTTGGGGTCAAAGTTGAAAAGTTTTAGATTTTCGATATAGCTCCAATATTGTCTCATAGTTTAGACGAAAACATGTAGAATTGAACGAGTTCCGGGAGGGGGAAGGGGAGCCAAAACACACTTTTTTTTTTGCGAGGCTTCAAGGATATTTATTTCCGCTCGGATTCCTGGGAAATTCAATTCGAAGATACTACTAGGTGTAATCTTTGAATGACGCGTCAAAACGCCGCGCTATTATGGTGGGAACTCCCACGTCACGTGTATCTTGCTGCGTGGAAGGTGAACACTGAGACTAATTATGAGCGCCACAAGAATAGAAACATCAGCTCCGCCTAGTACAATAGCGGTATACAGTAAAGAAACAATACATATGGAGATCAATAGTGTGAATAGCGTTAATCAAGAAATAACAGCTCCAAAAAAATTGTGACCAAGAAACAGGAAACAATCTTATGCGTGCTTGCCATCGCCAAAATAAAGTAAGGTACATAGCGGACAGACAAACGCGGTTGCCCCACGTGCCGTGAGTATATAATTCACCATTTAGCTCATTTTTCAGTGACTTATGGAAAATCGGCCTCAACAGTTTTGTGTAGATGTATATTGAGAGTGATCATGAATTTTCTCGTCAATCTTGGTCCAAGATTGAAGGACGAGTTCTGTGTGACGGATGCGTGAGCTTCACGAATTACGGCACACGGGAGAGTGTTGTCAGTGGAGAATTTGCCGCTTCTGGCCCTGCGACATTGTGTTTGGCCGGCTTTGCTGGGTGACTAATCATCTTGTCTCTTACCGCCATGATCAATATTACTGACCTTTACCCCGGTGTGAGTGAGAGCTCCGTCTGAGTTGATACTGCTCCTCTGACATCAGAACTAGTGTTGCGGATGTCCGGTTCAGTCCGGTTTTTTTGCCGGAAAATCCGAACCCCGAACCTGACCTCAGGTTCGGTTCGGGCGATTTTCCGAACCTTGAACTGGACCCCAGACCCGGTTCGTTTGGGATTCAGAACAGGCTCAAACCTCAAACAAATTCCCATGCACTGGAGGTAGATTTTTGCGGCAGTAAAACCTTCATTCACTATACAAGGTATATTTTCTTTCAGCAAAGGAGCGGCAGTAACAAAAGCTGTGCTGCGGCAATCCCATGGTAACAGCGGCAATTTGCAGCAGCGGCAACGGCAAAGCGGCACTTTCACCGTGCCCCTCCCCTGTTCAGTAACAATGGTGTTCAGCCCAGTCCATTCGCTTCTGCCGATGTCCTCCAGTCAGCAAAAGCCTGGATTGGCGCTGATAGGCGTTAAGACCACGTTTTTTGAGGGCCTTCCGGACCGTATCAAGGTGCGGGAAAAGCTTCCGCTTCACGTGTGATGCGTTCCTGGCCTGGCCTGAAGATAGCATTCTCATTGCTCACTGGGCATCCCGTTCGGAGATTTTGGTCGGACGACCCGCAAAACGCAAAGGTTTAGAAAAATTAACCCTGAAAAACTCGGATGCGAGGTCACGTAATACGATGCATCGGGAAAAAGCGGCCAAAACAACGTGCGGAGTATTCCAGCCGTCGGACAGATTCCAGATTGCGGGTGTTTTGAATTTCTGAATTGATTCTGACAGATGGATGAATCCGGTTCGTTTATTCCTTTCACCCAGACAAATAGGCGGGCAAGCTTCCCAAATCTATTCAAACAGTGCCGGACGACCCCCCAGAAAGAAAAAGTCTACAACGAGTTGGAAACAGAAAAATTGAAAGATTGGAAGGGGTAGAGTCTGGCCTAGTGGAAATACTCGATATCTGTCTGTACTTTGACGGCCATGCTCTGGGGCTACCTCTCTCCTTTAAGTTCCTCGAGACAGTACGTATTGGAGGTTGTCGCATGATCGGACCGGATGTTGTTCATCGATAGCGACAGAACCCCTTTGCTAGAAGTACCAATAGCCTTGCGGACATTCAACGCGGCCAGAAGGGAGTTCGTGTACACTGAAGACTGATATGAACATTGGAAACGGATAAGGAAGGGGCTTACTTCGTGTGAGTAACAGATAGAATGTGAGAACATATTCAGTGTTCGGGAGTGTGATTGCTATATATATACTAATTGCTCAACACAACTGGATCCTCCACATTGCCTCAACGACACTTCAAGCGCCTCCTTATCAACGAGACCATACCCCCACCGTGATATAGTCTCTGCAGCTGTTCTGGGATGGGTACACCGCTGGGGAGAGTCGGACGAGTGGGTGGCAGTAGGACGAGCCGGACAAGTGAGGGGGAGTCGGACGAACCGGACGGGCATTGTGAGGAGGGGGACAGGAATAGGCCAGGAAGGCCCTTGCATGCATCATAGCAATGGTGGCCGTATGGAAAAGACGTGTCAGCCAGCCATCAGCACAAGACATGCAGAACCGAACTGTGGCACACCTTGCCATGTTCCGACTTCTTCCGAACTGACATTGATCCTGAATCAGCCAATCGGCCAGCCGAATGATACCAGCCATCAGTATGTTTACTTAGCTAATTCAATACTAGGGCTCTTCACTGTGACTGTAAGCCTATGGTTACGTACGGTATGGTACGAATTCTCCACATACCATACACAACTTGGGATCAACTGACCGTAACCATACGTAGGCGGAGGGGGGTCCGTATTCCGCCGTACCGTAAAGCCGTTACAGCCGTAATTATGGAAGTCAATGGGTGATGCAAAAAGGAGTCCATGGCCGATAAAAGACGCATATAAACCACTGCCGACAGTTATGCCGCCTCATTCAGACATTGCGCGGTCCTTGTGACAGCGCTATGAATACTGTCTCGGTATATGCCGTGCACGGCATACACAGCCATTGTGATCTACTTCCGTTTTTGGAATGCTCGCTTTGTGTCTGTGTGCTAGGTAAGGGTTTCTATAGGGCGCCCAATTTTCAGGTTTTGGCAGTAAACTGCGATGTTTGTCAGCAGTTTTTGCGCCAGCATCCAATCTCCAGGGCTAACGGTGATCCAGTGAAGTTATGTGCATCTCGTAAATGGTAAGAATGGTCGCAATGTGGCAGGTCAAATGACATTTCGACAGACAGGTCGAATAGTATTTTGACGTAACGGTTCTACTGGCATCTCGCTGTGACAAATAGACGTGGCAACTCTTTCTCTCGCACCTCCACCATGCTACCCAGGCTCCATCCTTTCTCTGACGGCCCCTGGTCTCTCTCGACTTGCTCTGGACTGGATGGTAACTGGCCTCACAATTGATTACCTCAGGGGTTCTTACCTTCCGTCCCACAAAAGTGCGTGCTCCATGCACATCAAGCTGTCTATTGTACCTACTCTCCTGATCTGATTCTGGGCCGTGAATGGCTATTTTGATCTTTCCCTGGGTACCGTCCACACGGACGGCCGGCATAAAGTGTTATTTCACGAGCTCTGCAGTCTGTTCTATGTGTTCAGTTTTTCCGTCGTTGTTTCATCTTGCTCTGCCTACCCTTCTTTGCGGAAGTCACCACAGGTAGGTCTTTGCATTGTACCAATTCTCACTGCTTATCTGTATACAGGAAGCACGAGAGGAGCACGCCCAAAAGGCTGCAGATATCGTTTTGAAGGCCGCGGGGAATAAGTCAAAGGTACGTGATTCTTTTTCTGCAAATATTATGTTTCCGCTCATCAAAGTTTCAGCAGTGATGAACATGGTGATTAGACAGCATTTAACCTGGTTTAACCCGTTTCAGCATAGCGGTTAAATTGAAAATTTTAACCCCGTTAAACCATCGGATTAAACTGTCGGTTAAACGACTACTCAAAAGGGGACAATTTAACTAGACCGAACTTCTTATGTATCTACATTTGGTAATGTTTAGTTGGGTGAAGCGTGGTGAAGGTCGTTAAACCATCATGGTTGAACGTGGTTAAGGTCGTTAAAAACATTATGGTTGAGTGTGGTTAAACCATTATGGTTGAGTGTGGTTAAACCATTATGGTTGAACATGGTTGAACCATACTTTCCGTGAGGTACTACCGAGCACGTATGAATACTGTTCCAAATCAAATGTAAACTGGCCGGTTAAACCAATTAACATAGTTAACAGTTCACTTGTAAAAGTGTGGTTTAACCAACATAGCTCTCCCTGTGTACTTCAATGGCAGTCTCTCACCGCCTCAAGAAGTCTCAAGCTAGATCTGATTCTCGAGAACAGCCCCAAGCATCGCAAAGAACGGTTACGACGACTGTGCATGGACGACACTGAACGCGGGGTGGGAGTGGGCGATGGTGCACTGGTGTGACAGGCACTGGGAGTGTCTATGCTCCTACACACCTTCGCCTAATATGGATCTTTTCTCCCTCAAAACAACCGGAATATCAGCGGAATGAATTCCCCGAAACTAGATTACATCACATACATCTGCACTCGACCGGCCTCGATATCCCTCGACGGCACTCGATATTCCATTAAATAGATTCGAGGGAGATTGATGTATGCTCAAAAATTATTGAGCGAGATTGAGCCGCTCGTTCTGGCTATTTCTCGCTTGATCTAGCCCGACACCATTCTCACTGGGGATCAGATCTCAGAGTGCAAGCAGCTCAGCGATTTTATTTGGTACCCGCATCATTTCGGATCGATGGAGTGATCACGATCTGATGATTCTGATCTAAAATCAACCGATAGCCCTGGACGTTATGTCTCAATGCACAATGCACACAACATTATAGATACTGATTAATACACCCTTGGGTCCGGCTAGTTGCCCTGGAGTGCTTTTGTCACTTTGGGTTGCTCAATATGATTATTCAGCGATGCGAGGAATGTGTACAGGGACAAACATCAATTTTCCGACTACCCTGACTCTCCTTGAATGCTCAACATTATCCTACAGCCTCCTGGGGCACTCAGGAGAGAAACTCCTTCGACTTCACCGACTAAGTCGACCCGGAGTCGACTTGAGTCGATCAGGTTTGACTCGACTCGGGCAGTTGAGTTGAGTCGACGACTTAAATGGACTCGACTCCCACGCGACTCGACTTTGGAGTCGCGGCAACATTGAATGGTTTAATTCGCATTTTGAACCCCATGGCACCGAATGCCATTTTGAATCACATGCTCTGTACTGCCATTTTGAACCCAGTGCTTCACTATTGAATGGTTTAATTCGCATTTTGAACCCCATGGCACCGAATGGCATTTTGAATCACATGCTCTGTACTGCCATTTTGAACCCTGTGCCTCACTATTCAATGATTTAATTCAGCCGAGAGCAGGAGGGATAAGGGAGCAGTTAACATATTTAAGGTTTGAATGCCATTTTTTACTCCCATCAATTCCTCCGGCATTTGCTCTCGCCTGCCTATCTTCTTTGTCTTCCCTTGCTGGATTTTCCCAGATACTTTGCGAATATCGTTTTTACTTTCCTTGGTGTTTCTTGCCCACACGTTTTAATATTTATATTTATTTCCCATTCTTATTCATCTCTAGCACTTCCGAATGAATTCCTTTAATCTATCAGCTTCCCACTTACTACATACCAGCTCCTTGTATGTTGCGCATGGTCTCAGATACTCAACTCGATTTAAGCGCCTTGGCGCTAACCGGCACCGGGGTCATGTATTGCCACGTAGCCGGTCACAGCCCCACTTCGTCATTTCATTCAATCTTCTAAGTCGCGCGCAGGTTCACACGGTGCCCTCCTCCCTGCACGTACGAGCTTGCCTAAATGTCCAGACCACCTCTCCCATCACATATGTACCCTTCTTCACGACGCAGGATACATTTCCGACATAAATAATATCTTTTCTTTCATTTTATGGTGTGACCATCCTCCTCGACAACTCTTCGCCCACTAAGCCCGTCCCCTGTACACAGGCTTAGGTTTCGGTCTTCCAACTTGCTTTCCCTTCGCCTTGCTACCCCCCTCCCTCCGTCCTAGGTGTGCAATCAAATATTTGCCCTCACTCGGCCGAATACGATGATCACCACTTACACAGATCTCGTTGTACGCTGTCCACTTTCCTCCGGTGCATCTCCACGCAGCCGACTCGCGCGCCGTGGGGCGACTGCCTCCGCCACTTTTTTGGCACCTCGGGGCTTCTTGCGCGGGGGTGTGTCTTCGTCGTTGTCGGCATCTTCATCCCGCGCCTCCTCCTGAACTGCCTTCTTTTGTCTATTTCTCGGTCAGTCTTCATCCTCATCCTTTTTCCAATCTTGTACTCACTTTCCTCCAGCGCCACCTCCGCCCTTGCGCTTCTGTTTATTGGCTGGCGCTTCCAACATCTTCGTATTCCTCGTCGTCTTCCTCGTTGTCCCTGACGTTCCTGCTAGAATTTCAGTGGTCTCAGGTGTGTCTTTTGATTGTCGTCGGCCCTCACCTCCTGATCTCGCCCGATTCCAGGATCCTCTCCAGCACCCATGTCATGTCGCTCACCGCCGCCCGCCACTCGTCGCGTTTCTGCACCACCTCGCCCCACCACACCAGCCCCGCCATCACCTGCAAAAGTCCATTATCCCCATACATCTTCGCCATTGTGCTCCAGTCCTGCGTTCTCAGGCCGCGACAACTCCCCATTCTCGAGCACAGCCCGCTCTTCCGGCTGCAGGCTCCTCCACCACGCCCACCACAACCCCACCCACAACATCTCTGCCTGGCCCTTCGCCGCCCGCCTCCCCAGCAGCCCCCGAGCGTCGGTGGCATCGTCCACCTCCTGCCTATCGCCAGCCAGCCCGTCACTTGCTGTGGACAATCTTTTCGTGACATATGCCATGAACCCTTCACAAACCCCCACGCGGCCTCGAAGTTGAAGAACTTCTCCACGCACATCGCCCTTTGCATTCCCCACTCTCTACCAATCTCAAACGCGACATGCACCCGCGACAGCTCCTCGGTCCACTCAGCGCGGTCGTCGCGCTGCCAGCGCTGGTCGTAGATCTCCACTGGACGCCGACCCTCAGGGTTCTTAACTTGGCGATCATACAGAGCAACAAGGTAACGTGCGACGGTGAATGCAGCAGCCCAGTGTTATACAACAATGTGAGAAGCAGGTAAGGTGAGGAGAATAAGAGCCGTACGTCACCCAGAGTGGGGGCAGGGCTGTAATCATTTGCAGGTGGTCCCAATTGGAGGCGTTGCCCTCGTTGAAACGCCTGGAACTCTTCGTTGCCCCACGCGTCAGTGAGCCCAAGAAAAAAGGCCTCAAGGAGGCGCTCATGCACGTCGTTGTGCACCGCCTGAGTGCGACGCTGTGAAAGCCAATCCTCCTGGTGATTTATATTTATTAAAAAAAAGGACGCTATGATGAAGGCGCACACAATTTACCGGAAGATCGGGCAAATAATGCTCCAGCAGCATGTGTACGGCTGCCGCCCAAGGAGTGGTTGCAATATTGTTTGGCAGCCAGGTAGTATCAGCCAGGACGTCAAACCAAGGATGGAGAATCCGGGCACTGGTCGGGTCAAGAACGTGTATCAGAGACAGCGAGAGTTCTCCTAGGGCTTTGCGGCTCATTTGTGTAGCTGCAAAGATCACAAATGGAGATATTGGTGAGGGGCCAGCAGCTTGGGAGATGATATAAAGGGCAGCGTAACGGCCGTCTACATAGAATGCATCCCGGCGTGCAGGAGTTGTAGATGTGTTGTCGTGGAAGTTGGGCTGCATGAAGGTGCCGCTGGCGCTTTCCCTCCACCGCTCCAAATCGTTGGCACGCAGCTCAATAGCCCGGGTGTGAACGGTGTGCTCTGGACCTTGACCTGAGGCAGGGTGAGGTGGCACCTCGCCCCGAGCCTCATAACGCTGGGCATCGGGATGATGACTGGAAGGCCGAGTTGAGAAGTGGCCCGCAGGAGGGGGAAGAGGACGTACACGGTATACATTCGTCCGGTGGCTAATAGACCAAGGTCGGATACGAGCGAGCACATGACTTTTGGCTCTAAAATGAGCAGGGATTCTGTCCCATTGCTCTGGATAAGACTACAGAGCGTCAGGGCTATGGCATCGACTGAAGGACCTTCGACTTGGACGGGAACAATATTTGCCGCAAGTCCACCGAGGATATTCCGGACCCAAATCGACAATTCCAGGCCAGAAGCGCGGTGCCAGCTCTCTAGCGGGAGGATTTCGGATAGGGCTGAGGGATCTGGGAGGAGATGCGGGTTTTCTGGCTAGAAGTATAAAGAAGCATAAGCAAGCAGACCAAGGCACAAAGTCACGTACTATAGGCATAGCATTTTCATCGGGCCTTGCATTTGTGTTCCCGATACCGAAAGAGATGAGCTGTTGAGACGCTGGATAGTCTGGCTCATCCTAGAAGCAAGATACAGAAGTAAAAAGGGGCTCAAAGCGAGGGGAACGCACGTCAGAATCAATGTCAATATATGTGTTGGAGGGATAGAGAATGTGGAGGATAGAGGGGACATACATCGATATGACTGTGGCGTCTTCTGGTCGTCGGCGGCTGATCTGAAGGGTCAGGCTGATGCAAGTCAGAGGCTGCGTAGTCTCTCGTAGACAGACACTATAACAAATATGTGCTCGCAAGCTCGCATGTTATAGTCTGTTGACTAACATGGACTTGCGATCGCTGATGGCCTTATTATATAATCACACAAGTTTCTGGCTGCAAGATCACGGTTTCTGGGGTTATTTTCGCAGAATTTGACATTCTTGCCACCTATTGGAAGGGATAAGAATCAGCTTTTGATGTTTGTTCACCACAGGAACACTGCAATAATTTGAAAGTGTTGTGGTTGTGAGTTTGACGGTCTTTAAATTTCATGATGTGCAAGACACAGAAAGCTCATTCTGAACCGACAGAACTGAAGCAACCTTGATTGCAAACGATTTGGCTTCTTGCATTTTTCACGAAGGATCGCTCAAGCATCGGCGGAACCAGCCCGATATTTCAAAGTCCGACGATTACATAATAACTTCATCACCAATCACGCCCCACCCGATAAACTCCAGACTAGAGGCTGCGCAGCTCCGGATGAGAGTAATTATCCTCACTGAGGGTGTTGAACGCGTGAACAACAGTCCAGTCTGCATTCGAGAAGGTTCGGGGAGATTCCAGGGAACACTAGGGTCAGGGGGGAGTACAATGCTATGCTGGGCAAGGTGTGAAGAAAGCTCATCGTCGACTGTATCCCATACCACAGTGTGATCTCGGCTGCCTCCAACGACAAGGTCAATGCGGAAGGTGAGATCATGCTTATTGAGGGCCTCTAAAGCGGGTAGGTTTGAGTCATGGTATAGAACTGGTAGATGGGGGAAGGTGCGGCTGGATCTTCGTGCTGAGGGTTAGGCTGGTAAAAGCGGTACAAGACATCGTTAACATGATTGGAGAGAGAGGCAAAAAAAAAAAAAACATACACAAAAGGGCAGAATGCATACGAGATATCTGCGTTGAGTCGCTTTTTTCTTGTTCTTTTTGGCAGCAGCTGATGTGGTTCCATCGATGAATGGGTTTGTCGATGACGAGGGGAGTCGATGTCCACCTCGACCGGTCGATCCACCACGCCCGCCGCGTCCTCCCCGAATGCCACGAGAGGACAAGCCAGGCCTCAAAGTTGTATGCTGGGGCAGGTTTCATTTTCACTTCGCACACAATCTGCGAGAACATCGTTGGCAGGGGGTGAAACCTGGAAGCCTCCCATGCGTCCGGGTACATGGAACTCAACCGTAGGAGGTGTTGGCAGGCTGGAACGAAAGATATGCGCGGGGGGTGGGAGTGCATGATGACGCGGAGGTGGCTGAGGTCCACGAGGGATGGGGAGCGAGCCAGAAGAGGGCGGTGGTAGCGGTAGAGTCCTAGATGCTGTGATGAGAGAAGGAAACGGAAAATAAAACAGGATGCTCTCACGCAGAATGAACGGGTGCTGTGGTCAGGACTGCTGAGGGTTCTGGATCGTCGTGGTGGAACCACGGATGCATGCAACCCACACAAATTGTGGGAGGAACCCATGGTGGGTCTATGGTCTTTATGCACGATGGGATGTGTGAGGCCGGCGGGCCACGCATACAGATATGAGATGAGAACATACCGCCAGAAAGCCACTGCAGTCGTACATAACATTGGCACCTTTGATACGTGAAGGGTGAGGATGTTCCGGATCAGGAGCATAGGAAAGCCGATGAGTGGTATAAGGGTGTTGGCATACACACAGGTCGGAATAGGCTCTGGGCTATGTTAAGGTCGTAAATCACGGTCCCTAAGAAGAGCAGACCAAAAGAAAGAGGAAATGCACTGACCTTGCTATCATCATAGCCGTCTTCGTAGAAATAAGTGTTTTTACAGGGACAGAGAAGGCAGTTGCCACGAGCGGGAAGATGAAAAGACATGGTAGGAGATTGAAATGTCGATTTTCTGCTTGCTGTGTCGGAGGTACAGCCACCCTGGGGCCAGAAATCGGATTTAGGGCCAATTCTTTAGAATGGGAGTGCATTGGCTGATTGGCGATCTTACGGAAATGGCGTAGTATCACATCAAAGAAGTGCTTTGGTGCAGTGCAGCCGCTGTGGTCGTGCTTGGTCTGATCGAGAAATGGCCGCCAATGCAGTGCAGTGCAGTGCGTGCAATGCCATTCAATGCAATGCCGGAAATTATGGGGAAACAAAGTGCACTGTAACGCATTTAAGTGCACTGGCTACGTTGCATCATGGTGCATCAAATTTCACTGGGATTGCATTTATTGCAATTTTCATATATAATGGCAATCACAAACAAATATTTTTTGAAAGAGCTGGGTACCGCGCGTTCGAGCCGGATGGTCCGCCTTTTTCGGATGTGACTTGAAAGTGTGACACGACGTGTTCTTCCTCGCTACGCCATCCTCCTTGGTCAATCGCAAGATCAGCGACGACGCGAAACGTATTGGACTTCGTCTGTTGGCCCGCGGACGTGATACACGAGACGAAATAGCCGAGATTTGCGATTTTTCGACAAGAACACTCTATCGCGCCAGGGCAAGACACCGCCAAACTGGCACCGTAGCTAGAGCTCGTCGTCGAAACCCCGGTCGCCCCCGAATCCTCGCAGTCTCTGATGCCAACTACCTGCTTCAGCTTGCCAAACACAAACCAACCACATTCCTTGACGAGTACCAACAATACATGGAGAAATACCGCCATCTTCCCGTGTCAATCACCACCATCCATCGGACGTTCGAATGAGCAGGGCTCAACGTCAAACGAGTACAGCGAATGGCATCGGAGCGAGATCCCTTGCAAGCGGGCATATTTCTCCATCGTATTGCACAATATCCAGCGCACTATCTTGTGTCCACGGATGAGATGTCGAAAGATGATAGAATCTACGCGAGATTGTGGGGCAGAGGGCCGGTAGGCTCGCGCGTGGAGATCAGCGCGCCATTTGTGCGCAAGCGGCGCTTTTCGGGTCTTGCATTGGACAAGGGCATCATCGCGTCGCGTGTCGTAGAAGGATCCTTCGACCGCGACACATTATTGATTTCCTTCGTCATGATCTGGTGAGCTCTTTTGCCTCTGGTAGACCGTTCTAATACCTCATAGCTTCCTGTAATGAACCCATTTCCTGCACCGCAGAGTGTGTTGCTGCTGGACAATGCACGAATACACCACTCGCAGGAGATTCGTGACCTTGTTGAATCTTTCGGTAATTCTTGCCTTCCTTGTTTCTTTCCCATTCTGACGCATTTTAGGCTGCAAGATTGAATATCTGCCCCCTACTCCCCTCATTTCCAGCCAGTCGAACAAGCCTTCTCTGTTATCAAATCCTACCTTCGTCGCATTGGTATCGGTGCATTTCTTGCCTCGGCTGCATATTACGAGCTCTACAGAGCCTTCCAGATTATCACGCCCAACATGACTTGGGGATTTTGGCGCCACTGTGGGCTTATTTAGATGTGGACAACTCTCCTTTATCCGTAGCTTCGGTTCTCGTCTTCTCTTATGTCTGTAGGCTCTGGATTCAATTCATCTGATTTTGACAGTGCAAATGCAAATATGTATTGCTGAGACACGGAATACAGAGGCGCCACAAGAACTATGCAGAACTATGCGAAAGACTACAATGCAGAACATAGGATTACAATGCGGATGGCGAGTAAAAACACCTTACAAAATAAAAAACAATGGATGCGTTACCGAACAAGGCCCTTCTTCCATTGCAACTGGGCGTAACGGAGACTGGCACGCTGTCCAACCGAAAGATACTTGTCGAGGTCAGTGTCGCCGATGAATTCGAGGAGATGCGGGCCATCAATTTCGAGAATGACAAGCTTCGGAATGAGGTGAGGGATGCCGGCAGCCTCGCAGAACGCTTCGAAGGTCAGGGCTGCAGGCTTGACAGGTGAAGGGGGATGCGAGGGAGGATGGGCAGGAGCGTGATAGTGGGACTGGGGGTAGCGGGACGCGGGTTCTGAATCGAGTGAAAGAGATTTACGAGACCATTGTAGTCTGGATTAACTGTGATATTGGTGGTAGCCGCTGGCGCCTTGTTTGACTGGTTGCGACGGCGAGCAAGGAGACTGATGTCGTCTGCGTCGTCATGACCTTCAAGGGGATAGAACATTTTGTCTGTCGGGGGGGTCTGCAAGTCGACGTCTTCGTGCTTTGCAAGCTGAAACATGATTAGGATCAAGGTGATGATGATTTGGAACCACGTACGATGGCTGACGCCCAGGTGCTGAGGTGCATGGGGGTAAGCCGGATGTGCTGGCCTGTAGGATTGCCGAGGGAAGCAGGTTGGTGAGCTACACCGCTTATCGGCGCACATGTATGTTGCTTTGAGCTGGACAATGGTCTTCGCAATCTCCTCTTCTTCGTCCGTGAGCTGAAAAAAAATGAGATAAGCACACGAGTCGGTGGACGGGTACACCTTGCGCTTCTTTTGCTGCGGGCCCAAGGCCAGTTCATCTTCGCTCTGCCCATCATTGGCCTGACTGTTCGTGGTTGCAGGAACGGTAGACACATTTTTCGGCTCGTCTCAGGTTTAGTGTAATGAAGGCGATGGGCAATCAGCAACTTACATCTTCTGTTATCTCAAGCTTCACCTCTGGACTGCCCTTCTTCACGGCTTCCTTGCTGAGCTCATCGTAATGTGTCGTTGTGGTGAGTTGCATATCTTTTAGCGCAGAACGGCCGGGGATAGAGTATTTGATTGTGAATGCCGTAGTGCGTAGCTGGGTGCCGACTACTTTGAATTGCAAGAGCTGGGGGTCCCGGCCAATTGCCAGGATACAGGCTTCGATGACCTCGGCAAGCGACAACTTCTCGTGAACGTAGGTACTGGACTTGATGGCCTCCGCGCGCGCATTTCGTCGGCGCTTTTCGGAGGCTTTGGGAGGAGGGAGAGTCGGGTGAAAAGTAACGACATATTTGATTCCTTGACCCTCGTTGTACTCCGACGCTGAGGATCTCATCAATAAGTGTCTTCCAAAAGATAAGTAGATCTGTTTCGTGTTTACCAGGAAGCCCTGGGTCCTCGGGATCTGGGTTAAAGCTTGATTCATGCCGGGGCCTGTTGTTGTCGTATTCGTCCGCGAAGTTGCCGGTGGCGTAGTCGTCGTACATGGGCGTAGCAAAACGATGGCGTAGCGAGGAAGAACACGTCGTGTCACACTTTCAAGTCACATCCGAAAAAGGCGGACCATCCGGCTCGAACGCGCGGTACCCCAGCTCTTTCAAAAAATATTTTTTTGCGATTGCCATTATATATGAAAATTGCAATAATGCAATCAATTTAAATCGAATTGCATCGACAAAAAGTGATTGCATCAAATGCAATCCAATGGCATCGTATTTTAGTCCGATAAACACCGTCATAATCCCCTGATCTCTGCCCCAGCGCCTCCAGCATCCCCGGCGCCATCGGCTGGCCTTCCCACAGCCATGTGAGTGTGGGAGTGCTGCAATTTTAGTTCGCCGATGGGTTGGGCTGTGTGTGACAGATCAACTGATGTCATGTGGCATGGCCAAATCAGGCCATAAATCTGAGATGCCTTTGGTGGACTGTTAAAAAAAAGAGCTTGAGGGAATACCTAGAGTTGTGGGGTTTTAAATATTAGTAGATGATACTCATGAACTCTTGCCAAGGTGGATTGGATTATGCTACGTTACAAACAGTGGGGGGTCGCTTTCTAGTGATAATCAGGTTCGGTTCGGTTCAGGTTCAGGCCACTTTTTTCCGAACGCCGAACCTGAACCTGCGTTCGGTTCAAGGGGACGCTTGAACTTTGAACCTGAACCTCAGGTTCAGGCCACCATTCCGTCGCTTCTTCTGTGCCGCCCCCATCATCTCTGCTTTCCTATTGCTGCGTCGCTTCCCTTCTCCCTGTCTATCGTACACTACCTATGCAAGAACCAGCAAAGCCGTTTTCAAGACACTCAAACTATCTACTGTGGTGTTACGCCCAAAGGTTGTACTGTCAAAATTCCGTGGACTCTAAGCGCACGCTATCTGCCGCTTGGCCCTCCGCAACACCTCAAAGCATCACTCAAATCCTCCTCCCTCCACCAGATTTCAATCACTTCATCAAACCGGGCGTGTTTGTTTACTTCCCGGAGGTTAGAGCTACCGGGCCCCGCAACACCTCGTGAATCTCTCGTAAAACCCAATCAAGGTCAACTTCAAGTTTACTACCAAGGCTCTGGTATTGGCCATGATCTCGACCTCGACGTTTGCTGGTCTCGCATCTTTAATTCCATGCCGGTTCCTCCCAATGCGTTGGGTTCAATGTTGATCCGGACGGTGACTGTTAGTTCAGCGTACCTTTCTGTTTTGCCTGAATCGTTTTGATTTCAATTTACAGTAGCCCACATCTGTGTCGGAAGGCCCTACTTTCCAAATGGTCAGTTACCCAATCCTCATCCTTTCGCGAAACAGTAACTGATTGTGTGCCTTCAGGGTCGTTGCTTTATTGGTTGAATGACCCAGGTGCGTGTCCATAATACACCCGTTCACTTCAGACTTCTTCGATCTAGCTGGCAGAGCAGTTCAATGTAATTTTATAGCAACTTTGGATGGCTAACAGTCATTAATCGGGTTTCAAATGTCTCTTTACTCAAGCCTAATCAGAGAGGCGAGTCCTTTGGGTACCCTCAGCCTCCCACCGAATGCGCCCTTGCCTTCATCTTCATCTGCATCGTTGAATTTCCGCGTAACGTAAGTCATTTATGATCCGACCATTGTGTTTGGGGCATGCCAAAGCGTGTGTGAGTACTTTATTTCGACGGAATTGGCCAAAAACGTACCATGATTTGGGGGATTCTAGTTGGGTGATGTGTAGTGATCGGCGGCGTCCATCTACGCGCGTTCGGGGGTAGGTGGCCACATACACCGTACGACTACGTTCGGGGCATGCTAGGGCTTGGGTGGGTACTGCATATCGACAGATTTGGCGAAGAACTCACCGTGGTTTGCAGACTTTGGGAGTGAACCTGATTGGGTAATGTGTCGTTATCGGGGGCGTCGGTGCGCGCGCGTTCGGCACCGGGCGCCCGCAAGGACCATAGAGTTCTATTTGCAGTATGTTGGAGGTCGTGTGAGCACTTTATTCCGACAGAATTGGACAAGAACTCACCGTGATTTGCGGATTTTGGTGGGTGAACCTAATTGTGTATGATGGGGCCTGATGGGCACAGGATCCTCAAAACTTGGTTGGGTACTTCTGCTGTCCCCACTTGCAGAGCATACATATCTGCCAGGCTCTTTTTTCTCCTGATTCATTCTCTGAACATAGTAAGGCTTTCTCCCCAAGTATCAACTCCCAGAGACCCTCAGAACTCTTGAAAATGCGGCAGGCAAGAAAATCTCCTTTAAGAGAAAAAAAAAAGCTCGTTCACGTTACCTGCCAGGTTTATGGCAACCCGTGTGCGAGTGCGGTTTTTCCTGATGGCGGCCCTGTTGATGGGCATGTGGGATGCCGGGGACAAGAGATTCCGGAATCCTATCGGGCGTATCCTGACGGTGGTCGCAATTCAGGTCGGATGCCATACAATATATTGTATTCACGTTACCTGACGTGTTTACAGCCGTTTGCGGAACTTAGGGCGCAGACGATTTTTTTCTGTTTTCAGCCACCCCGACTTCAATTTTTGTCAGATTGCCTCGGGACATATCTCATTCTACTCGCACTGAAAATCCGCAGTCAATGGTCTCCTTGATCTTTTGTTTTGGTTTCCAAATAAAATTTTCACCCAAAATTCATGATTTCAGGCAGGACAGCTTCGGCATCAGCATTTCACCCTCAATTACTCTAAATTTTTGATACAGTGGACTTCTATGTATTATCTAGTCAACAAAATACCGGGATAGTGAATGTGATGCCAAGTCCTTATACAAATTGCCAGCCAATTGAGAGCTCAAATCGGCCCAGTATTTCCTGACCGCTACATTATAACTAGATGTTATATTCACTATCCCGGTATTCTAGTGCAATATGTGTTGGGATGGAGGAGTTACCCAGGTACTCAGGGTCTCCCGGCGTTCTTTTGAAATGTGGGGGACCCATACATGAGGTGCTAGTACCGCCCATGCAGGTATGTCCTGAACCAGCTCGGGTAAGGGGAGCAGTTGCTGTGAAGCAGTCGGACGCCAAGACATCTTCAGCGCAGTTCCCTGCTTCTTGTGCCTGACATTGTGTTCCATGAGCTCCTTTGGATTCCGGAAGGTCTCGTTACAATCTAAATTCAGGTCAACTGATGTTGGAAACCGCATACGAGCGGGAACAGGGAAACCTTGATAGGCACAAGGTATTGTCTCCAGAATGTGTGTTTGTGCGTGCGCCGTGAGTCTCTTCTGATCAAAGAGCTCTGCTCCACAGGCCTCCCATTGACATTGCTGGGTCACAGGAAACAGAGGATGAGTCGAGGGCAGGCCGGTCGGCAGCATACTTACCACTGTGTCGATTTGCTCCTGAATGTGAATTTTGGACACGTGCAGAACCAGGGTCTCGAACGAGTTCAAAACCGATGTGCATCCTTCCCACCTGCACGACACCTCGTATATCCGAGAAAAACTCTCGAGCACCCCATCTGAGAATGGGAAGAAAAATGAGATAGGGGGGAACAACAGAAAACAAACTGTGTCACAAACCGTTAGTGATACACAACTCCTCTGGAGGGGCGATGGTCTCCTCCAGTTTTGTGGCCGGTAATAGCAGCGGCCGGTAGATTCCCTGTTCTGATAATCTCGCTTGACAGGATCCGGCGCATGACGAACAATGACTTGAGACACGGCAACATCGTTCGGCGCCTCTAACTGAAGTGCGTGATTGCCAGAGAGGTCGAGAGAAGCTAGCCCATCAAGTGGCTGCTTTAGAGACTTGTAGACACTCATGGCGACCGCTGATACGCCCCGAGAACGGTTTGTATTGTTCCATAACCTGGGAAGAAGCTCACTATCAAGCTGATGTGGAGCATGGAGTCGTAACTCGGCACTCGGGTTTTTGCATGTCTTCACGTAGTGCCCTCGCTTCCCGCAATTCCCGCAAGATCGCTTGCGTTGACTCTGCCGTGTGTCCTTCAGATCCTGTATCCTCTGCTGATTGAGGACCAAAACTAACCTGCAGTGGACTGGTTGGGTTGGTGGGGGGCCTGGGTCCTGTCCCTACGTCGCATATCTCCCGTCGGCGTTTTCTATCCTGAACTGTAGTCGTGGCAGGATGCAGGCGTAAATTGGGAGACTTGTTGAGCTACATAGATTATGCAAACATTCACAATGTCTCCGGCATAGTTGAAAACGACCCACAATGCTATCGCACATTCTTTCGGCCTCGTCGAGTATTTGACGAACATTGGCCGGACAGCATTGGGCGACGACGGATGGTTCTGTGTTTTTCTTTTGGCATGAGGATATGAGTGTCGGAAACCAACAGGACCACGGCATTTAACCCACTAAAAGTGCCTCAAGCTCCCCAAAGAACCTCGTACACAAACTCAGCACTTCCCCATCGAGTTTGAGCTGCTACATGAGTAATCCAGGTGAGTATAGGAGGCTTTTGCAGTATGACTAGGTAAACAGACGGAATTGTGCTGGGAACCTGGAAGCCTCACGGCTCCGACGCCGCCAGTCAAGGGCTCGACCTTCCTGGATGAGTTGTAAGCCTTGGTTCGCCGAATAAAAGCGAAACCGAAGCTTACCTTGTTGTACCCGTTCCCAGGCTGTCAACCTTGTCTGACCGGGCTTCCGAGCGGGGCACGACGGTCAATTTTTGGTCCCATGAAGTCGGTGTCGGTAGCATGTGGCGGGCGGGCGGATGCGACATGCTGGCACCGACAGTAATAAAACCGATTACCGATTAGCAATCAATGGCGTGTCAACTGCACTCAATCGGCACGTGATGTATTTTTTAATTATTATTATTTTTAATTATTTTTAATTTTTAATTTTGGAGTGTTTGAGAAATGAAACTGGCCAATATTCGGTCCAATATCCGGCCACTATTTGGCCAATACAACGTATAATGGCTGGCTACCGGTGGCTGACCGCAAAGTCTCTATTCTGGTTCTTCTGGTGTCCCTGTGGATTCAACGGTCCAAGCTTGTGTGTCGGAACGGTTCCGACACGAGGACAGCACCTTTTTTTTTTTTTCATAGACCTTGCAGACCTCAATAATATACAATGGGGATCAAAAAATTCGAAAGGCCATCTGCTGCTGCAACAGTGTGTCGTAACCGTTCCGACACAAGGACAGCACCTTTTTTTTGTTGACCTTGCAGACCTCCACAATATACAATGAAGGGTCAGAAAATTCGAAAGGCCATCTGCTGCTGCACCGGTGTGTCGGAACGGTTCCCACACAGGACAGCACCTCTTTTTTTTTCATTGACCTTCCAGACCTCAATAATATACAATGAAGGGTCAGGGAATTCGACAGGCAATCTGCTGCTGCACCAGTGTGTCGGAACTGTTCAGACACAAGGATAGCACCTTTTTTTTCATTGACCTTGCAGACCTCCACAATATACAATAAAGGATCGAAAAATTCGAAAGGCAATCTGCTGCTGCAGTGTGTTGGAACGGTTCCGACACAAGGACAGCAGCTTTTTTTTTTGTTGACCTTGCAGACCTCCACAATATACAATGAAGGGTCGAAAAATTCGAAAGACCATCTGCTGCAGCACCAGTGGGTGGAATGGTTTCGACACAAGGACAGCACCTTTCGTTGACCTTGCAGACCTCCAAAATATACAATGAAGGGTCAAAAAATTCGAAAGGCAATCTGCTGTGGCACCAGTGTGTCGGAACGGTTTCGACACGAGGACAGCACCTTTCGTTGACCTTGCAGAGGCGCGCCGTCCATGGCGGAGGTCAGAGCCGTCCATATATGTCGCGCGACCTGTTCCGTCTTGCAGAATCAGAAAAAGATGAAAGCAATAAGAGGAAAATCCACCCGCAATAGGAATGGACTGCGGAGCAGCCCATGGTCCGACATCAGTAAAACAGCAAGTTCGTCTTTGGTGTCTTTGACGTCTTTGCAAAGACGTCAAAGACGCCAAAGACACAAATTTTCCGAAGATGCGCGTCTTTCGCTAGGCAGGGTCAAAAGTCTCCTGGGAGACGTGGGGTCTTTGGAAAGACCACGAAGACACCAGTATCTTTGCATAAGATGTTCACAAAGACTCCTCAAGGCAGCTCACAAGACACGAAATAAATCAAAATAGATATATTGAGAACTAAGATTCCAAGTAAGATGTATAGTACGAAGGCCCCAAAGGTGCGCCACCTCTGCGCACCGACCCCGCATTCCTACTCGCCGTACCGCGGCTCACGGTAGGCCACGTGTGGCGCTCGTCGATGATGGGGTACGAACACCATAGGGACATGGTGTTTTGTTGGTCTCGGCAGGATTCTTTTCCTTGGTGGCGTGTGGTCCGGTTGTGCATGACCCACGACTTCGGCAGTGGTTGTCAGCTGGGAGCGTCGGAGGTGGCGTTGCGTGGGACACGAAAGGTCAAAGGAGTGACCTTCCTCTCGGTCAAGCACCAATCTTAGTCGATTTTCGACCAGTGAGTCTCAAACAGGCTACACTGGATTAACATCACTTCAAGCACAGATCCCATGTCATATTCCATGCCGCCGACTGATTTCTCCGTGGACCATCGGGAGCTGCGTGGAATACCATCAGCGCTGAGCGAAATATCCAGGCTCAAAATTGTGCCACCAAAATGAAACATCGATGACTTGATGTACCTCAAAGGCCGCGCCGCTATCTGTTTACAAGGAGCTCGACCAGAGTTGCTGGAATCTCTTGACGTAAATCAACTCCAGCTAACTAGTTTTTGTTCGTTATGTGTGCTCTACTTGCTCTTTTTAACAATTGAAATTTCTCACCAGTGCCGTTCAAAGTTTGTTCTCCTGGTTGTCCTCCTGTTTGCTCCCTGTTTGTAAATTTTGGCGGGGATCCCTGCCAAAGTCCTACGAGAAGGGGCTGAGCCGGAAGTCAAGTAGGGCGGGTTTGAAACCTAGGGTTTCGATTTTTCGGACCAGGAAGCAGGAGGAGAGGATTCCTGGAATTTCGCCTCACTCAGATGTATTTGGGGGAGCCGTCTTTCGTTTGCCCGACTGACCGTTCTCTTCGATCTCTGTTAGGTGGGTTAGTAGTCAACCCAAACCACCTCACTCACAGAGATCCGGAGCCTCTCAGCTTCCAGCGTCCCGCCAAACAAATGCCGGTTTGTTCTTTGTTTGTTCTGTGTCGGTCCAGCCTCCGGCCTTCCACAATGACGCTATGACCTCAGACTAAAATTTATATGGCATATGAGATGAATATCGAGAGAATGTCCCGAGCTTGGCCTAACCTGAGTTGTGTTGAACTTGACTGAGTTCTCTCAGCTTGACAGAAAGAAGAATAACGGGTTACGGCAAGATGCCGAGAGAGGAGCTTGCGGAGTTTAAAAAGCTTCGGACAGACGGACAAGCTTCCAGCTCTTTACGGTACAACAGGCGTGGACTGTTTTTTCTTCCTTTTTGGGCATTTTGTGATCCTCGTGACCAGGACACTTGTTGCGGCCTCAATTCTCTCTGTTTGCCTTTCCATAGGCTCATTAGAAGCGTATTTAAAATGCGCGCACAATGGTCCCCTCAGATTTCCCGTCTTGCATTGAAATCTGCTTCTTGAGCCATGAAATCAGATTTTTTGGTCAGACCGGTAATGAGTCTATTCCACAACCTGGTTCGCCGGGGGTTAAAATCTCTGGGTGCGCGTTGGAGGGTGCATTCACCTAGCCGGACTATGATTCAACTGAAAAATGAGCACTCATTCCACTTCTGCACCGGGAAGGGATAAAATATGCACAGGAAGGAATAAAATATGTGCACAGCCACAAAATTCAAAAAATATTCTACAACATGGTTCAAGAGTGTGGCGAATGGAATAGAGTCACACATTTGAAAATGTAAACCACTGATTGGCTGCTGGAGAGGTCAATAATGCTTCCGAGGAGAATCTGAATAGCAGAAAATGACCCATTGCGGGTCAACACCTCAAAAAAATGGCTCTGGGACGGCACTGGAATTGAAGGTGTTTGAAAATGCAAAGAATTGTGGTGAGGGAAAGAGGTCAAGAATTTGTGTGAACAAATAGGGTCATGTTGTGCCAATATTATAATGGAGTCACAACATGTGGCCTGCATTTTGAAAAGCGTGATCTGGGGCACGTTGAAATAGATGAAATAATAAATGCCTTGGAACTACTGAGGCACCAAGGAATATGAGAAGAAACAAGATTTAGAAAGAATACACTTAACTTGAGTTGTATATGTACACTCAGAGTGCAACAGAATAACTTCCGGAGAGACAGCTCAAGCTAAGGATGCCGAGTTGAGAGAAAGAGTGACGTCTTGTCACAAACGTCATCCGCGGGTTCCAGAGCGCATCCAGCTCAAACGAAGTGAAACGAGTAACCAGAGAGCAGAAACTAGGCCAGATGTGCTATGGAAACGAGGAGGACAACAAAAACCTCGAAAAATCTGAGAAGCAAGCTCGACAGCGGGCAAGGTGGTGAGCGCAGCGAGCAAGAAAAGAAACGAGTCACGAGACCAAAGAGATTTGATTTATGAGGGCTCCTCCGTGATTGGCTGCCTTATCTCTCACTGATGCTAGCCGCTCGCAAGCTCGCGTAGCGCCAGCTCTCACGTAGCCATTTTTCCTCCCTTTATTTCATTACGCGGGTCTTCAAAACGTGAAATGGTATGGAGATCCGTTTTCTCGGGTTTGAATGCTGGGCGATAGCCAGCGTGATTCTGAGCAAAAATGTCTCTCCGGTTTGCTCCTCAGGCTGATGCCCTGGTTGTTAAGCCAGAGGCTCAGAAGTCCTTCATTCTCTGGGGACGCGGTGCTTTGGATCGATAGCAACGGGACCGTCGGAGGTTCCCTTGAGTGGCTCCTTTACTCCTTACCTTCTTCTCACAGGACGCCGTATCGTCCACCCTTCGTCGGGAACCACCCTATACCACGTGACGTCAAAATAAAAGTAAATCACTGATCCGAAATTTTCGGCCGCTGTCAAACTTGGCAGAATCCTCGCATCTCGCGGCTAAGCCCATCTACTTATTTCACGTCGGTAGCCCAGTCCTGAGCGCGTGCGGTCGTTCGCAGCCTCAACCAGCTGGAAAACCAGGACTGTGGAAACCAATTACAAGACGCTGTGATCACCGCCGTCGAGTTGGGAATTCTGAGGCTGTTATCAATGTGTAAAGCCGTCCATCGGCAGCGAAGGGACAGCTGATCCTCTGTCCCGATCTGCTCTTATGTACTTATCCTTGAGCTGCACTATTGAGTTACTCAGTTTGCTAGCCATAAAAACATCAAAATTATACGGGGGGGGGACGAAGTGGCCGGCACATTCCGAGAGGGTGGTGTGAGAGATCCAAAGATCTGAGATATACCAGGTTTTTACCAGATTCAGGGTCGTTTGAATTGCGGGTTTTTTTTTTATGCTGATGAATGTTCTACCTATTGGGCTTCCTTCCATTTGGGGATCATTCTGACAGGATCGCCATTAGTTGCTGTCTTCGCCACACCAGATGGAGTTGACCTCGTGACCAACCAGTTGTTCAACTACTCATTGCTTGCCAACGTTCTCGCACCATTTTTACCACCACGCATACTCGACCACAATGTCTCCCCCACTCCCTTACCCCGCCTCTCCCAATCTCCCAGTGGCACAGGCATCAGCTGCGCTCTCAAGTTCGCCCATCAGAAACCCGTACGAAGAGCTCACCGGGCCTCAGTTCAACGAGTGGATCTCGAACGTCACCAGCCAGTTGCGCAGGGCGCTTGAGTACCGCACCCCGAACCCAGCCCCGCAGAGCAGCGAAGCCCGAGATGCCACCAATGGCGATGATGCGAATGTGGAGATTGATGACTCGTTTACGGAGGTGGAGTCGGGTGGGGACGTCGCTGCGAATGCAGAGGGGAAGGGTCGTGGCCCTAGGCTCAGCATGAGGGGAATTGATATTGACCTGGACTGGGAAGGGGGGGAGGAAGTGGAGGACGATGAAGATGAAAGGGAAGACAACGGGGAGGAGGTGGAGACGTCGGAAGAGGAGGAGGTGGAGAATGCACTCAGGAACAAGGACCCCCCCCGCAAGACGGTGACGATTCAGGCGAAGAAGGAACGAACACTGCATCTCTTCTCGTCCTGCCATCCATATACGCCCGTATTGTTGAACACGAAAGTGAAGTCCGTTCCATTCAGAAGGATGCAGACGATGCTCAAAATAACGACGACGTCCTTCCGGGCTCTAGTCCCATTTACTCTTCTCCCGTCGAACCCCAGTATTCCTCGTCCGCAAACCACGACATTTTTATCCTGTATGAGCTCGAAGACAAAGGTGCACATGATACTCATAACCGTATGTATGTCCTCTTTATTGTTTCGAGTCGTACACTGAGACGCGCAGAGTCTAAATCATCCGACTGGGACGAGTGCTAGAAATCCTGTATTTGATCTGTTTCTGCAGGAAGAAAATTCATCTCGTTGCCTTCTGAGGCAACGGTCACGCTCACGGTGGCCTCCGTTGCCTGAGAAAGAGGCAACAGATATGTCACGGTCCTCGGTCGGTTGCTCCCCTACATATCGAGACAGTAGCCGCACAGCTTTATGGACACTTTTCAGGCGTAAGGCTCATCAAGGAACAGGGATTTTGCTGAGTTGACTTCACATTGTGTGTGGAGCTCGATTTCCCCTTCTTTGTGCCAGTCGAAGCGGTCTGTAGTTCGGAGTTGATGGGCCATCAACTCGGGAGCCATTTGAAATTGAATGCATCTCTATTGCATCAGGTCATGCTTTTCAAAATGGCAGCCATTCAAAATTGAATGCATCTCTATTGTGTCAGGTCATGCTTTTTAAAATGCCCACCATTTGAATGCACCTCTATTGCGTCAGGTCATGCTTTTCAAAATGCCAGCCATTTGAAATTGAATGCATCTCTATTGCATCAGGTCATGCTTTTCAAAATGGCAGCCATTTGAAATTGAATGCATCTATTGTGTCAGGTCATGCTTTTCAAAATGCCAGCCATTTGAATGCAGCTCTATTGTGTCAGGTCATGCTTTTCAAAATGCCCGCCATTTGAATGCACTGCCATTGTGCCTGGTCATGCTTTTCAAAATGCCAGCCATTTGAATGCAGCGCTATTGTGCCAGGTGACACCTTTCAAAATGCCAGCCATTTGAATGCACCTCTATTGTGTCAGGCCATGCTTTTTGAAATGCCAGTGAATGCATCTCTATTGCATCAAGTCATGCTTTTCAAAATGCCAGCCATTTAAATGCACCTCTATTGTGCCAGGTCACACTTTTCAAAATGGCTGCCATTTGAATGCACCTGGATGAAATACTATAAATTTGGTACCATTGAATGCACCTTTCAAAACGGCGAATTTATGTCCTACTTACAGCCCAATCGGCCCAGGAACGAATGAGAAAGAAATCATTTTCTACGGCGACTCAAAACCTCATCAAACTGCGGCGTACCAGTCAGAGTCGTTGTCGATAAGCTCGAAATCCTCCGGTGCCGGAACGTAGACATCAATGGCTTCAACCTTGACGAGTGCGCGCTTCTCAAGGAGCGATGCCTCGATGGCAGAGGCCATGATCGGGCGATCGTCCCAATTTGCACAGGAGATTCACCGAGTCATTGGCCGGGCACGACGAGCTTGCCGTTCTCACTGTACTTGAATGCACGTTTTGCCTACAGCACCTCAGTATGCCAACAAAGACAAGGAAGAAAATAGAGAGTTTGCGCTGCAGCCATTCGAGCCATCTGATGGCTGTTTGGCGTTGCGCAAATTGATGGCTAATGGCTTGAATGGCTTTGACACTTGCCCTTATTTTTGGTGCCATTGAGCTACCTCCGAGTCATACAGCTCATGTATGAGTGAATAGCCCCACCTACATATATAACAGTCGAATTGTAGGCCCAAAATAATTAATGTGGTTGAATTTCGAGGTTTCATGGAGTTCAGGGGCATTCTTTGAGGTCTATGTGTGATAGCACACTCATTGAGACTATTTCTAGCAGAAAAGAGCTTACACTGACTTATTTCATTAGCCATTCATCAGCCATTAGCCATCAGTTTGCGCAACGCCAAACAGCCATCAGATGGCTCAAATGGCTGCAGCGCAAACAGGCTAATTACTGCCTGAATACAAGAGGCGTCTCCGGGAACTCCACTGTCTCCAGGGCGGCCACGAAAGGCAGTTAGTACAGTATCTTGAGGGTGCTTGAGATGACCTGGATCTGAGGCGCTGTAACTTCGCGTTGATATTGCGGTAGACAACGGAAGAACGACAGCGGAAGAACGACAGCAGAGCACAGAAACCACGAGACGAGCAGCGAGCGAGGCGTGGTGAGGTGCGCTTGATACTCGCGGTCGTCAGAAGCAAATGCCCAGACAGTCTTCGAGCTTCAGCACCATATTGAGCAGCAAAATTGATATTCAAACTGTGAAACATTGTGGAATCTTTCGACGGGCCTGTGACAGCCAGAAGGTAGTGGTTTGAATGAAATGAAGCCTGCTCAAGGCGGGAGAAAGGAAGAAATATCGATGCAGGTGGCTCATTTTGAGTGGTGTGGCGCTGGCGTGAGTGTGGAGATCGCAGCTGGCCTGCGAGCCAGGATGCACCGATCAGAAACAGCAGAAACAGAGAAAATTTCGACTACGCAGTCCGGAGTACATCATAGGACACTGCGCCAGAACAAAAAGAGTTAATTAAGGCTTAATAGGGAAGAAACCCAACATGTGCAATGTGATGGGCACTGCTGAATTAGCAAAATCTTAAAGAATGAATAATTCAGTTTGCCTCAAGTCATGAGACAGCCACAGTGGTGATTGAAAATGGCATTCAGTGGCATGGGGTTCAAAATGCGAATTTAATCGTTCAATAGTAAAGCACAGGGTTCAAAACGGCATTACAAAGCATGTGACTCAAAATGCCATTCAAACCTTAAATATGTTAACTGCTCCCTTATCCCTCCTGCTCTCAGCTGAATTAAAGCATGTGATTCAAAATGGCATTCAGTGGCATGGGGTTCAAAATGCGAATTTAATCGTTCAATAGTAAAGCAAAAGAATCTTGTCACATGAACCCCGGCTCCCAATGACGCACATCGATCCGTCGACGCTTGCGGCTTGCTTTTGGGAAGGAGGTGCTCTGAACTCGCAGGATGTCTCCTCGTTTGCAATTGGTTCTCTATCAATGGGCGCTCAGGCTGATTTTGGAACCCAGGTGTTCCACTTTTCTGCCAGTCTCTGATGCAAGCACCACCCTGCCTGTCTCAACAGGGATTGTTTAAGCAAAACTCCTAGCGTTACTGCAGCGTGAACATTGGCCTGCATTTTTGAAAAGCATGACCTGGGGCAAAAGAGATTTAAATGGCGGGCATTTTGAAAAGCGAGATCTGAGGCATTAGAGATCCAAATAGCCGGCATTAAAAGCGTGACCTGAGGCAATAGATATGCATTCAAATGGCCGGCATTTTGAAAAGTGTGACCTGAGGCATTAGGGATGCATATTGAGTGCAGGACAGCCATTCTGCTGGAAACTGAGTAAAATTAGGAAAAACAGCTGCACCCCAAGTTCTGCAAACAGCTGTAGCCATGCACAGAGCCTCAGCTGAGCTCAGAAGTGGTTGACCATTTGCAGCGAGCAAAAAATGCGGACTCTGAATGATGCCGTGCTCTAGCATCCCGTTGGACCCTTGGGACAACCGCTGAGCTGGCCGGCCAACTTGCCAAATGTCAAGACCTGCCACTACAATTTCTTGTCTTCTTCGCCACTGAAAGTATGCTTCTGGGGCATCGACGGTCCATTCGGGTGGCCCGCGTTTTGGGGCGGTTGACCAATTGTAAATGGGTGGCATTGTTTGAGCCAGAACTCCACCAGAGGACAATGAACTATCGTCCCTGCTGAGTGCCTGAAGCTCAGTGGGAAGGGAACGAAGAACGAAAAACCGGGTGGTGGTAGCGGTTGTAGGTTTAAATTCTGTATGAACCTGGTTTTTTTTCTTTTTTCTTTTTTCTTTTTATCTCGTTTTTCCGAGTGCTGAGCAATGAAGAAGCTGTAATATTATGGAGCAAAAGTCTTTGATCTCATGAGCTCAAGGCCGTAGCATTCAACCCTACAGTAGCTGCAAACAACATCGTCAACAAGTGGAAGGTGGACAGGGACCGCATGCTGGTTTTTGCCCAGGAAGGCCCAATAAAATTGTTGGCAAGACTAGGTAGTTAAAAAAGTTTTGGTGTGATTATTCCATCACGGCATAAACCACATTCCATAACATTTTTGATAAAGGCAGTTAAAACCAGCTCATGACACTTTGCACCGACTAATCCCAATATCCACCTCTAGTTAGAGGTGGCATGGGGGGTGTATGTCCGCAATTTCTCTGTGAATTGCGGGTTGATGAAAAATGTCCGCGTAGTTGTCGTGCCCGATTGCGCAGAGGCATCGCGGGCTTATTTCGTCCCTGAACCACTGATCCTGCTTTGAATGAGTATCATGGAGAGGGTTGGGTCACGTGGAAATTAATCCAGAATAACGCTGCCGGCCAATTTCCACAAAAAAATTGGGAGCCCCAATTTTTCTTTTCCAGCCGTGAGGCCGGACTAACTAACCGACCCTAGGTCGCCGGTTTGAATTCCAGCCAACCCTTGACCACTGATGGTTCTGACTGATGTTGTGGGTGGCGCAAGGATTGGATGTTGCTTTGCTGCGACGCTCTTGCTGACGCATCGTTTACTCTCTCTTCAGGCGTTATTTTTCTTGGTTGTTCACCAAGTGCTTTCCAGCCGCGGTACGTCTACTCCTCTTTTAACCTTCCTTTGACTATGACGTTATTTATCATCAAAAATTATCTACTAATTTTGGTGTGTGTTGTACATGCAACATGAGCTTCCATTTGAGTGGTGTTAACAGTTTAAATGAACAGTTAGCTCTTGCAAAGCGCATGGAGCATGCATACACACCATGTGCATTAAATACACCATATATGTGAACAAATTTCAATGCAACATCTAACTCGAGAAAAATGTACCCACCATCCACTACTCACAGACTTCGGATGAAACCCACTGTGATTTCCATCATTCCCAAACCATTAGCCGATCCCGCATCAAACTACTGCTCTCCATTGGGCCATACCAAGGCGTCCCACGGTCCTGGCTGAAGCTTTAAATACCTCGGAAACTGTATCAACGAAAATTGAGCGCGAGATAAAAGGCTGCGTGATTGGCAATTGCTTGGAATTGAGCGGCAGGGAGCTAGGCGAAGGTGGATGGTGATCGGCGAAGTCAAAAAGAAATAAGTGCCTTGATAATGATCTTTGTGTGAGCGGACCCTAGAAAATAAAAGGAATTGGATTGTCGATACGACATATAGTCGCAGCCTCAAGGACATGAGCACTGGACGGGACAGTACGGCTGCAGGAGGCTTGAGACCGAGGGTAACGTTGAGTTAGTATGCCGATTGTAGCGTAGGAGAAGCTGGAAAAACCTCATTGCGCAAATGGAAGTCAAAGAGAACCGTCTGGTACTGTTCGGGAAACAGGGCGATGAGGTGCGTCCACAAAACCGGTCTCTGACTGTACTTTGACTAACCTTGATGTATAGAATACGTCGGGAGAGAGTAAAATCGCTGTCTACAAGCGTATCGGCAGCAAGATCTTCCCAGCTATGTATTCGACGAGCCCCAATGCCCTCGGGAAGCGAGTCAAAGGCAAAGCCGACAGGTGAGTTCGCACGAATTAAACGCCGAATTTGCTCAACATTGTCCTAACAGTCTTGTTACCACCTATAAGAAGCACGCCAAAAAGCTCCAGGTGACTGGTGGTGGGCTTCGCAAGGATGACGAGGGCGACAGTGGGGACGTGCATTCGAGTGCTACATATCGTCCGAGGGCCCCGACCACGATACCACTGTGAAGTCAAAGAACCTGTGGGGTATGTGCCCAAACTCTGCTTATGAAGTCCAGGATCTCGGGGGGAATAATTAGATCCCGCATAACCATGTGTGTCAAATATGTCCGAGTAACGGTGGGAATGGCGCGTCTTTCGAGTCATATTAGTGGGCCAGGAGGGAAGAAAGAGGATCTGCACAGAACCTCCCTCTGTCTGCCTTTAAATCACGGCCAAGTGCGCCCTTATCGATGAGAATTCACGCCATCTAGTCAAGTGATAGGGGGTATCCCAAAAGGGTAAATCACATCTCGCATCACATCAGTTGTAGTGCCGAAGTTCGCCGATTTCTCACCCGAAACACCGCTTAGCGAAAAAGCGTCCGAAAAGTGAAAAGCGCCGAAAAGTGAAAAAGCGTCGTTTACTTTGAACCCCCCTATTATTGTTTGGAAGCTCTCCGGCTCTCCCAGTCCACCAATTATCGAGAACCTCCATCCCGGCATCATTTACGAGCGATTATTGTTTGGAAGCTCTCCGGCTCTCCCAGTCCACCAATTATCGAGAACCTCCATCCCCGCATCATTTACGAGCGCAAACTCACCATGCCAAAGCATCCTACGTACAAAGCCGTGAAGTTCACGGCACTGGAAACAGCATATGGCGCCTCGTTTTTCCGCGATGCTCTCTCGCGTTATATTGTCCAATTGACCGACCCGAATCTAACCTCCGCCCAAATTGAACGCGAGGCAAATAGTTTCGATGTTCCATTCAAACGCGGTCCCCGTATTTCAACGAATCAAATTTAGCACCTCCGACCCGTATGCAAACGATGGCCCGGCCGATTCAATCGTAGATTCCATCCACGTCCAGCCACGGAAGGTCCTGAAAAATGGAGATCATGTACCTGCGCGATTCGACACTGCAATTGTCAACACGGGGCTTGGAGGCAGGGCAGGGATTGGCGGTAGGTCCCTTTGCGATTTATCCAAAACTGGCGTCAGGTGTGAGCGCATCCGCAAGAAATGAAGCGGCACATCAAGGCCCATGGCCTGGACACGGCCATGGGGGTGGATGGTTTCTCGTACCAGGACTGCATGGCAATACTTAATGACAAGCTCCTGGAGTTTTTCCTTTATTGTCTGAAAAATCAAGACATGCCTCGTTTCTGGCTGATGTCCCTTTTGATTGGTATTCTCAAGAAAGATAAAGATGCTACCGACCCATCCAGCCACCGCTTGATAGCGTTGGAATGCTGCATGTTCAAAATGTTAACTTTGATCATCGACCGAAGAAGTCGTGAAGGTGCGATCGATCTTTACAGTGTACTGATTTCCGCAAAGTTGCAAATATCCAACCAGGTGGCCTCAGAGGAGTGGGAGCAACATTCAATATCCTCCATTCAAGTAAATGGTGTGCTCCGACTTTTTAATCTACAAGCCAACGCATCCTTACTCACGCCCCCTGCGACGCCTACTCTACAAACGACACCTTTGCCTTTTTCTACGGCTCCTGAACGATCCACTTTGTTTGAAACTTGGGGCCTTCATAATGCAGGTCACCCCCCACGCAACCCCTCTTCCCTTTCCCCTCCTCGCTTCTATCCCAAATCATTCGTATACAATACGCCCATAAATCCTAATACCTTCGGCGCCACCTGCGACCCCGGACACGGCATATATTCTCGTACCGCGACTACTACCTTCCTTCGACCCCTGCGACACCCCCCGGCTCAACCCAGCCTACGTCACGCGAAAACTATTTGAAACTTTACAAATCTAGTGACCTTCAGGCTCGAAAAAGTCCGGCAAACATATGGGAGCTACAGTGTATTCTTTGTGATAAATGGGTCAAGACTTCCGTACCCTGTCGCCGCCCGCTGTCTATTCCAAATCACTTCGCAAATCTCGAGAGTCACTGCGGAGGCGGCAACTGCTTCTCTCGTTCCAGTCGAGGATCCACTGCACTGCCAGTGCCTTCCCCTCACAAAGCATCAACTTCTTCGTCTGCCGCGATACCTACCAATGAAAGCGACTCGGATGAGGATGATGAGGAGGATTTTCACTTTCAGTGAGTACTTTTCGGCTCCCATCGACGATTGGACTTACCAGTGCTCAGATATGGACGTTCCTCTTCTCTCCCACCCAATGCTCCGTCCAGTGTCCCGCCCATCCCTTCCCCCGTCGTCGTACCCGGTCCTTCATCCATGTTTGTCGTGCAGACATGCCCCGGCAGCGTGCTAGACTGGCCCGTCGACGCCGATCCATTCATGGAGACGTTCCCCTTCCACAGAATCGGGATGCAATCAGGTTCTCTCTCGTTCAATGTCGAAATACACGATCGTCCAAATCATTTGGGAATAGGCGCGTTAGAATCGCGCTGTAAATCTGCAGGGGACCAAATGCCGGTTTTTTTGATCTGATTATATGACAAAATTCCTTCCGAAAAAACATGGTCTTGAGCAGAAATGCTGTAGCATTGTGAGTACCGGCCCGACTGACCTAATTCCCGGATATGTTATGCATCTGAGGTGGGGCTATGGGTCCTGAATGTTTACAGGTATAATATTACCCACATTGTCTTGTAGTAGTCTATATATGATGGTATGGTATTTTTTTCATCCACTTTCCCTTGTGTCCAGATTAATTCATTAATTGATCCTGGATTAAATCCGGATTAACTGTCTCAACATGGATTGTTTAAACAAAGGTCCTAGGGCTTCATGGCATCTGCATGCAGAAACACCGTTCCAAACACCATCTCGCGCACCAGTGCCTCCACTGTCCCCTTTTCAATCCTCCCGTTCGTCACCGCCCTCCCTGCCTCACTGCTAAACACGCCCAAGCGCCGCCGCACCCGCACCTGCAAGGCCCAAACTAGGATGTCTCCCTCTTCCCCAATACGCATGTTTCTTCCTCCCCACGCTCCCCACATCCCTTCTCTGCTCGCCCCTGCCCCCACTTGCACTTGCGGCCGGCACCCCGCGTCCTCCACAGCCAGCGCTGGATCATCTCCTTGTCCTCAACAACTAGGTGCGTAGCAAAGAGCTGCCGCACCCCCGGTGCACGATCCCCCAGCGGCTTGTGCAGCAACAGTTTTGTCCCGCGAATCTCGATGTGAAACACCTTCCACATGCTCGGGTCCGCGAGCGCAGGCGTGACGAGGCGGCTCACAAAGCTCGTTGCGTAGACGATCTGCAATGCGCGTTCCCCCCTCGTTGGCATCGCCGGATGCGGGCTGGAGCGTGGTATTGGTATTCACAGTGCCAGAGGAAGAGATGTCGGCCTCGGGCGCAGGTTCGAGGATGATGTGGGGCGGTGCAAGGTCCGTGGGTGTAGGCAGGAGAGCCTTGATACTGAGGCGCCTGTATTCCAAAGTCAGCATGGGGAATTGATAAAAGAAAAGAAAAGAAAAAAAACCCACCACCACCGAAATGGAATGGGAATCCCACCCCGCGCTTGTCCTTCTCCTTGTCCATCGCCGGCTCTACCTCCCCTGCGCTCCCTTTGCGCCCCGGACTCGCCACCCCGCCTATGTCCTCAAGTGCCTCCAAATTCTTAGGGTCCAGCGGCAGCGCGAGGTCATTTGCCCGGAAACGAAAGGGGGTGGGGTCCGTGTCAGTGTCCAGGTCGACGTGTTCTGCGGTCCAGCACCCTTCTTCCACTTCATACTCTTCTCTGAGATGGCCGTGGTGGTATCAGAGTCCGCGGTATCATGCTTGGCACACGATACAGAACGCAAGCCGACATGCGTAAAACTCGTCATGTTGGATTTAATGTGTTGGATTTCACGTGTCGGAGCTCCTCGTCTGGTCGTGGAGAAGTATCTGCTTCTGTCGCATCGCTGACCATCGTTTTCAAAGCACCAGGGCCGTCAAGATAAATCTGAAGAGACAGTCTGAACCGGAATTTCGCTGGCTATCCTCCCAGCACGACCCCGTCAAAATCTGGCTTGAAATGATTGCACAGTGGCCAAAATACTGTTTCGATGCAAAACCTCGGCACATTAGCCTGTTTGCGCTGCAGCCATTTGAGCCATCTGATGGCTGTTTGGCGTTGCGCAAACTGATGGCTAATGGCTGATGAATGGCTAATGAAATAAGTCAGTGTAAGCTCTTTTCTGCTAGAAATAGTCTCAATGAGTGTGCTATCACACATAGACCTCAAAGAATGCCCCTGAACTCCATGAAACCTCGAAATTCAACCACATTAATTATTTTGGGCCTACAATTCGACTGTTATATATGTAGGTGGGGCTATTCACTCATACATGAGCTGTATGACTCGGAGGTAGCTCAATGGCACCAAAAATAAGGGCAAGTGTCAAAGCCATTCAAGCCATTAGCCATCAATTTGCGCAACGCCAAACAGCCATCAGATGGCTCGAATGGCTGCAGCGCAAACTCTCTATTGTTTGGTCGGTTTTCTGTTAGATACTTATGGTATGGACCTTAGCGAGTATGTATTCAATGTTAATTGAAAGTAGTAAATCTTCATAATTCACAAATCATAACTGGAACTCTGTATTAGCGAGCTCCCCCTTACGTATCCGGGCACCGGAATACAAAACATATTTATTTTGTCACTTTTGGGTCAAAATGTGCAACTTGCTTGCCCTGTATCTCAACAACCACAAGGTTGAGTTCCCTGGTTCAAGACATGAATGTGGAGTATTTTCCCAGCCCTTTCATGTCACGTGGGTGAAATTTCCATATATGGTAACCCCCAAAATTAAATTTCCAGCAAGTTAGGAAATTAAGCTGTCGAGGAGACAGCTTCAGGGAATTCTACATTACGTAGGACAATATAACCTACATCCGTAGAAACCGTGGTGACCGACGAGCAGGCGTCCCAGCATCATTCACTTGTCCAATCTGCAGAGGCACCCTCCACTGTAATATGTTGGTGTGGATAGAAGGCAATCCCACGCCGCAGGACTTGCAGGACCGAATGAGAGACGAACCGGGTTTCCAAACACGTATGTTTCAGTGGCTAGAGTCTAGGCTCCAGGGCATGCCGTCTCATTTATTGGGCCATCTTTTGACTCGGCCGATATCGCCGTACAATGTACCATTCCGGGCAGAATGTAAACCCTTAATTATCTATCTCACTCGGGGAAGAAACAAAAAATTGCGATTTGTATGCGTGCTGTTATGCACGCCTTATCACCGCACGAGATCGTGCCAGATTTACATCCGTGCCGCGGCAGACCACTGGGTTCTGGCACAATTAATCATGATGGTCGCTTAATTTTTCATTTGATCGGCAACTTTCCTAAACGGAAAACGGAAGAGTTGGGCACTCATGAATGGGCACTCATGAACCAACTCAAAGGCCCTGTTCCATCTGAGAGACTTCTGCGTACGTGAGGTCTTTTGCTCAAACATGGTTCTAAGGACCCAAAGGCTGCGAATTGACCTCAGAATTGTAAATAGCTTCAGTAAAGTTCAGTTGGGAGGTAATTTGAGCCACAAAAGTTGGTTGATATTATAAACTCCGTGTTAATTAACTGTTCATCGTCCTAGAATTCTACCCCCCCCAGGAGAACTTCAGGTATCGAGCGTGATTAAAGTACGCAATTTCTGCAGAAGAGAGTAACTGGTGACTACGCAACAGATTGCGTGCGGGGGTCAATATCACGGTGTGCGATGTGAGTTGAATTGAATTGATCGCTCAACACATATTAGACAGGTTGTGCAAAATCCGCACGGGCCGCATGCGGCTTTTGGCCATTGTGCAGAGCCGTGCAGGAAAAAAAATGAATTCGGGGCCTGGAAAGTATACATATCAATAGAAGGCATGCCATTCAAGTGTATGGAACCCTCTGAATCATATTGGCCATGTGGAGTCCACAGCACTGGGCCAAAACGCGGCTCATCAGATATAGTCGAGCAACATTGGTCATCGTGAAAATAAATCGAAAGAAAGTCTCGCAATGTGGCTTCATGACGATTCTGTAAAATATTAGTACGAGATACAGATCACGTAGCTTGGCCTACCACTAGCATTGCCCATGTTGCGAGTTCGGTGCGGGTGAGAATGTGGTGGTCACCGCTGTCAAGTACAATGCATGCGGCATTACACACTTGACAGTGATGATCAGTCTCGAGTTTCTTGAATAATTTGTGCTCTTTGAGAGCAGGACGTGTCGGTGTCTTTCTTCGATTTCGTCCTAGCTCCCTGCGCAAGCTGAATATCTGATAAAAAATGTCACAAACACGAACCTACCTTCTTCCCGGCAGCTGTCTTGCTTGACTCCTCGGACATGTCGACAATGAGGATACTGAAAGGTGGCACTTTCCCCTTGCCTCTATTTCTGGCCTTCGCACCCTCAATGTATTGTCCGACATCCTTGACCAGGACATCCCACGCTTCCTCGGTGTCCAGTAATTTGGGACCCGGCTTGGGGCTTCTTGTATGACGGTACATATCCAATGCTTGACAGCATTGAGATACGTGTCTCCACGGTGGTTTCGCTGATATCTATCACGGGCAATATACCAACGACAAGGGAGAGCAAGTGGAGGTCGCGTTGAAGGTGTTGAAGATATTCCACGACCAATCCGACTCGGATCGGCGGATCCTCCACAAGAAATTTGCCAAGGAAGCACTGTCCTGGAACGATCTGAAGCGTTGAGCCTGCATTCATTTCCTATGCGGGGCCCGCCTGCTGACGGTTCCCTTAGACGAAAACATCGTACCTTTCCTAGGTGTTGACTCCGCGACATTTCCGGGCCAGACCATGGCGATGGTGTCACAGTGGATGGCCCATGGAAGCGTGTTGGCATACATGATAGACAACTCTCCATGTTTCGACTACGCGATCGATTTCGTGCGCCCGTCCTTTGTCTTAACTCAATGTTCCCACAATTCATCGGCGTGGTTCAGATCCACGATGTAATTATGGGGGGTATCGTATCTCCACTCGGCCAATATTGTCCATGGAGATCTGTGTGGTGTAAGTATTATTCACTCTGATGTGAGAATCTGCTCAACACCATCTTCTGGACCAGCGCAATATCCTCATCAGTGAGGAGGTCCGCGCATTGCCTCACCGACTTTGGGCTCTCCGCGTTTGTTGAGCTAGAAACATCAATCAAAAGCTCCACGCGCGGCGGCTCAACCCGGTGGATGGCTCCAGAGCTCCTGCTCCCCGACGTATATCTTCCAAGCCTACCCTTCCGTCGCACCATCGAATCCGATGTCTGGGCATTCGCGTGTGTCTGCTGCGAGGTTCGCTTTCGTTCCTCCTGTGCGCCTTCCAAATCAATCAAATCCCTTCTTTCTGCGGCAGATCTGGAGTGAGGGAACTGTTCCCTTTGCCTGCATGTCCGACGGCAACCTGATCATCGCGTTCAGCAGCCCCGAAACGGACCAAGGAAGGTTGGTTGGTTATTCCATTATCCTCACTGCAGGCCAAGTGTGGCCTATGTCGGAGTCTAGTGTTACACATCAACCGTATCACTAATTTCTAATCAACCGGCAGATCTCTCTTGATCCTTCAGACTTCCACACTTTGTTCCCAGGCCTGACGCTGCGCGATAGCAACGATAACATGCGCGATAGCAACGTGATTTGTGGGGTGCCTTCGTCACGTGAAGGTTGATGGCCGAAATCGGGCAGGCAGAAAGTGAAGCATAATGCTATCTTCACTGGTCGGGGGCACCGGGCAGGGGTTCGAACCCACAAAAGGTTCTCGCCTCATTACGTGTTTACCACGTGAGACTCCCCCCAGGATGCGATGGTTGCCCTTACAACCACCGAAACGGACCAAGGAATCCGTCCATACACTTCAACGCCGTACGATAAGGGTGGACGAGCCATGCCCCAGCGCCTCTGGAAGCTGGTGTGGTCGTGTTGGACGCGCGATGCTGCTTCGCGGCCGACGGTTCAAGATATCGCACATGTGATATCTGAGATTAAAGCGCACGGCATCTGCGGTGTAAGGATTTCAAATACTGCAGGATGAAGGGATTATTATTCGTTCTGTCCTTCAATCCGGGACATATCCGACGCATGCCGTACTCCTTGATCCCCGAACTCCCCCACGGTTCCGTTCACTCTTCCTCAGTTTTGGCCATTGTTACCACATTTACCACTTTGAAATATATTTTTCTTGTGTCAACAAATCAGTGCAAATGACCTACAAGTTCCCAGGATGCAATTCTTTGCGTCGCGTTACGACTGGCATAAGTATTTTGACCGCTTGCTGTACCCGGTTTCAGCCAAGTTTCAGTTTTGTTTCAATGGAATTCCAGTCGGTCAACTGACCTCCAAGTTCTCAGGATTCAGTTCTTGGCGTCACGTAAGTATTTCGACCGCTTTCTGTACCCAGTTTCAGCCAAGTTTCGGTTTTGTTTCAATGCACTTCCAGTCGATCAACGCCACGGAGTAACCGACGACCATGAGTCCAAAAAACACTCACCAGAACTGATAGAATGTGCCGAGACCCGTGGACGTCTGCTGCCCTCTTCCGAGCATGCCTGACTGGCTCTGAATCTGCTACCTCCGTGTCCGACAAGTTCTTGGAGGCAGGAACAGAGAGAGCATCTGTCTCGCCAACGGACCAGCTACTTTCCACTGCGAATACAGCATGTTTTCTATGGTTATGAATCAATACAATCTGTATTTTTACTGTGAACTGTGACTGTGGTCAGAAGTAAGGTTCTGGGGACCTTCTGACGCCATAACTGATTATGGCGTTAGGCGTGTCATTATACCGCCAGATGCAATTCTGGCGGCATGGCGCGCTTGGTTGGTGATGCCAGATCAGCCAGACACGTTCTGTTTTGCTGATGCAGTTCGTTTCTTGGCTTCGCTGAATCGCAGATTGAATATTGGGGTCACTGAAGGTCGGTTTCGGAGACTCAGGCGTCGTGACTCGGTCAACGAAGAAACCGAAGAAGAACGATCAGGAAAGATTCTCTAAGTCCTTTGCCGATGTACTCCGATCAATCACGGAAGTGCCATAGATCGCGTGATTGATGGAAGTTGGTTGATCTTTCTTCTCTCTCCCCCATCCCGTCGCTGCCCTTCGCCGCCCTGGAGTCGAAGATTGCGCCCTGTCAGAGGAGTACATCCTCTCAAGCACCCATTCTCAAGGCTCAAGCACCACCGCAACCTTTCCCTCGTCTCCCGGCGACGCACAGACCCAGTGTGGCCAAGCGCTCCGCAGTCTGGGAGTCCTCCCCTCTCATTTGCGCCAACAGCGCTAGTACCACCAATCCTTCGTTCCATTATATGCCTCAATGCCAGCAAGTTGGATGCTCCTTTCAAATCTTCAAGTTTATTCCTCAATGTTTTTCGCAAACCCTGCTCTCAAGTCTGCTCTTGCCTCTCAAGCCTGCTCTTGCGTTGCCAAGCCGTCGCAACACTCACGGACCTGTCGCTTCTCACTCGCGGCTCCATCGCTTTCTGATTGCATATATACTTAGTACCAATTCCTCCCTGATTATTTTGCAGTATGTGGCATCGTGCATCAATCGCCGTCGCTGGACTCCTTTTTGTCTTCCGTCAAGCGGTCCGACTCAAGCCTGAGGTGACGTTTTCCACTTGTTTTCCCTCCATTGCCGTCTCCACACTAGCTATGTTTGTTTCAAGATTTATTCTCAAGCCTTCATTCCTCGTCGCTGGTTATTGTGCGCAAGATATGTGGACTCATTATATTGTTCCGTTTCCATATTCTCGTATTTTATTCTCATATGCCTTCTCCAGCATCCATTACGGCTTGTCGTCGTTCTTCGCGGAGTCATCTGTGTTCCTTCCTTCCTGTCTAATCCATGATTAGATCCCTCTGGTTACGCCTGCATTGCGGCTTTCTTCGAATGGTGAAGGGAGAAGAGCAGAGAGAGCATTTGATCCAATTCAGCGTGTATCGTATAACCTAATATCATTGTTATTTCCGCATCCATCGTGATTTCAGAATACCAGTAAAGAGCTATCTTGTACTACCTTGAGCTATGTAGACTACATGTCTACAGCGCTACGAGACTATGTAGACAAGGCCCTTGACTACAGAGAGCTATTTTTGTACTACAGAGTCTTGGCAGTGCAGTACGTAGTGCTACAATTCAGGGGGGTAACGACAGCACTACAGGAGCTACCTCAGCTACATGGAGCGCTGTACTTATCCGAATTTTTCCTGATGGGGTTGACAGGTCCTCCCCAAATAGTGTGGCAACATCCACTGAGTACAATCAATATGACGGCTGGAAAATTCCTTGCACCACTGGGGTGTTTTCAAAGTGGTTTCATGTATATGCCACAGAAATTCGGGAAGTAAACCCCTTTAAAATGAGGCCAGGGACGTCGAATTTGGTTGTTTCCCCCGCAATAAGTGCAATAAGTGCCGATAAGCACTTATTTCCGATCAATTTACGGTAAATTGAGGATTTACGGGTCCCGTGACAGCTGCCGCGTGCCAGCGCGTCGCACGTTTGCTCGTCCCTGGGCTTTCCAGACTCCAGGTTAAGTGTTGATTCAGATCTTGTCATGCCATTAGACACTTGTAACTGCTTTAATGGAATATTTAGTGGACCCATTGCCTGGCTTACAGTCATTTTTGGCGGTATAAAGGCTGTCACTTAATGGATTAGTATGCTCAAATATTGACCCATAAATCGGTGGATTGGTCAGGGATTTGGTTGCTAATGGAAGTATGGAAACTACCCGGAAAATTTTCACCCCTATATCATGGGAAATTGGAATTGGGAGCATGGGATTGTAGACACACGAAATCCGCATTAACTACGACGTTGCAACATACCTGGACGCCTTTTTTGTGTCCATTCAGGCTTCATAAATGCACGAGTTCTCCCACTTGAAGCCTGTTGCATTGAATTGGTATGGGTTCCACGTTTAGATTAGCGACTTTACGACTGGCGCCAGGAGCGGACATCAGACTTTTGACATTTTGATTGCGGCTTGTTGGGGCTTGGCGGCTTGGCAACACCAACGACAAGCCGGCAAGGTCAAACAAGGTCGCAAGTGAGAAAAATCATCGCCTTCAGAGGGCAGGGATTGACCTGTATTGAAAGACTACATCTCTGAAATGGTCAGCACATATCCCAACAGACAAACTGAGGCCCCAAGCGCCAGCAGCATTGCAAAAACAATTTATTTTTAGACCAAACATCTGAGCTTGTGAAATTCGGACAAAGGTTTGTCACTTTGTGACCTTGCCGGCTTTTTGGGCCTTTTGGGCCTTGTTTGGCCTTGTGCAAGCTCGCAAATCAAATGTCAAAAGTCTGATGGAGCCATCTGCCATCTATCTCACCTCTTGTTTTCACTACTCATCCGACGTTTTCACGCGTATTTCATGCGTCAAAATAGCCTGACAATCCAGGCGGACCAACCAGCTTCGTTAAAGTGCTCAGAAAGGTTGTCCAGGATGTCCCAGATGACTATCTTGGAACGTTTACCGAGAACTAGGGCATGGAACAAGTCTGGATCGCCTGCGAGTTGTTATTACCAATGATGACTCCATTGCCCTTTGACCGACAGTCCTCGGGATTTTTTCCCCCGATTTATAGAGCAAGGAATCAGACTGGTGTTTTACTTGGGACCGTCACATGACATTTAGCTCAATTCATCAACAATGGTTGATGCGCGGTAAGCACAGGACTACGTTTAGATGGGACTTGGGATGAGTATATTCTGCTTTCTACCATGTTTCATTGCCAGTCGGGACCCACAGGGCCACAGGTCGTCCCAAAGAAAGGACGGCAATAAGCGTGTGTAGCCGATTTGGCCCGATCGGGAAGATCTAGATCTCGATCACCGGTGATCTAACGTTATCTTATCTTTGGGATTTACATGATTTACAATACATTTGTGTAAATCAATACAGATAAACAAACTTAGCAAAGATTTCACATCAGAATTGTTCGCCTCATTGTGGAATATCCTCACTCGCTCTTTTTCAATCAACAATGCTGCTACATTGTTTTCAGATTTTTCTTTCTCTTTTCTTTTTCATCACTCTCGGAGCCTGTGGTATGCATGGGACTTCTCTTGGGGTACCCAGCCACCCGGGTTTCGTTGCGTACTTGAGTTGACCCACGCATTTATTTCCAGCCTGTCGTCTGTGACTTGCACACATTTGGATCGGGCTGGCCGCGGGGTCAATTTCATACCCAACCCACATATTCGACTGAATCTGTGTTCAAAATCATCTTGTTCTCATTATATCTGTGCAGCTTCGATGGAGCAGCTCATTTATTCGGTGACCTTGTTAATTTTTTTTCTTAGATGTCTTCGTGTTCACTCAAACTCATTCAGAAACTAAATATTTCAGGAACGTTTCACGGCGCCCTCCAACCAGTCCTTTTGCCGGGCCGCTCCGAGACTGCGTTCAAGCGCAGCCGCCAGAGGTACTGGGACAGCGTTACCGATATGCATGTAAAACTGAAACTAATTTAGGCCCGTCGAAGTCGATTACTGACATTCTTAATCTGAGCGGACGAGGTTGGCTTATCGGACCAAAGAACGCAGTCGTCAGGGAGTCCTCGACCACGTTTTGCCTCGACCACAGAGATCGGGTGTTTTTCCTGCAATGACCTAAATACCTCTGAAACCTGTAAATAGTCTTAGATTCGCTGATTCAGAGCTCTTGTCCATGTAGTTAGTTGCATTTGCTGGCATATTATCATTGCTTAAACACGGGTCGTCTGTCACCTCGATATCTCCCATACGCACATCTGACCACTTGTTAGTACCTTCGACAATATTCCTATGCATTCTTGTCTCCAGCTCAACATTTACCATAGCATTGCGAGATAATTGTTCAGTTGGAGCAGTAATATTGGGGGAGGTACTAACTTCTTGCTCTTCGCTTTGTTCTGTAACAGCCAGAGCAGCAGAAACCGCTACAGAAGGGGCCTAGTATTTGGTAGCCAGGGATAGGCCCTTGGGTGCCCTGACTCCTATTTACTGAAGATCTCTCTGCAAAGACTTAGTCAATAACTTCTTCCGTCGCAGAGAAAGCACGCTCGTAGTTTTGTGGCCGAATTGGGTAGTGTGACAAGACGCGTTTCATTAGTGACAATAGTGACCATCAGTCCCGAAAATCGTTCTCTCTTTCGCGCGCATAACCTCTGCAGCGCGGCTTTCCATTACTCGATCCTGTCCTACTGTGGCACAGATATGGTAAAATGCATTGGAATCAATGCATAGCATCTCAATGAAAGTGCACACCAAATTTTGTAGCCCAGGGCGACCTGGTTCTGTTTCAAGTTGAGAAATACCATTTTTTATGATCTCAGGTCCCATTCTACTAAGTCCCAACTCACATTTGGCGGGTCCACCAAAAATGATGACCAGATGTTCCAGTGGGTCAACTATGGAGTGAGTTCTGAAGCATATTTCCTGAATTTTGGACAGCTAAAACCTTGAATACAAGTCAGCAGGCTGTTCTGCAACATCAACACAAAATCTCAACATGCATCAGGTAAACCCCCATTATAAACTTAATCCCTCTAAAGTGGTATCCTGGATGAGTGGAATAGACCGTCACGAGTGCCCTCATGGATTGTCATTCAATAATAAAGCACTCAGGCACAAATTCTTAGGCTAAATAGGATGATGCTTTGTGCAAAGATTTTGCTGACTTGACGTGCTGAATGTTTCACCTATTTTCATTTATCTATCAGCTTCCCAACCTTATATGTAGGTTTTAAAAACGTGTAGGGCATCCCCAAGGTTTTCCCTCGAGACTCTCCACCAAGTTAATACTTGTAAGTGACTGTATGTTGGAACATTTTTGGCCTGACGCAAAATCACGTGCAATAAATATAACCCATTTACCGAGCACATACCCACCGATTTCGAAGCCGACTTTCAGGTTAAGGGCGGCCATATAACCCAAAGAACACACACATTGAGCGATGCCGTAAAAACCCGATTTCCGGTCACTTTTTGTGTGGTTGTAGGCATGATATATTATTGAGCATGAAATCCATGTTCGGCCAAACCGGTGCCGGTAGGTATATTAATATTGTTGGGGCTAACCATTAGTGAACTGGCCTGATAATATCGTGGCCCCCTTTGGCTGAGCAATGGTTGTAGGCGGGATAATATTATTGAGCCACGTTCGGCCCAACTGGTGCTGCTGGGTGAATAATATTGCTCGGCTGACTGCTAGTGAACTGGCGTGTTTGGCCTAACTGGTGCTCCTGGGTGTATAATATTGCTCTGCAGATCCTAATGATCCTGACTGCAATAATATTGGAATAGTCATCGGCCAAGCGAGGATTCCTGGCAGAATAATATTATCTTTGGCCCCATTCTATGCTCCTGGTAACAATAATATACTGCTGTCCCTGCCCACTAACCACTCACCTGCACCATGAGCCCACCCCTGACCTCTTGGCCATATAATATTAGCAAAATATTATTTTGGCCCTGAAGCTTAGGCTTCGGCCCGGTATCCGGTGGACTTCGGAGACCCCTAAATTCTAGGGATTAATCATATGTAGTGGGCCCAGAGTCTAGGGCATGGCTTATACAAGGATACAATCAAGCTGTTATCTGCCCGCCATGCAAGGACATGCTTTATCTACCTGGAATGGAATGCGGACAATGATTCTCGAAGACAGGCATACTCCCTCGCTAAATTGGGGCTCAAAATGACGCCACCTACACAACCATTCCACTTTTGCCCTAGTGCAAGTGAATTTCGTGTCCCTGACCTCTAGTCTGCACCCTTGAGCTCCGCACGCAAGGTCTTCACTGATCTTTCTGAAGTGTCACCGCCTCATGTCAAGAAATGGAAGACTGGTGATGACGAAAACATCGAATACATGAATAAAACTCATCGGGGGCAAGCAAAGGTTCATGAACTGCAAGCTGGACTGCGGAAACAGCTCTTGGCATGCGAAAATAACAAAGAATTCTGGGACTTTGTACGGAAACGAACTGATCCAAGACCCAAGAAATCCAAGGTCACGGTGACGCAACTCTCCACCGACTTTGAGTCGCGTTTGAACCACCCCGAGAGCACTCCGACGTCATTCAATGCTGAGGAGTTGGCTTTCAACGCACGCATGGCTAAGGAGCTCACTCAAAACCCTATCGACACTTCCGCACGCCAGTCGTGCACGCGCGAAATAACAATGGAAGATGTTGAGTGGATGAAGCGCCACATCAAAGAGCACGGAATAGACACGTCTGCCGGCGTCGATGGTTTTTCACACGAGGATTGCATGGCTATTCCAAACGAGAAACTGCTAGAATTCTTCCGGTCCTCGTCAAGAACCGGGACATGCCGCGACTCTGGTTAATTGCCCTGCTCATCGTAAGAAGGACAAAGATGCCGCAGATCCGTCAAGCTATCGCCTCACGGCACTGGAGTGCTGCATGCTGAAGATGCGTACCTTGGTTATTGACCGTCGTATTCGAGAGGCTGCCGAAGACTTGGGTTGCTTGCCAATTTCGCAAAACGGCTTTCAAGACCACCTGAGGACAAATGACAAAAATTGACAACGTCTTCACCCTCGTATGCCTCATTGACAAAGCCTACGACTCGAACAAGCCGCATACCTGGACCTCAAAAATGCGTTTCCGGGAACGGACACATCCACACTTTGGGTCAAATTAGCCAAGATGGGTGTATCCGTTCTGTATTCCTTCCATGTCCAACCACTATTTCTATGTACTCGTATTCTCATTGCTGGGCTCCGAACTTTCTCTTCAGCAGACTCGATCAAGGCCCCATTATGCTGTCACATTGGCCGTTGAAATGAACACTTGGCGGAAATGCCACAGGTTTCCGGCCTTTTGGATCGAGGCTTTCGTGCAAAATAGGCCACGACAGACCATCAATCTAGAACTCACCACCGTTTTGACGCACCTCGGCACCCACGGCATAGATAATTTTGAGTCAATTTTGAGCAACTTGCGACCCGATATGGGCGACTCTACTCTAGCGGTCGCTTGGCAAGGTCGTTCCCGAAAGCCATCCACATACGGCATGGACTTCTGTGTGTACATCCAGATGCTTTAATTCAGCTCCACCCACCTGGCGGCCAGATCAAGTTGAAGCTTTCCGCGCCCACACGCATGATTTCTCCCCATCCGGAACACTCTCGAGCTCCCGTGCGCTCTTTACCTACCACCCGTCCTCTTGTTAACGAATGAAGGTTACAGATAGATTTCAGGTCGCGATAGTGCGTAGTCATTTCTCGCTTGCGCCTGCGCTGACGAGGACGATACAGCGCGACGGCGCTCCATTCCTGCCGCTCGCTACCATTGGATCGGATTCGCACACGAGACGGTCTATCACTTCGCCTTCCCTTATGGTTAACCTCCGAGGAAAGCTGGACACGGCTCGCCACCTTTCGCACGCGACAGATGAGACCACCGAGCTTGACATCGAGATGCCCCGGGTAGGCCGCCGCTGTCCTGTAGCATCACCCCGCTGACGGCTGTATCGCTGGGTAACGGCCTGGCACAGAAACGAGCGAGCAGCGGGCCAGAAGTTGGTACAGTGGAGGCCAAAAGAATTAGCCAGCATTGTTTGGGGCTTATCTGAGGCATCTCTGATCCGAATCACTTCAAATAACATTTTAGCATGAACCTTGAGCAATTCCAAGAGTTCTTGCGGGGTTTAACCTATACCACATGGGGTGGCTGTGCCGAAATAAGACAATTCGCCGTTTTCTGAGAAATCGGGTCTGGGGATTTACATGGCAGAAATAGTGAACATATCCTGAAAGTACTTCAAAGGGGGACCACACTAGTATTTTAGTTGACCCCGATTTACAGGGTTTGGGGCTCGCAATTGCCGCAGTAAGTCGGCCATTTTTCGTATTTTTTGACCATTTCACGGCAAAAATACGGCTGACGGCACACCTACTCGTAATGAAATGCGAGGGACGGGCGCGGGGTGCGAAATGGCATTGTGGGGCACGGGGTTCAAAATGGCATTGTGAGGCACGGGGTTCAAAATGGCATTGTGAGGCACAGGGTTCAAAATAGGCCCCTTGTCCCTCCGAGGACAGCCAAATACATTTTTTGCCCTTTCTCGTGGGGCATTCAAATCCAGAATGCAGGGCGTCTATGTTGAGCTCCTGAAATATAAGGCCGCCATCCAACATGCCTTCTCGCCAGCTTTGAAAAAATTTAACCCAGAAGAAGTTGAGTACGAGACCGAACGATGTGTCATTTTTATTCTGAGAATCGTTTTGTGCTTGTTTATGGCGATAAAATCAAGACGCGTTCAGGGGATAGGCAGAGCGAAACATTGTACGTCCTGGCCCCCGATTTCTTCTGGGTTAAATTTTCTGAAACTTGGCGAAGGGACGCATTGGATGCTCACCCTGGACTCCAGCACCTCACAAAAATTGTGGAATTTATCGTTGAGCCTGAATAGGGAGGGCGGCATTTCCATCGATTTAGACTCTGCGAAACATTGTATGTCCTAGCCCCCGATTTCTTCTGGGTTAAATTTTCCGAAATTTGGCGAAAGAACGCATTGGATGCCCACCCTGGATTCCAGGACCTCACAAAATTTGTAGACTTTGTCCTGTACCCGGAATAGAGAGGGCGGCATTTCCATCGATTTTAGCTCTGCGAAACATTGTACGTCCTAGCCCCCAACTTCTTCTGGGTCACATTTCCTGAAATTTAGTGAAATGACGCATTGGATGCCCACCCCGGATTCCAGGACCTCACAAAATTTGTGGAATTTGTCCTGGACCTGGAATACAGAGGGCGGCATTCGATTTTAGCTCTGCAAAACATTGTACGTCCTAGCCCCCGATTTCTTCTGGGTCAAATTTCCTGAAATTTAGCGCAAGGACGCATTGGATGCCCACCCTGGATTCCAGGACCTCACAAAATTTGCGGAATTTGTCCTGGAGCCGAAACATTGTATGTCGGACGCAACAAAATTCCGGAGCATCTGGATTTCAGTGGCCTCTGGGATCGGTCAATCCGCATTTTTATTATTTTCATACCTTTTCACCGTTTCCATACATTTTGGGGCCATTTGGGCAGATTCGTGGAAATTTTAGACTACGTTGAATGCATTATTTCATTGACTCCTTGTATGTCGGAATCAAGTTCTTGTTAATCTTTTATAAACTGACTCGGTCGCACAACAAAAATTTGCAGGTCTCTCTTTCTTTCTTTTACATCTAAACATTTTTTTTATGAATTCCTCAATATATTTTCTTCCCCACGTACACTTTCTTCCCTTCATCAACGCTAAACTTTCTTTCTCTCCGTTGACCCCAGTGATGACCGGATGGCCCGGACGTCTCGGCATCTTCTCCCTCGCCATCCTCTGCACTTCCTCAACATCTGAGCAGCGCCGATCATCGCGTTGATCATCAGTGGTGGCGGTGTCTTTTTTTGCGACCATCGACCATGTTCGAGCGCATAAAGTGCTTCTTTGGCTTCGGCAGCACCGCTCAGCCTCAAATACAACAGAGATATTATCCCTACACTTATGGTTGCAGAGACAAACTCGGAGACAGCTTGCCCGGTGCGGTGCCATGGCTGCGGGGTGCACAAACCTGATGGCGATGATATATTCGAGGAGATATAGTGTGAATGATGCAGGAATTGGTCACACATCGAGTGCCTTCCATCCGGAGTTGATTGGCATGCCGAGGATGTTCGCTTCATTTGCAAGTACTGTCGCGACGCGGATTCTCTGGGTGAAATGTAAGTGGTTCAATTATTTCTTGATTTGGTCTGATATTATTTTCGAAGTCTATGGCCAGGAAGGGTCGTAATGGTCCCAGATCCTAATGTGTCCGACTGGAGGGCGCCAGGTGTCCTTTGGTACCCCGCAACATTCATTAAACGTCACAAGAAAAGTGCGCCGGCTCAAGAATACGAATTCCGTTGGTTCGAATGCATCGACGGCATCATTTATAATTCGGAGGATTCCCTTTTGTCCTCGGAGGTTCTTCGACGGTTCTCTCGCAGACAGGAATTCCGCGAAGAGATAGAGAATGTTGAGCTGACTGCCAAACAGGTCTGTTTTTTTCTTTCCCTTGTGCTTGTACTGATGTACACCGCCGTTTGGTAGAAAGGTTTTGTGGATGTTTGGCAGCTGATGTTTCTGGATGTTGGCTTGGTCATCCTCAAATGTTGCTGGATACATCGCCACAATAAAAAAGAGTCACTTCCTCAAGGCTTCCGTGACATGATGTTTCCACAACATCGAGACCGACATTGTTGCCAGGTCGTATGCAACCTTTGATTAATCAAAGTACGGAACATTGCCAGTATTTTCAGTTTGATGTCCCAGCGACACGCCATCATTATCCAAGAACTGATTAATTGAGCATTGGAATGTACGTGAAATAGGTAGTGCTATATGTATACATTAGGAATATCTACTCGCATCCTGGCGCGATGAGCTCCCGTTGATCACTTGTCGTCGTCGTCGTTGTGCGAGGCAGCGCGCTCGGGCTGCGGAAATCCAATCAATGAAATCGTCGGCAGTGAGCGAGAAGAACACGTACGAGTACCACTCCCATGCGCTGTACTCTGCGGTGATGAGCAGGGAGAGCATGTGCATGCCCGAGTGGGAGGTGTTGGACGCGGCCATGAGCGCGAACGGCGTGGCATAGTCAACGTACTTGATGAACGTCGAGGCGATCTTGACATCGGACGTCTCTCCTGCGGGTGGTCGAGTCGAGCGTGAGCGTGTCTGCATTGTAGAGGTGGAGAAGGTGAATGTGCGGCGAAGCGAGTATGGTGCAGCGGTCCTCTGTGCAGGAGAAGTGGGTGAGTCGAGATAAAATAAGACAGAAAGGGAGGGGAGGGGATGGAACTCACGGAAGCACACACTGGCAAGAGGATGAGCGCGAGCATGTCGTATGTAGAGCCCGCCGAGCTGGTCGGTGCTGCTCCAGGAGAGGATGCTCCCGTACGCTTGCCACTGCCTTCGCTGGTGTCGTCTTCATCGTCGTGGTCCGACAACACATTCGCAGCCTCTCCTCGCACGCGAGGGTCCAATATCAATCCTCGGCCTCAGAGCGACGACCTACGGCACAGTCGATGGGCCGGCGGCCCGGACAGTTGGAGTTGCGAGTAAGTTGAAGCCTTGAGCGACTTGAGACCAGCGACCGCCCAAATTGAATAGGTTTTGAAGAGGATGTGGTTCGAGCTCGACTCAAGTAGATTGTAAGAGATGGGTTAAAGAGGTGAAGAGCTTGGAGGGACACGGAGGGGTCACCATGCCCGGTAATGGACACGAGTGCGAGGTCCACCGTCTTGGAGGGTTTGATCAGTTCCCGAGAGGGATGCTTGTTCAGCGGCGAGGATGGGAGCTGAGTTGGCTTGCGACTTGAAATCGACACTGTGGTGAGATGGGGGGGAAAAGACAAAGAGACGGATTGTGTGCATCAACATTGTACTTGTTTGTGCTGATGCGCACGGACGTCGATCACATTTCAATTCACAACAGACTACTTAACTTCAAGTACTCGGTTTCTGATTCTTCGTAAGTACATGAGAAATTTGAAAAATTCTGTCCTTCTCATTGTGCTACAGAGCTCCCTAACCTCACACATTTTCATGAATGCTGCACGCTTGCACACCGTGAGTGGTGATCGTGAATACTATGGCCGGCTCAAACCAATTGACGGGCCGTCTCTAAGACAAAGGTCAACAGTGGACACCGTATACGTGCATCGTATGCCCACACCTCAGAGTATGAATCTGCGAGCCAATATGGACACTTGATTGAATACCCACGCTACCGGAAATACTGGGTTAATATTTCCAACAATGTTTCCCAGAGTTCTAGGCAATGTGCTGACAACGTTGTCCTGGCGTTGGCAAGATGATTTGCATTGGATGTTCTCAAAACCTCCCTTACGACACATTTTGGACATCCTGAGAAAATGTTTCAATCACATTCACCCTCGACGTTTGATGAACAAAATGTTCAATTGGCGGTGTATATGTTTAGCTGGGAAAGTTCGTCTTCCATTCTACCTTCGTCCAGATTACTCCAAACACAAAAATCCCGCACCAGTGAAAACTTTCAAAGCAGCAATTCCGACCATGGCAGAAATTCTCGCGAACTTCGACATCCATCACCCAGCTGTTGCCAACTTCAAAAAAAATTTCAAGGGCAAAAATCCGCTTCAAAGACGCCGTGGCCTTGCAGATTGGATGGCCACTTTCAACTTGGTTCCGACACCCGAGCTGGAAGAAGTCCTCAGCCCTCCATTGGCCACTCTGTTACGACACGAGATGCTGTCGCAGCTGTCAGAGGAGGACCGAAACGAACGGGTTTTTGGAGTTGGCTCTGCCCTCATGCAGATCCTCGCTGTTCAGAAGGAAATTGGCGAGCCATCGAACCTGAACGGTGACATGTTGGATGAGTTGCTCAGAGATCGCATCGTTCGTTGTCCAAACGACGGTGACAGAGCATTGGAGGTGATGTTTGCAGCAACGCAACTGCCGGATGTCAAGACCGGCGAAATGCTTCAAAGGTTGCTCAAGTTTAAAAATACTCACGCAATTTATGATCCAGATTTTCGACCACCCGTCTTTTCCCGTGAAGCGCCCTCGATTGTCCCACGTATGGGTACCCTAATCCCACCCAGGACGGCGACTCTCACGACTGTCCCTGACAGAAAGAAATGTCCGATATCAATCCGAAATGTCAAGAAAGAATTAATAATTACCCGTTGTTCGGCAGCCATACCGTTTGGGTGTGGGAGGAAATGCTCCGGACTTCCCCGCTCCGCTCCCCCGCGCCAGCGGTCGGGGTCTGGGGTGGAAAACCCCGGCCGGAGTTTCCCAGTTTGAGAATCAAGTCTTTACAGCGATTGTCAGAACCGAAGGTGCAAACAAAAATTTCTTGTTTTCGGATGTTTTCAGAGAACTGTTCATAACTCAACCAGTTCTGCACCGATTTGCATGAACTGTGAGTAGATCTGTCGGGCTAATTCATACTCAATTAGTGATAGAAAGGAATTTGTGAAAATATTATGTATTGGGTAATTTGTGTTTTCGGGCTGTCTTCGCGCCGACTGCCGTCTAGCATGCTCGGAACATATTCCAGTGACCTAATATTCTGGGAGAGACAATATGTATACCGGAGGAAAAATGTGACAATCTTAACACGCCTCTAGCGTCGGGAGGCTTTTAAGTGGTCCTATTGAGCATAGCGACTCTGATGGATCTGATAATGACGGCATTATTCCACAGCGAACAGCGAGTGTCATGCTTGGCTTTTGCGACATCTTGCCAGATTTAAATGCCGATGCTGATACAGTATAGTAGAGTTCCTTGGATACCCACTTTGATCGTTCAGCTGCCGAGTCCGCAGGGCGCAAGAGAGAGGCAGACGAACAAAGGGCGGGATTGGTCAGCCACAATCGTAGAAAATAAATAAATATTATCATAGGTTAAGTCAGTAAGACCATCGTCAAATTAGAGAGCAGAAACGACTGCAAAAATGACCCCAGACCCCCTCCTCCTCGCTGGCGCTGCCTTATTCGCTGGCGCAACGCCTTTTCGCTGGCGCTGGCCTTTCTGCTGGCGCGGGGCCTTTGTGAGTGTTTGTGGGTCAGTTCAGGATTTTCAAGACAGAGTCTGCGATGAATAGAGCGTATTCGCAGCTCTCCAAAGCCCTCGAACTCACGGAAATGTCAAAAATTTGATGGCTGATGCCAGAAATTTGTGGCGCCCAAAACGGGAACGGCAGGGCGGCAGAGAACACAAAAATCGGTCCAAGGGTTCAAAACCCTTCCCTTTGCCCCGCTCTTTTTCAAGGGGTCAGTGGTTACGGCCACAGAGACGTTCCCACTGTCCAGGGCAATTATCTGAGCGGGACACTTGAGCTAGAGCTCGAGCTTGGTACATCAGTCACTGCACTCGGCTAAATTTGAGAGCTGATGGCCAAAATCTGGTGGGCCAATTTTTGGGTTGCGAATACGCTCTAATTACCCTGTACAACAGAAAATGCATGCAATGAAATTGGAGGGAAGTCAATGGATGGCCAAAGGATCAGGATGTTCGCACGGAAGTAACCGCCTCAATTACCAGCCAGAAGGCGCAAAAGAAGATGCAGATACTCCCATAGATAGACCGTGATAACCTACTTGCGTGTGCACGGTGCTCCGGCCATCTTTGGCGGTAGGCCTTCTCCCATTCCTTAACCATAGATTCACCCTCTTTATAAAATTAAGCATTCTGTCTGTCTGAAGCCTTTTCAAACTCAGCCTGATTAGCGCGCTCGCATTAGCGCCCCGATATAACCCTCTTTGTCTGACTTTGACGCGCACAGCCTGTTCAAAATTGACACGATGATTATGCGAGTCTTATAAAATAACGGATATCTGAAGCCTTTAAACTCCGCTTTTGGGAGATCAGCTCCGATTCTTTGGAAGCATCTGTCATCTGATAACAGGTCCACACCGACGGCCAATTGGACGCCTAGATTTAAGCTCCGCTCAACCACAGGAATGGCATTACTGATCTTTGCCTCAATTATCAACTCCGCTGTGCCGCTGTCTTCCGTGGCCGGGCCGCGTTCAATAAACTCGGGCACGGGAACAAGCACGACCTTCTCTCAGCGCCTCTTATCCACCAGACTGTGATATTCTCGCTTGCGGGGAGTCCACAGCCACAACTTGAGCCCTGTGGCTGCCGTCATCTGGGAATCTCGAGGCTGGGCTTGAAAGGTACTGGGGTTTTTCATTCAAATCGACAGGGGGTGTGACGCGTGACCCGATTTACCAGTTCGACATTTTGACAGCAGTCGAATTTTCACATGACACCCCCCAAAATTTCGACGGCTCCATGGAAAATTTACCTTTTTCGCCACTGGGGGGGGGGGGGAGGTGACATTGACATTGCTTCAGAGGGTTCGACAAAGCCCTCCATGATGCGTGACTGCGACCAAAATTCGTCCTCGACAGGGGGGTGCGTGACGCGTGACTGTCGATTTGAATGAAAAACCCCAATATTATTGCTACTTGCAAAATAGTTGGCGGTCACGCGTTTTGATTGAATAAACGCCACTCGAACATCCCAGCTCGCGCGGGCCATAACTCGACGAATACTACTTAGAATCCTATGATTGTATAGGCAAATCGAACCGTCTTATCGAGCTCTAGAACGCCCCTGGGTCAATTTTGCGATATAGTGACCTCATCGTCGACCTCGCTGGTGGGGCTGTTTCTGGAGTGTTTGAGCCACAGCGATGGAGAATGCGGGTTTTCGGGTGGTTTGAGTGCTCGTTAGGGGTCTTATGGATGCTAGGGAGGGCGCCCCATGTGTTCTGGGCCGCGATATGTTCCTTGAACGTGAGGTAAATGATGCAACTTTTTCACAGAATGCTCTCGTTCTTTGCACGACTGCTTTGTGCTCAAAGCTACACACAGACAGCTCCAGAATCGATTTTCGTACTCTCAGGATATAATTTATATCAATAGATGCATATAGTGAGCATTATCAGCCGGAATAAAATAAAATAAGATGTAATATCATGGAACACCCATTCTCTTGCACCAATTGCACTGCGTCTATCTCACATGTGTCCTCGGCCAAGGAGGAAGCCTATTGTTGTCATCTGAGCACGAATTTCGACTGGAGAGGCAAGAGAGGCAAGAAACTGTGAGTGCATAACCTGGGAATTGAGTGAGTACGAGATGGTGGCTCAGTACAAGCGTCTGACTTGAACACATACCTTAAAGATCTTGGGGCGCCCTCCCTAGCATCCATAAGACCCCTACCGAGCACTCAAACCACCCGAAACCCCACATTCTCCATCGCTGTGGCTCACACACTCCAGAAACAGCCCCACCAGCGAGGTCGACGATGAGGTCACTATATCGCAAAATTGACCCTGGGGCGTTCTAGAGCTCGATGAGACGGTTCGATTTGCCTATACAATCATAGGATTCTAAGCAGTATTCGTCGAGTTATGGCCCGCGCGAGCTGGGATGTTTGAGTGGCGTTTATTTGATCAAAATGCGTGACCGCCAACTATTTTGCAAGTAGCTATAATACATGGTAGATTAGTATCTAATTGTTTTACCGATGTAGCCGAACCGCGCCGATGAAAGAAGCCGAAGGGCGCCGAACCTATGCCGACCTCGCTTGGTACACATATGTCTACCCGGGTACACAATGGTACAACAATACTGGACAATTTCATTCAAATCGACATGGGGTGTGACGCGTGACCCATTTTACCTATTCGACATTTCGGCAGCCGCCGAATTTTTGCGTGACACCTCGAAAATTTCGGCATTTTTTTTTAGGCAATTTGGGGCCTGTGTGACCACTTGGAGGTTCGACAGAGGCCCGAGTGACGCGTGACCTCGACCAAAGTTCGTGATCGACAGGGGGGTGCGTGACGCGTGACTGCCGATTTGAACGAAATTGTCCAGTAGACAGCTTGCGCAAAAGCCGCACGAGCCGCATGCGGCTTTTTTGCATTGCGCAGAGCCGCAGGGGTTATTTGAATTATTACGTTAACAAGTGCCACTTTGGAATTGAAACTGGCTTGTAATGTCTGGAATCGGTATATTGTGTGGACATCGTGGTGGCTCAACCGTGGGAAAGCCAACATTTGACTCCATCAATACTGCTCTGATTTCCACTCCGCCTCGTCCCTCAGGTTCTATGATGTCAGTGACGTCATGTCTATACTTAACAACATATCAAATGACTGCAGACGGCTACTGCAGTGCGAAAGGATACCAATCCTATTCATAAACAAGCGCTCACCGGCGCTTCGCGCCGGCTCCCACTTTATAAATAAGCGATGCCTGTCAGCGGACCGCAGACGTGTGAAAGCAGACTACAAATGGAGATACGGCTTCAGACAGACAGAGAGGCTTAATTTTATAAAGAGAGCAAGCGGCTGCTCGGCCGCTTCGCGGCCTCGCATCCCCTTTCTACGACGCAAATTCAATCCAGTGGAATGTTTAGTTGAGAATTATGCAGAGGAGCTGGCTCAATGAAATAAATCCCATGCTTGAACTGAACATGTCCCTAGCAAACTCAATTTATGTTCATGTGAGAATTGAGCTGTGAACATGCCTGTAATTCGGAATAAATCCAATTTGAATGCTTGAGCCGAGCATTCAAAAATTTGCAGATTGGCATGCACAGTATGAGAGGGAAGAGAGAGAGATCGACAAAAGTGGTAAAAGCTAATAAGTGACCCGCAGAAATGGCGGAGTTGTTTAAGGCACGGCAGTAAAAGGTAGAAAGATGGAAAAAAAAAGAGGTTAGATGAAGCAGAGAGGTCCGAGCTGGTGTGCGGACCGCGCCAATGTTCCTGACAGCGGCAATCAAGTGGAGTGCAAAAAGCTTCAAACGGACAGAATGCCGGCCAGTGCTCTCAGCGCTAGAATGGGTAACCATATTTGTGTACATGGACTGTTGAGGTTGCGCTTGAAATGAGTTACCAGAGCGGCGATTCCTTGAGCACTGAGATGTGTGAACTGTGGACTGCGAACTGCAGGGAGATGCCGAAGTTGAATGTTGATCCGAGGCCTTGCCATAGGTAAAAGATTCGGACAGCGGGAACTTTGGTCCGATTGTGAACTGCGGACTGCGAACTGCGGGGAGATGCCGACGTGGAACGTTGATCCGAGGCCTTCCCATACGGAGGTAAAGCTTCGGACAGAATTTTATAAAGAGGTAGACATATGTTACCGGCCATCAAATCAAAGTTTTCCGTGCGGCTCTGCGCAATGCAAAAAAACCGCATGCGGCTCATGCGGCTTTTGCGCGCAAGCTGTCTATTGTCAAACACGTGGCTCTGCAATCCTTTACATTTTCAAGCACGTGACTGTATTGCCCTCACTGCAATCCATTACATTTTCAAACGCGTGACCTGCCCGGATTCGGATAAAAAACCGAATTTGGGGCACGAAGGGCTGTCCCAAACTTCGGATAAAGTATGCGGCCCGACAGCAAGGCCAGGTTCAGATCCGGATAAATTTCTGTAGGAGCGGGGCATCAAGCTGTAGCCCTTTCTGAATGGTACTTTGGCGTAGCGGTTGGCTGTTCCTTTTGTGAATAACGTTGTCGGCTGGCCTCTGCAGCGTGCGGAGCACACTGGGGTTGTAGCAGAAACGCGAGCCCGCCAAAACCGGCCCAAATAAATAGAGATCGGAGGAGAAGGTGTACATCGTACAGTAGATACATGTAGGTAAAAGTAGACGGCCGAAAACAAGAGTTAGATTACTTAAGAGCCGGGTAAAAAATTTGCCCAGAATCAGAGTTTGTTTTAGGGTTATGTGTCCTCCAAAGGGCGTGAAATCAAAGTAACGCTGTATTAATCATGTTTAGAGTACTCAATCCCCCCTTATCCCCTCAGGCGGAGTTTCGGCTGTCCCAAAGTTGGAGAATTTTTTCAAATTACTATGTATATAAGGAAATAAAATCTGGCGCGAATCGGCCTTTGTTGCGGGGTGGTGGGAGTCATCTGTCAATATTAGCGCCAGGTTAGAAGGATGACATCGATGCCGCCAATGCCGAAGAATTGCTTGGTGTTGTGCCGGCGGGAAAGGGTGCTCCGAACCTGGGCGGCCAGTTGCCGCGGTGATCAGAATGCTTAATTTTATAAAGAGGGTGATAAGGAAATAAAATCTGGCGTGAATCGGTTGCCAAACAGGCTCTAAGATTCCGTATGATAGAAAGAAAAATCCGAAGAATGGGAAAGGCGGGTGGGTGACGGAAGATGCACAAGCAGTCAAAGCCTGGTGCAATATTAGTTTCCGTATGTATGTCTTTCGTAGATTACGGCGCCGCCGCTTACCTTGGCACAAAATTTGCTTCGTAAAAATTCACATGCACTCCCCACGAGGGCTTTTGATTAGTTTGAAAAAAAGGCCATTGGTATTTTTTTCTTTTTCTTCATTTGAGCCTTGAGACGCCGATAATGGCATCGCACGGGAGAGTGTTTGAGTGGCTTGGGTACGGTATCAGCTTCGGGAGTACAGTTTCGCCAACGGTATCGATTTTAGTATATGGTAAAACGAGTGTTTATTAGTCCTCTAAATAATCTTCGCCCCGCTCCTGCAACAATGCCTGATATCTCTCCCACACCGCCTCTACAATCTCATAACGTCGTGCCTCCGAACGTGCCTTTTCAGCGTCATCAGCAGGGCCTGTCGCTGGCTCGCCGACATCGTCGTTCTGTTCCTCGTCGCGCAGTCCTGGGTTTGAGTCAACGGTATTTAAGGCTGCGGCAACGGCAGGTCCCACCGCGTTCTGGACAGCGGGCGCCACGGCGTTCTGGAGAGCGGGCGCCATGGCCCCGTTGACAGTGTTGTTGACAGAGTTGTTCAATGCCCCAGAAAGGGCTTGGGCGAGCGCAGGCCCAACCGCATTGTTAATCGCCTGGTTTATCGCCGGTTGTAGTGCCAGAATCACAGCGGTGACAGGACAGGCCATCCAAGTGTGACCCCCATCTGTTTTCGACATCAAGTCGGTACAACCTTAAGTCTACGGCTTGTCAGAGACGGTGGCTACATATACGGTGTTCCTTGCAGGGTCTCGCGCTACATTCCGAAGCCACGCAGTCCATCGCCTTCGCCCTCATGAGCTTTGCCTGTTTTTTTTTTCCAGGTAAATACCAATACTGCTCATTCTGGGGCATGTGATTCAAAATGCGAATTGAACCATTCAATAGGGTTCAAAATGGGATTGCGAGGCAGGTGATTCAAAATGCCATTCTGGGGCATGTGATTCAAAATGCAAATTGAACCATTCAATTGGGTTCAAAATCGCATTGCGAAGCAGGTGATTTAAAATGCCATTCTGAGGCATGTGCTTCAAAATGCGAATATCTCGTGGGAAACATTCAAACCTTAAATACGTCGAGTGCTCCCTTATCGCTGCTGCTCTCGGCTCAATTGAACCATTCAATGGTGAGGCACAGGGTTCAAAATCGCATTGCGAAGCAGGTGATTCAAAATGCCATTCTGGGGCATATGATTCAAAATGCGAATTGAACCATTCAATAGGGTTCAAAATGGCATTGCGAAGCAGGTGATTTAAAATGCCATTCTGGGACATGTGATTCAAAATGCGAATTGAACCATTCAATAGGGTTCAAAATGGCATTGCGAAGCAGGTGATTTAAAATGCCATTCTGGGGCATGTGCTTCAAAATGCGAATATCTCGTGGGAAACATTCAAACCTTAAATACGTCGAGTGCTCCCTTTTCCCTGCTGCTCTCGGCTCAATTAAACCATTTGATGGTGAGGCACAGAGCTAATCAAATGCCACAAATTGACAGATGATACCCAGCACTATTCTAAGCAGTCCTGTCTGAGATAGGGATGGAACGTATAAGACATTTGCGAGGATGATAGGTTGGCTACTATTTCTGTGTATCCATGTGCAGTATCTCTCACATCAATCCTGAGTAGACCATTTGCGATGATAACTACGTCCGAAGTGCGCTTGGGTCAAGGGTGAACTGATTTGGTACGTGCGTATCTGCTCAAAAGAGTCCAATTTTGCGAACATTAGTGTGTGGGGGTACCCAGGATGTTACCTTCTGACTTCTGGTGCTATTGAAGACACTGGCAGCCCACTGACTCAAGATTTTCTGAGTATCAGAGTGGTGGCCAAGTCGACAATACAACAAGTCCTGTTCAAGAGGCAAGGTTATTGATACAGCACAGGCTGAATCAACAGAAGGAGATGTGACCTCTCCCACAAATGCTTGGTTCCTCTCATCAATATCTGCTTCAAACAGCAACTCGTTATCTCAACTGAAGGAGATCACAGATCCCTCCATGAAAAGGGAGTAGCCATGGATGTGAGACAAGTAGGTAGTAGAGATGAGATTGTGGGAGAGTCCAGGAACATATAGGACATTTGTGAGAATGATTTCTCAGCCACAGCGTCGATCAATGAGTGGTCTCAGCAGAATCTCTCCCCTGGCGAGAGCTCCATAAAATCACCATCATAAACACCCAGAGCAGTAAGATAGATTAGTTGGTTGAATTTTTGTGATAGCGAGGCGGTTTTGCGATCGTCGAGAAAATAGTCCCATTCTTCAGGGTACGGAGGAAGAGGGGGTTGATAATGGCTCCCCTTGGGGCCGCAGACAAAACACTGGTCATGGCATCTTTCACCCGTCAAAACCTATAGGGACGTGTTGGAAATAAGAGTGTCGGTAAAAGTCGACACACTTTGATACCACAATGCCGAAGACCGAGCGCCACAGGCGTTTGAGATCGATTGAGTCGGGCAACGCGCTCCCACCAATATTCGGGGGCCGAAGATTGATCTGAGCAGCGGTGTCACTCGAACAGATCCGTGCTCTGTCTTCGTCACTTAGCAGCTTTCCTGGGTGGCTCGTCGATTTCGCTGCGCTTCACGCCGAAAACACCCTCCATGACCAGCGTTGAGAGAATCTCGCAAATGAGAAAGGGGACGCAGTCGCAGATGAAGGGGCTGAGTCGTCACGGCGGCGCAAAGCCTATTCACTGAAGCAGATTTGGGGTATGAGCTTGTTCGAGAGATAGCCGCCTGTCCAGGCATGCAGTCGAGAGAACAGGAAGGAAACTTACAAAGCGGGCATGCCGAGAATGCCGAAAATCCAAGGGAGTGGACAGTGCGCTAGTTGTTGGGCGCTTCCAGAGATTCGGGCTCAAATGTCCAGGAGCGGAGTTTAAAAGGCTTCAGAAAGACGGGGGCGGGTCTTGTCGAGAGCAATCTGATTCTCGAATTCGTAGGCCAGAGGACGTGGTATGTAAGACTCATTATCTCAAATAATAAAAATGACGGGGATTAGGCCTCTTCGAGGCGGTGGCTGAACCTTTAGGGAGAGTTCAATATACATGAAATACCCCAAGCAATTTGAACGCCAACAATTTACTACCAATAGGATGGACCCTGAGAGCAGCCTATACTCCCGGAACAAAGGGCCCACGAAAGCTGGTATGAGACTCGGACTGACCACACATTAAATAGGGCTACGGACCGCACTGTATACGGGGACGGCCGTATTTATGCCCACCCGTTCCGTATGCCGTCCCGTCGGCATAAAATCTAGGGCCTTGACGGTAAGGCACGGGTCATAGATGGTTGTATATGGCATATGGTCTGTGGAGAGTTATTTTTCCGTTCTAGAAAAGATACAGAAGGCCTAGAGACCCCTCAAATGGTATTTCGTGTCGTGAAATGTTGGAGAAATGTGCCAATCCCTTGACTAGGTTATAGTCAGTTACATTGTGGACAGAAACCAAGTTGAAAAGACCACCAAGGGCTGTAAAATGACTTGGACTCTCTTTCTCTGAACTGGATCGAATGCCTAAACTACAGCATTCAAATTTTAGTTGAACATTGATGTCTGCCGAGATCTGCCGATGCCGGGTACTGCCGGGTAGTACCGGGAAGCCCGCTGCAAAGCCTCAGTGGTGCCCCTAGCGCGCCTCGTTGTGGAGATAAATTCTGCGCACAGAATGGTAGGTTCGGAGCATCTTTGAATACTTCAGTTGCGTCCAACTTGACGGTACTTTTCGGCTGTCTGTACAAACGGCGTTGCAGCCGTATACGGCCGTAATTTCGATGGGCATTATGGTGTACGGGACGGTTTTTTCCATACCGTCACATAGGCTGTACAACACATAGAGGGCATAAATTGTCTGGCCTCCGCCTTTTTCAAGCTGGAAGGCCGTGGGGTAGGGTTCGGTGAATAACTGGTCTGTACTCTCATGGTAATAACTGGTATTAGCATTTTAATAGAGGTGGTCAAAGCTGAGCCCCGCAAGAAATAGGCAAGGCTCGGTCCATCACGCGTAGTGATTGGCGACACCATACACTGTGCAGCGTTTGTGGATCGTGAGGATGAGTTCTCACGCATTAATCATCTTATAGGAATGGCGGGGAACTGTAGAGGGTATTACTGTATCTACATGTAGGGGAGCAACGGTCACGGTCACTGGCCGCCCGTTGCGTTGCCTTTTTTCTGGCGGGTCACGGTCACGATGGAGCTGGTTGCTTCGAAAAATCGTGACATACCCAAAAGAAAATCTCAAAAAAGCTTCAGTGCTCAAGGATAGGCTGAAATTTACAGAGCAAGCATAAGACCAGTCCTTCCAAGAAGGTGAGCTTTATAATTCCACGAAAATTGCCTAATTAGCTGTTGAAAAAATATTCCTTGTTGCCTCTTTGAGCAACGGTCACGATCACGGTGGGGTCCGTTGCCTGAAAAAGAGACAACAGCAGTGTCACGGTCCGTGGGGTGGTGCTCCCCTACATGTAGATACAGTATTTAATTTTCTTCAACATGTTTAGGTAGCAAAAAACAGGCTTGGAGAAATAGGATGAGCAGGCCGGCTCTCGATGACGCACATCGATCCGTCGACGCTTGTGGCTTTGGTTTTGGGGAGGGGTGCTTCGCCCTCGCAGGATGCCCATTCGTCAGTACTCTCACCCAATCAAGTTCTCCATTGCTTATTGGCCGCTCAGATTAGTTTTGGAACACAAGCGTCCCAGCACGCTTAACCCCATCCCCATCCCCATAACCCTGTCACCTGAACCCGCGATGAGCTTACGGACGGCCAAACCGTACCGTGAGGAAATTACGCCGTAATTTTTACGGCCGTGGCCGTAACACGGGCGGGTGCAAGCCCTAGGGGGATAGTACCGACTAGACATGCATTGTTAGACGGGAAAGACCGGGACCCAAGGCTGAGTAACCCCCTACGCCTCCCCCACTATGACATCTCAAAAAAGGAAATTCCATCAGATGACACAGATAACAGTGCCAAATGAATATACGGCGCCCAGAACACAGATGGTTAGCTTCTAAAGGAATCTGAGAGGTCTGTACCCCATTAAATAATTTTATTACATGTTATTCTCCAAGGTGAAGTGGAGATTGATAATATAGTAACTGTTTTGGGCCTTTGTGTGTTTTTTGGGGGCAAATTGTGAACTGAATGTTTGCCCAATGTCCTTGTCAATGGTACACTCAGGTATCATGGGTTTATAAGGTTCCTCGGTGTGCATTTGAAATTTGTTCTATAGCTGTTATAAAAGGCACATATTGTTTTATTTAAGGAGGACATATACAGTCTGTCACAAAAAAAAATGCGCACCCCCCTATTTTGTCATAATTCGGCAACCAGTTAAGATATTATCCTGATGTGCCATCAGAAGAGGCCAAATATAAAAACGTGTATTTTTTAGCTTGATAAATGATTTTTTTGGAGAAAACCTAAATCACCCAAATTGTAGCCCGAGATGTACTAAGCAACTTGCCAAGTTGAATCATGCAAAAATATACAGGCAATAACTCGCTACAGAGCCCGCAAAGTGGCAAAAAACAGCGAAAAAATGCCCCAAACGGCCACTTTGCGGGCTCTGTAACGAGTTATTGCCTGTATATTTTTGCATTATTTAACTTGGAAAATTGCTTAGTGCATCTCGGGCTACAATTTGGGTGATTTAGATGTTCTCCAAAAAAATCATTTATCAAGCTAAAAAATACACGTTTTTATATTTGGCCTCTTCTGATGGCACATCAGGATACTATGATGCGATCAACTTATACAAAAACGTCGGCGCCGGCTCTCTCGACAATGTGACATCTTTTTTTGGCTCAAAATCTTAAGTGGTTGCCGAATTATGACAAAATAGGAGGGTGCACATTTTTTTTTGTGACAGACTGTATAAAGATACTTGACATTTGATTTTTCAAGGGTGTTGAGGGGTAGGAAAAAAAAACAAAAACTACCTATGAGACAAAAAATAATACACAAAATGAGTAAATAGAAGTAATATAAATAAGTATTGGACTCACCCCCAGTCTCCTGCTATGTAAGAACAAGCATGTGTCCTTATATGTAACTACAATTGTACCATGTGACAATGAACTAACATTGGAATGATTTGTATCAAGGGCCGAAGGTCCGGGGCGGGCCATAAGTAGATTAATATCAATTTCTGACACCCCCACTCGACCCAGGCCGTAGCGACTATTTGAAATATCTGGTTTACGGGAGTTAGTTCTCTGTCAAGATCGGGGGTAATTCATATGTGCACGGACCCTCATCAGGCCACATTTTGGGTAACAACACGACTCACTTTACGCTCGAGTCATCAGCCATTTAAGCCACCAGCCATTCGTTTGCGCACACCAGACACCTGACTGTGACCGTACGAGTTGCCTAATCTGCGCGAGATTTCTCAGTTAATCGAGTACCTTTTGTCGGATGTTCATCAACGACTTCGTGCTGCGAATTTGGAGTGCCCACATGCCAAAACCCTCAATTTCTCTCTGCTGGACCTGTTTGACCCTAATTGACCCTAATTTACAGCCTCGGTTTGGCCCTTCCCGGCTCCCCACTGGCAGTAAATTAAGTAAAAGTCTCGCAGCAACACCGAGAAGAAATACAAAGGGACATCAAATCACTCCCACCCAATTCGCACACTGACAGTCGCTAGAGATTCAGCTGTGAAGGGTGCGATTCTGTCCTCCAGAATATAGATATGTCACGCGAACAATCCGATTCCCATCAGATGTATCGTGGAAGACAGATATAACCCGATATGCCGAGGCATGTGTCAGAGAACTTGAACTTCGGAAAACTATCTCGGCAACCTCGAATTGAATCGTTCAACCCTTCTTCTGTTATCAATGGTTCATATGTACTCTGTCACCTTTGCAATAGCGCACCATCGAAACCGACAAACTCAGAGCCGGCAACTTCTCCGGTGATCCCCACCCCTTCCAAATTGCCCCGTCTCTTGCATCATGCTGCTACGAACCTTGGGGTCTCGTCCGCTCCGACCTTCGAGTATCAAATGCGGGGTGGATTCGGCCCCGATATCCTCGAGCGTGTGGAAGACAAGGAATTGGTGGATCTAGGAATGTCAAAAGGAGATGCAACGCGCCTCAAGGCGGGTGCCCAAGCATGGTGGAACGGGCCGGATGCGAAAAGGAAACGGGTTGTGATGTGCCGACAGGCACGTGGTACGTTGATACCGGGAAAGTAACGAACCTTCGTTGAAATTTCCTTGAACTCACGAACTTTCATAGAATGCCATCAAACTGATGAATTTAAGCGAAATAACGAAGTGATGAAGATGGTGCGGACTCTCTTTCATTCCTTTGGGCATTTCTGTGTATGGATGGAATTTGAATCCATTTGAGACAGTTCACCTGCCACAAATCTTCCATGAAAACTCTTGACTCTGTGAGCGAACGGCAGCCTTGAAGGCTTCATGCTACAGGCGCTGAGCGCATGCGGCGGTGAGGGAAAATTTTCTGGCAAGAAAGTTGAAGGCCGGGTAGCTAGTTTGAATGGACTTTGGGGAGTCGCAGTGATTCAAGACTTGCGCTGAATTTGCAGGCAGTGAATTTGGTGTTGTGTTGGCAGCTGCGAAATATCCCTCAGTCATTCGAACTCCGATTGATCATCATTTGATGAATGTTGCTCGGTGGCGTCATTTGGCAACGGCATCAAATGGTTGGTTGCTCTCTCCTTGAAAAATCGGTCATTCTATTTTGCGATTGCCCAGGGTTTTTTGTTCATGGCACTGAGTGGGAGAAGTGCATTGATGCGGTGTAGCCAGATGAGTATTGTACTCGGAACCACTTTGCATAGTGTTGAAACATTGTGATGTCTTTCCTCAGTATGTACATTGTCTCACCCATCTAAATAAAAAACAGGGTTTTAGTGACTACTCTACCATTTCGAACAAATGTTCATGTCAAACCTATGTATCTCATCCCAGGAACCGGCGCCGGTTCCTGATTTGGGCCATTTGACGCGATTTTGAACAGTGGGTCAACATTATTTAGTGCCATGGGTGTCCTAAATAAATTGTGTGCAACCCACTTTTGAACAGTTGGTCAACATTATTTAGTGCAGTGGGTGTCTTAAATAAATTGTGTGCAGCCTCCTTTTGAACAGTTGGTCAACTTTATTTTGTGCAGTGGGTGTCCTAAATAAATTGTGTAGATGGCCGATATCTTAGCAGCCACTGGGCCGTTTCCCTTGATTCCGGTACTGTTAGAAAGCTGCTGAAGCATTCTAAACCCTAAAGCCATTCCTAGGGTTAGGTAGGGTAGGGCTAGGGTTAGGGGCAATGTTAGGGTAAATGTTGTCATTGGATGTGACTAGGGCTAAGCTGCAACATGTCCTTCCTCTATGATGATATACTAGGGGAGGGGGCAGTGGGGTGACCAGGCGGCGCAGTACCCTAACATTGCCCCTAACAAGGACATGTTGCAAGAAAAAGAAAGTTAAGGAGCTTTCACTTGTGAGCTGTCTTAACTGTTGCAACCTGCACAATGGGTTAGCCGTTAAAATTGGTGACTTGACCAATTAAAAATGCACAGAATACATTCAAATTCAGCCCAGCTGTCTTAACTGTTGCAACCTGCACAATGGGTTAGTGGTTAAAATTGGTGACTTGACCAATTAAAAATGCACAGAATACATTCAAATTCAGCCCAGAGCATTTAGGCTGATCAAGAACCAGAGTGCAGTGGCATGCATGGGCAGGCACACTGCTAGAGATTCTCATTATACTATGTAAATTACAAGCCCAAATCTAAATCTAACCCAGCCCTGCAAGAGCATGATACTGCATCCCAGGGTTTTCCCTCAAGATTCAGCCTACTTGCAACTCTGCTCAATTGCAATGGTCAAGGCTGCTGTGTCATTGTCCTGAAGTTCAAGTGCAATACTGCACAGCTATTCAAGGAAATATTCCGCAGGACCCAGGTTGCCTCTTCATTGCTTCTGGCTTTCTGCTCTAACTTTAATCTCAAGACTTGGCCGATTCTTCAGTGATGTCCATTCCTTTTGTGCTGCCCTCCAGCAAGATGCGGTCACTGGATTTCCATTCACATGTACGATAAGGACCATCGGCCGGGGACGCGAGATTTTGGCACAGTGGGTTGTTTCTCGCTAGTCTGCCTAAGAGCTGACTCGGATTTCGATTTAGACGGATCCACGGCATCTGCAAAGACTTCACGGTAAACCTTCAAACGCTCCGGGTCGTTGCTCGGGATTCCATGCCACGGATCCACACGAAATATCCGCTTGCATCTGCCAGCGTACCAGGCCGCGATTCTGAACCGTGGTACCAAAGTGGAATGAGTACTAATTTTCTGGCGGAATCATAATCTGACTAGGTGCATGCAGCCACCAACATGCATGCAGAAAATTTAACTACCGGTGAACCATGTTGTCCAATATCTTCTGAATTTGGTGGCTGTGCGCATATTTTATCTCTTCCAGATGCAGAAGTGGAATAAGTGTTCATGTTCTGGTGGAATCATGATTCAGCTAGGTGAATGCAGCCACCAACACGTGGGCAGAAGATTTAACCCCCGGCAAACCACGTTGTCAAATATCTTCTGAATTTTGTGGCTGTGCACATATTTTATCTCTTCCCGATGCAGAAGTGCAATGAGTGTTCATTTTCTGGTGGAATAATGATTCAGCTAGGTTAATGCAGCCACCAACACATGTGCAGAAAAATTTTAACCCCCGGCAAACCACATTGTCAAATATTTTCTGAATTTTGCAGCTGTGCGCATATTTTTATCTCTTCCCGACGCAAGCCCAGACTAGCCACTTTTTCCAGTGTATTACCAGCTCAGATCACAAGCAATTTGAGTCGAGTGAAATATGGATCGGGTGTCATTTGAAAGTGCGTTCCAGCCACATAGACAGTTTCTCGATAAGAGACAAGCGCTCGCCGGCGCTTCGCGCCGGCTCCCGCTTCTGATTTGGTTGATGTTATGCCGAACAGTGCCGAACCAGTCGCAGTGAGCCGTTAATATATCCTTATGGGGATATAGGCTTCAGACAGACAGACACGCTAATCTTATAAAGAGGTATGTAGATGCGCCGACTGAGAAATCTAATTCTCCGTCTGCTATGGGCTCGGGCAAAGGAATTGCTGGCAGATTATCTTTTGACGTGAGGAGTTCAGGGAGAGGCATGCGTGCGGCAAAGTTGCCTCCATCCGCAAGTGTAGACCTTTCGGAAGTCCACAGTGAAAAGTCCATATCATACTCCTTGCTTCGCGGTGCAATACGAGTTCAGAAGTGGAAAAGTGCAGGCAGTTGAAACACATTCGAATCAGAGTATGAGTAATGCCCTTGAGCATTAGTTTGCACTTTCAAAGTACTCCAGAGACTCTGTGAGCGACTCGCACAAGGTCTAACAACAAGGATCACTACTGCGACTGGGTACGTACGTCCAGTCTCAAGATTTCAATGGCTCAGCGCCATCAATATTTCAATAGTGCGCCCCGCCTTCCTTCGCCAGACGTAACTTCTGGGATTTCACATCCAGCGGCAGAACCGCAACATGCCCATCCCTTGATCTGCGAAAGCATCGCCGTGAATATGCGGCGCAGCCTGCTCCCTTTCTTCGACTGCCGTGCATTCAAATTTCTCTCTATGTAGCTCCCGCCATTGTATACCCGGCCGTCCGGAGTATGGGCGGGTGCCGAGTGCCTGCGTAAGGTTTTCCTATAGCTTTCTTCTCTGAGAGTGTATGTAGGCGTGGTACTCACTCCTTCTCCGCATAGGCTGTACATTCTTCATAAACTGGACAACTGTCGTCCCTCTCAATGTAGGCCGGACACTCTTCGTAAACTGAACAATTGTCGTCCCGCTCAATTGAGGCTGGACATTCTGAACAACGGTCGTCGGCTGGACTCCCCACTCTCACGAAAGCTACCAGTAGAACAGGTCAGACAGTTTGGTGCATCACAACAGTCCACCCACAGTTTCGATCTTCAATGGCGAGTGGGAAGCGCATGTACGAGCCGTCGGCCCACCGCAGGAGTGTGGAGTACTGGGTCTGCTGTCCAGGTTCCGCAAGCCCTATCCGACCGTACCAATTGGACCAGTCGAAGTATGGACGGGTGCTTGGGTTTATGAATCGATAGTACGAAGTGGGAGAGGGGAACTGAGGGGTCGTGTTTATAACTGTGGTCTTCGCGGTTCTGGACTCCTTATATATGTAGTCATCTTCGGTGGTTGTACCTATCGGTGCTGGCGGATTTGCCCCAATGTCGTTCATCCGTTTTCCGAGACCACCACCATCGGAAGTCGAACGGCCTCGATACCCCCCCCAACATCTCTGCAGCAATCATCGCTCAACCACCTTGCTTGCAACGCAGAACTGTTGCTTGCTGCACCAACACACTATAAAACCCACTGATCAAGCCCCATCTCAAATCCTCTGGTGATACTAGCCTTCCCCACCTCAAAATGGGCTTCAAGATCGAGCTTGCCCCGCAAATACAAGACGCAGGAGCAAACAAGGTCTGCCCTCAAGGACTGCCCGACATCTTCGTTGTCAGCTCCCGTCCAAATTCCCGCTTCAATATTGGTGACTCAAGATCAAGACTGTGCAGTGTGCAATTCGCTCGGGGTCAGAACCCAATCTCAATCTTCTGGTCTGCGACTGTTTCAATACAGGCACCTTCTGACAAATCCTCACTTCAGGACTCCTGCTACGCCTTCCAGTCGCTCTTATCCCGCCGTGTGTGTTAGACCTGAAATAATCCGTTCTTCTGTAATCTTGGAATGTCAATGGTTGCCTTACAACATTCACTGGAGCACAGCGAAGGCATGTCTTGTCAGTGGTATTTAGCTATAATGTGCCAAACCCTTGGCAAAATCCCCAAGGGTTTCGTACCCCCACATACCCCTCTGCCAAACAATGGGTATGTACCCTTACCCTTGCTGGGGGTAAGGGTAAGGGTACGAGGCTCCATAGCTGGGGATTACCCCTGCAAGTCACTACCGAGTTGTAGCAACAGTACAATGTACTACCACTGTGCCACAGATCCCAATACCCTTGACTCGGACTATGAATGGTAAAGTTAGGCATGGTTCTCTCGAATGGCAGCTCGAATCGGCTCAGCTGCTTGGCACTATTCCATCAGTCCTTTGACAGGAGAAAAAAAACGTCCCTGCCCTAAGTTCCGCAAAACGCTGAAAAGAACGGTTAATCGCATACCATCAGTGCGGAACTAAAATTTCTCTTCCACTTCAGTTTCGACCGGCGCCCTGGCTACCCCGCGTGGCTGTGGGGATCTCCAATGCAGCTCAATTGGCCTTGAGCATCGGCAGGTGCGGGCACAGCTGCTTTTTCTCACACTCTCGTCGCCTTCATTCAATCTTTCCCTTTGCCTTCTACAGTACTTCCCGTGATATTCCTGCCATCTTCATCGACCTTGCTCCACACTCCCTTTCTTCTCTTCTATTGTATTTGATCATATGCTAATTTATATTCACTGGACACTTGTGAAAGACCAGTGGCCCCCTTTGAGTGGATCGACCCCGACACCCCGGCACCTGCGACGACGACGATGATTTCCCCGCCACCAGTTCCCGCTATCGAGGCACCGCAGCCGGCCCTGAAGTAGCAGCATCGTCGCGGAGACATTCACCGCTCTCCCTTTCTCAGGTCGCGGGTGTCCTACCTCCTTCGTCGTCGCCGTTGACTCCGGTCCTCGGGCTCGACCATCCCATGGATTTCGACCCCCCAGCACGACCAGAGGCCGCGGTGGGGCCACCTTCTGACCAGCAGCCGGAGCATCGCAGCGGCAGCTGCCGTCAGCGCAAGTCAATGATGCAGGTATGTTAACCAATGATTGAGTCGGTCGACACAGCGGTGCTAATCAATCTCAGCAGAACCTCCAGTCACTGTGGAGCCTCCTAGATCCTGACCAAGGGGTCCCGGATACCGTTTCCGTGCTCGAGCCGCTTTGAGCGGCTATGGTGTGTTGATCCTGATGGTCGGGACTGGTCACGATTCGTTTCGTTGGGAACGAAAGGTGATTACCAATGGGATATGTGTCTCGCAGGTCATCCATGATTGGCGCGGCAGCAGTATCGAGGGAGGCCTGAGAACGAAATGAGATGGGAGAACGAAATATGAGGATAAACTGACCATCTGCTGCTGCACTGCGTTTTCCGTGGGAGCATCAAGATTGTCATAACTCGATACTTGGTGCGTCGGGAAGCTTCCCTGCTCATTTCTGTGCTTGTGCATTCCTCCCGTCTAGACTCCAACGGCAATAAACATGTCGATCGCGGCATCAAGATATCTGCTTTGAATCTTTATGAACAGGTGATTCTTTCACTGTCCAGCAATACCTAACCATGTTGATTTCTCCCACAACGCCGTTGACACACCATAACGCGCTGTACGCGAATGCAGGCGCGCGGGGCGAGACAGGCTTCTACATCGACAACCTTGACTAGGCTCTGCGGCTCCACTTGGTTTGCCGCCATCTTGGTTTTCTAGATGAACCCCTTGACATCGTCCGCCAAACTGCTTCATCTCTGCTCATCTTGCGACACCGTTCATCGAGCTCTACTGAGCTTGAGCGCGCTGGCATGCACACCAACATTGTTTGGCGGAACGCAGCGAGCCTGTTTTGAACATTTTTCATGAGAAACGCTGCCGTGAGCCAATTCTGATCCGATTCTTTTGAGACCGAGTGCGTTAGAATCGTGTTGAAAATCTGCAGTCGCCACAATACCGGTATCTTTAACTCCCTTATGTAATAAAATTTCGCCAAAAATTTGCGGTTTCTGGCAGGTACGCTGTAGCAGGATTAATGCCCCGATTGGTCTAATTCTTGGATATGTTATGCATCAGATGTGGTACTAGTCAACTACACCATTCTCCAATGTGACCATAGTTAGATTGCTGTGCATAGTTCCATTCATTGTAGTCCGTGAGTATCTACAGTCGAGTTGTTCACATGGAATAATATCATATGGAATATTCGCTATATGGAATGACTCTTGAGCAGCTCCCAGGTCGGACAAGCCAATTATTCCACCAACCGAGCTCCGGAATATGGAATAGCCTTTCGAGGTCGATATTCCATTGTGCGGGTGGCCGAAAATGGAAATTTTTGCGAGCCAAAGTGAATTTGACGCGCCATTGTGCTAAAATAAAATAAGCTTGCTCTCTTGCCACCACCATGGCACCCACCGAGTCTCAGAAGAGTCGAAAAGTCCATGAAAGAGACAAGAACCCACCCAAACCGAAGCAACCAGCTGCTAAACCAGGTCCAAAACCCGCCAAAAACCTGCCCCACACATCTGCTTGTTATGAAAAGGACGAGTGGCGCGAGGATCTCACCTACAGCGACTGGGTGGACGTCTTCGACTATTGGGATGAACACCCAAAGATGTCCCAAATGGCCGTTGTCAAATATTTTTCTTCTCAGCCAGATGCCGAGGGTGGCAAACTCTTATTCCAGCAGCCTGCGCTGTCAAAGAAGGCTAAGCACAAGGACAAGATACGTGCTCTCGTTGCCACTGCTGAGCCCAATATCTTGTCCATGAAGCGAGCACGAGTGGTCACTTCCCCTGAGGTGGACAAGGCTCTGGGACTTTGGGTGCAGGATATGGAGCGGAAGCGACGCACCGTGACAGGGCCAGCGTGTCTTGATGTCGTTAGGATGGATTGAGGTGGAAATTGGGGCGATACACGGGACGGGGCACGAGCAGGAGAGGCAGCTGAAAGCGAAGACGCGAGATGTCACGATGTGACGATCACAGTCACAGTTACGCGTTCAACTTCCAGAAAATCACAACAAAAAATCTTGCGGCTCGAGGATGTCGAGGACGTTGATCCCTAACACTGAAGCGTTCAAAATGTGCAGTTGGCACTGCATGCTCATGGTACAGGGAGTGGCTTGGGCACCCACTTGTCAACGTCTTGCGGGGGACTCGGACGTGCTCTCCCTATTGCGTCTTTGGGTAGCTCCTGGTTGGTTTGAACGGCAGAGGCTGCACTAGCGTTCTGGAACGAGAGGATGTCAATTTCAGTACACGAGGCGCTCCCGGGCTTCGGGAAAGAGCAGATGAAGTTCGAGTAACACCCAACCAGGGGCTGTGCGAGAGGACAAAAGAGAAAGAATAAACGACGACGAGGAGGATACATGAAACGACGAGCTATCCTATCCCCAAGGTTCAACAGACCGACTCTCTGGCTACGTCCCCGACCCCGTCAAAGTGCACGATACCGGCTATGTCCAGACTGTCGTCAGTCACGACCTCGAGGGCTCGGGTTGACTCGGGCCCGGTTACAATTCATTTCAGCCAGGCCAGCAGGCTCCCCCGGCTGGGCGGCTATAATCAGATCAGAGCCTCAGACAGGGAAAACATTAAAGTGGGTATCCAAGGAACCCTACTATACTGTACTCAGATTTTGTTAGCTATACAAGCGCTCGGGGGACCGCGGAGCGGTCCCCCTCCCCCTTTATTGATCAGAAATGCGAAAAAACCCTCAGAAAACAAATAATAAGATCAGTCGGACGGACAGAGAGATATAATTTAATTTACTATGCAAAGGGAGATGTACAGTGATATCGATGACGTTTAGGGCCGTGCAGTTCCGAGAGTCCATTCGAGCCTCCATCCCTCAGATCGTGGATTTCCTCAAGGACAACAACAGCAGTGATGTTTCGCAGGGCGGGTGCGGAAGCCTTGGCAAAACTTTCCGAGCAAGGCAACATATATGTCCAGTTTGCGGTTGCATCGCTAAAAGCCGTTGCAGCTGAGTTTCCGAGAGTCCATTCGGGCCTCCATCTCTCAAATCGCGGATTTCCTCAAGGACAACAACAGTACTGTTTGCAAGGCGGGTGCGGTAGCCTTGGTAAAACTGTCGGCCCAAGGTGACATATCTGTCCAGTCTGAGGTTGCGTCGCTAAAAGGCATTCCAGCCGAGTTCCGAGAGTTCATTCGGGCCTTCATCCCTCTGATTGTGGATCTTCTCAAGGACAAAAACAGTGGTCTTCGCAGGGTGGGTGCAAACACCTTGGCAAAACTTTCAGTGCAAGGAAACATATCTGTCTAGTCTGTGGTTGCGTTGCTAAAAGGCATTGCAGCCACATTCCTAGAGTCTATCGGACCAGCACTCATAACCGCCATTAGTACTTCCGTTGGTCATCCAGATCCCGTTGCAGCCCCGTTTGATCTGTCACGGTCTTTTCTCGGCATCTCAATCCCCATGACCAGCCCCGAGCAGTGGGGGCCAATGGCTGCATTGATGATGTCCTGTCAGGAGTATCCGCTGAAGGCACAATCACTAGGTTTAAAACTTACTTGGCCATTGACTTTACTATCTGTCTTCTTTCTACCAGCAACCAGTCTGAACATACCTCTCACAGGGTACAAGATCAAGGAATATTTGGTATCAGAAACATCTAACCAATGATTGATGTGGAAGTTTGGTTCAAGTTGGGAACTGGGTCACCGACTCACTGTGGGGTGGTTCAACATACACATAACACAGTAGGTAGAAGTGAATATTGACTCAATGGCTGACTTTAGCTTTGTCTAAGACTTAAAAAATACGACGGCGGCACTTTTCCCATTAAGGGCGGCACATGACTGCCGCCCCTTGGCGGCAAAAGGCGGCACTGGCGGCAATGGCGGCACTTTCACCGTGCCCGCTCATTCGACTGTTTGAAGTTGTTCACTTGAACCAGTGTTTTTAGTGTCGGTAGGAGAAAAGTTGTTTGTTTTGGGATACTTATATCTCGCTTGTCTTTATGCACGTAAACGGGTAGCAGTCTCCTAGAGGGAATGCCTCATAATTCCTGTTCGGTGGAGTGGTTAAATGGGGGGTTGTGTACGTAGTCCATTTTTGACCACCGTTCGAGCCCGGCCTTGCGCATTCTTCTTTTTTCCTCCATTTCTGGCACTCTGACTCTTATCTGACATGGTTTGGGCAACAACCCTGCTAGTAGTGACTACAGTTACAAGAATATACAGAGTTGAAACCCGGATCCGAAAAAAGAAGAACATCCCCCCATCTCTCAATTGTAACATGAACAACCATACTTGAAACTGGATTTATGTGATACTATTACCTCGTAGTGTATGCCCAAATATTTTCAGAATTTTTGGGTCCATGGTTGCCGAGCATGGGGTCATCGCTTTTTGCGCCCTGTTTTGGTGGAGGACCTGGATCCGAAAAATCAGGTGCCATATACGTGCCAGCTGCATCCTACCATCAAGTGCACCTCTGAGGAGGTAGATGCGGCACTTGACCTCCCCCCGTGCACAATAATCGGTCTGAGAGATGAACTAGACCCTTGTAACAACAAATTCTCCACTCACGACTTGTGGCACAGCACTACAGTAGCCATCTGTGCATTTGGTACATTGTCAAGTATAGACATGATGTCACTGACATCATAGAACCTGAGTAGCGAGGCAGAGTGGAAATCAAGCAGTATTGATACAGTCCAATGCATCCCAAAATCCGATCTGGTACATTTGAGGTAGGTGAAGGCGAAGACTAAATGTGGATGTGGACAAAGGCTAGCGTAGAAGACTAAGAGGGACATGTGAATGTAATATTTTCATCACTCACTACATTCCTTTTGTCTCTAGTGTATATTCATGCCATTCATTGTGTTCAACATTCCTTCAACTCTGTTTCTACTTGTGGCAGCCTGATACTTGATTGGATGATTATCGGAACCACCCCCCTCCTAGTATATAAACTGCTGTGGTACTTATCTTGCTTTGGGGGTGAATCCTACACTTGAAACAGTCACCTTGTGTTTGGTCTATCAATCTCTCGTGTAGCAGATCTCACTCCTCGCACATCTGTCACACTATGAGTATGGGAACCGAGTATGAGCCAGGAGGGAGTGGCAGATAAAATTAGGGCAGTGAATTTGACAGTGGAGTTGACTGATGAGGTCTGGCACAAGGTTATGGGCAATTGAGGGTTCTGAATCTGGGACTGCAACCATTACCTGAAGACCCACACCTGATCAAGAGGAAGCTTTTTTGGAGCATTTTTATAAAATGGTGGGATGGGAAACAGAGAGCTTGCACAAAAGTCGCACAAGCTGCATGCAGCTTTTTTGCATTGCACAGAGCCGCAGGGGTTATTTGTATTATTACACTAACAAATGCCATGTTGAAGTTGAAACCGGCCTGTAGTGTCTGGAATCTGAGTATTCTGTGGACCTCATGGTGTTCCAAGTGTGGGAAAGCCAACATTTGACTCTACCTGCATGTACGCTGTAGACACACGTAGACCCACCTTGCTCAACTTCAGATTTGGCCCCACATCTTGCTATTCTGCTAATTTGGCAGGTGTGTGTACATGCAGCTACATCGGCCTACATGTGTTTACCTCAGTCTAGGTGAGTGGACAGAGGTAGATTGATGTAGATATATGTAGACCAGCTGTGTCTACATGGTGTAGGTGCAGGTAGACACTGGGGTCCGCCTACCCTTCGTCTATGGGGTAGACGAACCCTCTGTCTACATGGGGTGGGAACGCAATTGAATGGGGCATGGAAGTACGAACCATATCGAAGGTCTGAACCAAATTTGGAGTGAGTGATGATTTTGGGAAGGTGGCCAACTACCCTGTTATTTGGCCTTGTTGAACCGCCCTCCGAAAGAAATTCACTGCCAAGACAAATCTTCATATATTTGGGTGGGAGTAGGCTTAAAGTCTTTGTAGGATGCCTCCCTTTCCTATGACACTTTCTTGCCCATGCGGGACAGCGTCACAGGTTAATACTGAAGCATGAACACTTAGGTGGCCAAGTACGGGGTCGAAACAATTGAGTAGAAATAAAATGTGGTTTGTGCCTTTGCCTTGCAGCATGCTGGTAGCAAGAGAAACAGGCACAGACTGCCATCTATCTGCGTTCGTTGGCGCCGCGTTTGGCTGTTGGGATCAATAGAGCAGAATCCAGTATAAGCAGTGAACCCATTGCAAACGCGTGGGGAATCCATTCAAAACTACACTACATATAAACTACTGTACTATATTTAAAGCAGGTATTTACCATGTCGAACCGAAAGTACGGTAACACGATAGAGGGAATTAATCTTGGAGTTAGCAGTTGATGATACAGTACACGCACATAGCACTCGTAACTCCAACATCAACATCACCCTCTTTATAAAATCACAAGGTGGTCAACGGCCTGCGGCCGCCTCCCTCCTTGTTTTGATCCTGTTTCGTCCATCCTGAAGTTAGAGGCACTATATGCATACCGGTTTCGCCAACAACCACCAAAAAATTTCAAGTCGTCACAATTCATTTGCGGGGTGGGGGGGTGGGGGGGGGTACAACTGTGCTTTATCAAATACACATGATTGGCAGCAAAGATGCGCGCATGCGCGAACTGCTGGGCAATTAGAAACTAGGCAGCAACTTCTACCCTTCGCTGGTTGCCGTCCACATGCAGAAGGCACATGAAAAAATATGTCTCGGGGTGGGTGCTGCGGGTACGAGCCTTCCATGCATGATGCTGGCTTTATGGGTGGCCACGCTCAACGTGAAGGCGCGGGTTCGGCCACCGCCGCGAGCGTCGGATGGCGGTCACTGTATGCGTTATATGTAATTGCCAGCACTTTCGAGCTAGGCGGGAGAGGCGAAGGGGGCCATGGATATTTGATTGCAGATTTCCGGGTACCCATCAAGATTTCCGGGTACCCATCAAGATTGCTGGTGGCAGGTAGCTCAAGACGAGGACTGGGAGGTCTCTCGGACTCTCTCTCATAGTAATGTTTTACCACTAGGAAACCTTCCCAAGAAATCCTGTTTCCTGCCACTTGTGATTTATACATCTCAACTACTGCTGTCTCTGCTCAATCTGTTGTTCATCCTGTGCCGTCCTCTGCAATTTCAGAACAAAGACGTTGGCCTCAAAACCGTGGAGATTCTGTGCTGCTGCCACTGCATGGCTACTTTGTGCCAACAATCGAGGTTAAATTTGCCGGCCCGGTTCTAAGGCGGCTCCATCCCGTTTCAATTTTGATGAACGCTGTGCATGCTTATTTCTCATACCTACATATCCGAGTTACCATTTACTGATTTATTACGATGAAGAAAATATGCACTTCAGCGCCGTTGTCAGCCGGGGTGAAATTTTCATTTTCCAGTGTGAAGTATGCTGGAATGATTTCGGCTTTGTATAATACACGACCGTGCCAGGGCCTCGATGTCTTGAAGGTATGGCTCGTATAATACATTAACTCCCGGCGCCGTAGGAACATCCACGATCAATCCGAGTAGCAAATACATTCCATTTTGCTGTCTCCCACTTTTAAGTGGGTACTATTTCTGCTACTATTGAAACCGGCGCATAAATTAGCGCCTCGGAAACTTCAACGGCGAGCGAAAAGCGGAGTTTGGCATTGTGTACACTTTTATAGGCGCGCATGTGTTTAAAGTTGATCATGGGACCAAAAGCCCCGAGGAAGCGCCGTTTATTGAGTGCTTCCAACGGTCTGGACCCAGCGCTTCCAAAGCCTCGGGCCTGATCTCCCAAAAGCGGAGTTTAAAAGGCTTCAAACAGACATGGATAATTTTATAAAGAGTACAAGAGGCTGGTCAGCCGCTTCGCAGCCTCCCATCCCCTTTTGATAATGCGAAATATTTGGATTTTACTTGTCAATTTGAGAGGGCTTGAATTTTGACTGAGTTGAGTTGAATCGAGTCTAGTTGATTTTCTTCCGCAATGGCGGCACGCATCCTGATACGGCCGGGAGGCTCGGCGCTAAGGCGTCGGAAACTTCAACGGTGAGCGGAAAGCGGAGTTTGGGTTTGTGTACACTTTTATAGGCGTGCACGTGCTTAAAGGTGATCATGGGGCCAAAAGGCCGGAGGAAGCGCCGTTTATTGAGCGCTTCCAAACCCTCGGGCCTGCTCTCCCAAAGCGGAGTTTAAAAAGCTTCGGACGGACAGGCTTAATTTTATAAGTAGGGAGACATGGTGAATGTGAAATTGAAGGTTGGTAAAGGGCTGGCATTTTGAAAAGCATGACCTGATGCAATAGAGATGCATTCAATTTCAAATGGCTGGCATTTTGAAAAGCATGACCTGACACAATAGAGATGCATTCAATTTCAAATGTCTGGCATTTTTGAAAAGCATGACCTGATGCAATGGAGGCGCATTCAAATGGCTGGCATTTTGAAAAGCATGACCTCACACAATAGAGGTGCAGTCAAAGGGCTGGCATTTTGAAAAGCATGACCTGACGCAAGACAGATGCATTCAATTTCAAATGGCTGCCATTTTGAAATGCATGACCTGACACAGTAGAGCTGCGTTCAAATGGCTGGCATTTTGAAAAGTGTGACCTGGCACAATAGAGGTGCTTTCAAATGGCTGGCATTTTGAAAGGCATGACCTGGCACAATAGACCCACGATCTGTTCGTGGATCATTCTCACCATCGTAATCCAAGCAGAGTCTCGATCGATTTGGGAGCACACACCTTGTCGGTGGCATCTTCGCAGGGGCCCTCGTGACGCGTGAAGGAGGTCGGGGCCAAACCGAGAACATCGGCGAACTTGGCGGCGGCTTCCTCGCTCGTGAATAGTCCCGCGACCTGGCAGATGGGATCAACAATGGGATGGCGAGAAATAGATTGTACACACCGTCGCAGGACCGTCTTTTCGGATCCCAGTGCAAATGTACAAGTTGGCGGGACCACCGCAGCAGGGACATGTCTTCTTTTGATTTGGCGAGGTACTTGACGCTGGATAACAATTGCCGCGAGCTAACGCCATGGTGGTCGAGGGAAAGAGAAGTGGCAATGTGGCAGTGTTGTGACGTCGATGTTAACGCCTCGAGCGTGCCGCGGTCCGCGTGCCGGCGAGATCCGCTTGTTAGGCAAAATGGCTCCGTGAGAGTTGGTTCTGCAGGTCAAATTCCACCACTTTCCTCCTAATTTTTTTTCTCCCACTAGATCACAATTACTCGTATCGTTAAGACGAAACACGCCTCCGCTGCGCCTCGGCGGCAGGCAAGTACGGCAAAAATCAGCATGCAGCTCAGGCACGGGCTCGTCCTCACTACTGTATCTTTCCCTTCAATCGGTAGTCACGCGTCACGCACCCCTCCCAATTTGACCGAACCCAGAAAGAATAACTCCCTCAATTTGAGTGTAATAAAAATCCCTGAAGAGGCTGAGCAAGACTGCGCAGTGTCACGTACAAAATTTCGAGTCTTGCAGGTATTCTCGCGGACTCTGCCGACACTCGTTCCGGGTTCAATTCAACTGAAGTCCGAAAATTCCAAAGACAACGTGAGATTAAGTGCTTCTGAACTTGAATTCTGTCTCCTCAGAATTTTAATCAAGTTCCTGAGAAACGTGTATTGGGTACTTAGTCGAATTTACTCGAGAATTGATGGAAATGCACAGCCACTATGATCCCGCACCCAAAATCTTCAAACTCCACCCCAGCCCTTTGGTACAGCCCGAGAAGTACCAGTCTGCCTACGGCAACAAGCTCGCCTTGTTAGAACACCGTATGCAGACTGGTTATGAGTCTATAAATTTTGTTGATCTTCTCGAGAGGCTTCCTAGAATGGACAAGTCCGATACCAAAACCTCACAAACTTGATGGAATACTTGTAGCTTCCAGAACAACAGGGTTGCCTTTTTGGGGTTCCTCTGAGTTAAATGTCAAAATTTTGTTAAATTCGCCCGGGTCATGGCGCTCTCAGCGTCAACTCTGTCCGGCAAGAGGGTGTTTCTAGACAATCAATCCACGAGTACATCAACTGCTTAGGCTGTGCTACTGGGAGGATACCAATCCCGTCCTCGGCAACCGCTGGCGAGCGAAGGCCGAAGGCTCTCGTGTGGTCATATTTCCGATGTGGGTCGATTGCGACGACACCTCGGGAAATGTCTCGAAGCAATGGAATGAGCACAACAGCTTTCTAATGACGCCGGCGGGTCTACTGCAAGAAGAGGCTCAGAAAGAATACAACATCCATTTTCTCTGCACCTCCAACCTCGCACGCCCACTTGAAATGCTCGACGGAATCATTGATCAACTACAGTAAGTCTGAAAAATTTGACTTCGTTTTTCCCTCTGTTGACGCCTCTTGAAGAAAGGCTTAAGGAGACGGCATTTGGGTCTGGGATATCGAGCTCAATGAGCCGGTTCTTGTCATTCCAGAGGTTCTCGCCTTGTTAGGTGATAATCCCATGCAAAGCGAGTTCGCATGCCATATTGGGTTGCGAGGGAAGCTTTTTTTGCCGGGCTTGCTGGGTCAAAGGTCATGATGATATGGATGGAGACGACGAGGATGAGCGGTCAGAGAAAAAGCTGCCAACGCCGATGTCGAGGGGAGTGTCGCAGGCAGCGATGCCGACAGTGAACAAGGGAGCGTTGCTGGTAGGGGCAGCGACAAGCGGCCCGGGAACGATGACGGGAGGCGTAGGGATCCGCTCGGAGGTTGCTGGAGCCACGGGCAGCGGCAACGGCGGTGCAGGAGGAGGTGCTAAGTCGTTCTCGCTACCCCAAGCCTCGCCAAAGTCCTCGGGAGACCGCTCGTCTGTGACACCCGTACGGTGAGCCTTTCCCTCCTCAAAGAAAACATCACGAGACTTATAAAACTTCCCGGTTCGAGGTCGAGGAGTCGATATGCGCCCGCGCCATGGTATCCGATCAAGCGCAACTTCTTTGACTGCACGGAGAGCTTGCCGTCCGTGTGAACGATGGGTATCTCCATGTACGCATCAAATCCAAAGGCTTGCAAGTGCGCGACGTTCGGTCGCGTTTTAACAGCATTAGGATCACATTGAACAGTATTGGGATTCAGCATCAAAGCATGTATATTGCTGCGGATACCCAAATTGGGTTCAAAAAATGAAGGGAAAGAAATTATATCGCATGTTTCCACTTGATTTTAGTGCACTGCATATCATGGGGGGTTTAAACACGGTCGAAAAATGTGCGAGTCGCCGGGATCGAACCAACGGCTATCCTCCAAATCATAATTCGGCAGCATAGATCACCTCTCAAGGTACAATACCGTCCTAAAGAGTGAGACGATCGGACTGGTATTAGACAGGTTGCGCTCCATATGTAGCCGCATGCATGCGGATTTTGGGCGTTGTGCAAAGCCGCACGGAAAAAAACAAGCCTTGGATGTGTATCCTTGCAAGAACACCCGATGAGCAAGGTCTTGAGGGCGCACGAAAGTTGCTGGTAATGGGGCCTGTCCCGACGCCAGTCCGTGTATTGAATGCGAGGTGCCGAAAGGTTGAGGCGAAGTTTGGCAATTCAGGGTAGAATTCGTTTGGGTGCATAAGGGTAACAGATGGGCAGACGGGCAGAAAGCGAGTGTGGAGAGATTGTGGGGGAAGAAACGAAGGACACTCTGCCTTTTGAGCGGGTGTTGCACGGTTGATCGGGGAGGTCGAAAATAAATCGAAGCCCGAAATCTTTGGCGTGTCGGGTGAACCCGGAAAACGAAAGGAAATTGAACTTCCAATTTGCGCGATCCTTGGATCAGCTGAGAAGGGGAGGGGGAATTCGGAACAGACAAACATATTCAATGTGATTCGAGGGATCTGCTTAAGATACTTACGAGTAATAATAATAATCAACCCTCCAACTGTGACGTGTGTGCCATAAGAGGCACAACAACTTTAGCAGCATCAGGCGCTCGTGAACGCATGTTGATGGCGTTCTTGCCTAGTCTCTCGTAGACAGACACTATAACAAATATGTGCTCGCAAGCTCGCATGTTATAGTCTGTTGACTAACATGGACTTGCGATCGCTGATGGCCTTATTATATAATCACACAAGTTTCTGGCTGCAAGATCACGGTTTCTGGGTTATTTTCGCAGAATTTGACATTCTTGCCACCTATTGGAAGGGATAAGAATCAGCTTTTTGATGTTTGTTCACCACAGGAACACTGCAATAATTTGAAAGTGTTGTGGTTGTGAGTTTGACGGTCTTTAAATTTCATGATGTGCAAGACACAGAAGCTCATTCTGAACCGACAGAACTGAAGCAACCTTGATTGCAAACGATTTGGCTTCTTGCATTTTTCACGAAGGATCGCTCAAGCATCGGCGGAACCAGCCCGATATTTCAAAGTCCGACGATTACATAATAACTTCATCACCAATCACGCCCCACCCGATAAACTCCAGACTAGTTCTTGCCGGTCTTTCTGCGCGAGGGTGTCAGGCTCGAAATTAAATTGCCTGTAATGATCCGGCGGTGTTTGTGTGGGATTCGGACCCATTGACACAGCCGTTACGCTACTTAATTGGCAGAATGGCAGGGCAGAACGCTGGCAGGATTCAGGAGAATTGGCCGTAATATGATGTAATTTTACCCCATAACCCCTGGAACGAATGCCCGATAAAGTAATAGTCTTCTAAATGTCGAGATAGGCCAGTCACACGTCCTATCTGTACAAGCTGTTGAAATACAGCAATGGTCTTCTCCCGCATGCAACAGCACTCTGTTTACAGCCAGATTATTATCCATTGATTCTTACCTTTCATTGTTCCCTCTTTTGGTTACTTAGCTGTAGGTACGCGACTTGGTATTTATACGGCTCTGTATCTTATATTCAATTCAGCGTTGTGTTCATTCGTGTAACTGTCAACTTCTAACACTAAATGTACATTATGCCCTCAATCCACACCTTCTGGTTGATCTAAGTGGCCCGTGGGGTGTTACGAAAAGAAAGCCTGAACATCTCGGTAAACTCGCATCAATGTTGTGATCAAAGTTGTCCCGTTGGACTTCCAGGCCGGCCATGAACTACACATGAGTTTGGGGGCAGATGTCTGGCAAGTTGGAATGAGAGTTATTGGCGGTCATTTGAATGGAAAGTATCTGTAGAAAGCCTCCAGCTGTAACCAAAGTCGAGCTCTGTCAGCCATCCTTGGCTCAATTTCGCCATTTTGCCTGCCATTCTGTCATTGTGCCGGACACAATGACACCTTTACAGCCGGTCTTATCCGGCTAGGACTTATGGCATCTGTTACGACACCTGTCGCCCACTTGTCCCCCTGCCAGTGTCTGCACCCGCAATTTTGACATGCTTGACAACATCTGTCAAGGCCTTTCCGAGTCATTGTCGCCGCCCACGGTTTTTGCGTCTTCGCCATGACCACCGATACCTCGAGTATGAAGGATACGACCTTTGTTCCGCCGCATGCCGGTCAGTAGAGGCGTCGATGTCGCTCCTTTTCACTGATCCAGAGATCGTAGACCGTGAGGAGCTGGGCCAGCTGGCAAGCGCTAAACTATGGGCTGTCTACATCTCTGAGGCAGAAAAGTATGACAAGGCTCTGGTTGAAGGCTGGAAGTCCGACATGGAGGGATTGCTCATCTTTGTGCGTGAATGCACAGCGAATTGAATAATGGCCCTAACACGGGGGGCACAGGCTGGCCTTTTCTCCGCCAGCCTAACAGCCTTTCTCATCGAAAGCTATCGAAGCTTGACCCCCGATCAGGGGGCCATTACCATCGCGGTTCTAGCGCAGATTTCCCTTCAGCTCGATCCGAACTCTGACATAAAGTCCGGGGCTATTGTCACTTCCTCATTTACGCCATCGACTTCTTCCTTGGCATGCAATACTCTGTGGTTTCTCAGTCTGGGGCTGAGCCTGTGTTGCGCTCTTATCGCCACTCTGGTCGACCAATGGGCGCGAGATTTCATCCAGCGAACCGAGATGCGACCCTCCCCAGTCATTCGTGCGAGGATATTTCGTATCTTTATTTCGGGATCCAGCGTTTCGGCATGCACACAGTGGTCGAATTCATTCCCTTCCTCCTACATCTGTCACTCCTTTTCTTCTTCGGCGGTCTCGTTGCATTCCTGCTCCCCATTAATCGAGCGCTGATGGTTCTAGTGGCTGCGTTGCTCTGTCTAATTTCTGCCACCTACATCTACCTGACCTTGCTCCCAATACTTTCCTCGGACTCGCCGTATCGAACACCAGTGACCAGGGTCGCGTGGGAAATGCTGCAGAGGGCAGCTGTCCTCTTTCGTCCACGGAAAAGAAGGTCTTCTTCAGGCGAGGAATCCTCGGCGCAAGATGACAAACACAGGCGGTTAGACGAACGTATCCCGACCATGGTCGAAGTGATGATCCTTGACGCAGTGGCCGAGTCCTCGAAGAGACACATGCGTGATAGTCGGGCAATCGTCTGGACGGTTCGGTCTTTAGGGGATAATAACGAGCTTGAAAACTTTGTGGTGGCTCTTCCCGACCTCATTTGGGGACCGGATGGGAGGCGACGAGGGCACGATCAGATGATCAGTATTCTAGACAGCCCCGATGTGCAGCTGGTACGTCGGATCGAGGGCCTCCTTCGGAGTTTCGACAGCCATCTTTTGCATCAAGACCTCGAAATTCGGCGCCGAGTCCATTGCATCAAAGCATTGTGGGCAATTGCTTATTTCTTGGCTTGTGAGGCGTCGATCCGAGAGACCTTCCCCATCTTTGACGCTACAATTTTGGCATCTCAGCTGAACAACTCACACGCTCTGGTCAGATGCCACTCAGAATCTGCGTATTGGCTCGTCCGATGGATCGGATTTTTCTCGCTGTCTTTCCTTGTCCGGCATACTTTCTCCACACTCCACTACCAAATGCTGGCATTCTGGCTCCTATTCCGGACTCCTTCGACTTCAATGGCTGGATGAACCCCCCCGCCGGCGAAAGATCCTACTGGCCGTACTTTGCGAATCAGAACCGGCACAATCTGTTGGCTGAACAAGCGAATGAGGTCAGTATTGACCAAACACTCAAGAGACGAGCGCTCCAAATACCCGGATGTTGCCGCGGCACTTGTCTTCTTCTATGGCTACACTCCGGACGACATCGATCAGCAGTGAACCTTTTGCACTGATGTCGGTCCTATTCCTGTACTCATCCGGACAGAGGTGGAAAGAGCCCGGAGGAAGAGATCTGAGCTCGCTGAGGCAGACAAATCTGAGAAGACAAAGGGCCTCCCTCTCAAAGGCTGGGATCGAGAAACCGTCGACGCCACTTCATCCTACTTTATCCCGACTTACAGCTCTTTGCGGTACAACAGGGCGCGGTCTGTTTTTTTTCTGTTTGGGCAAGTTTTCACATCGAATTTGCCGCATTGAGCAGATCATATGCGAGCGTGTGGTTCGAGTGCATGAAAATGTATTTCGGCTGGGTTCAGCGGGCATCTTTTGCCCTTCAGCCCTTGCACTTGTCGCCACATTTTTGGATTATGAAGTGTGTAAGATGGCCTGGTGTACCTGCAGTCACACTTTCTGCATCCCGGTTGGGGTCTTTACGCATGTTAGAGGCTATATAATGCTTCATGATGCTCGACAAATAAATAATCAGCAAATCAATTTCGACTGGTGGCTCAGGATAAAATCTTACTTTATAATACCCCTGTGGTCTCTCTTGATCTGACCTGATACAAACCCCATCCATTCTGCTGTGCTAGATTATCCGGTTTTAAACATTTTTGTGATCAAGGGTGTGATTTTTCTGCCCATTGATTTATTCACCCAGGCCCGTAGGATAGCCTGTGAGCCATAAAATCTTGTGTGTGGATTCTAACATGTCTGACGCCATTTACGAGCCCTTATGACCTTAAGGAATATGGTTATGATAATTGCTAATTGCAGAATACAGTTATTTTCAAAATTTAATGCTATGAAACATACATCGGTGCTTCAGCCTCTTCCTCTTCAACGTCGGTCAGGCGTTTGAAAATGTAAAAGATTGTGGTGTGGGGTATTCCCATCGACGTCGCCACGCGGTGTCGGTACCTCTACGGCAATGCCACCACCCGCGGGCCTTGACGCTGCTTCTCTTACCGCGGCCGGTGGAGGTCAGCTCGACTTCTTGATTGATGAGACCAACAAAACCGCTGGAAAAAAAATTCTTCTCAAAACAGGCAAGATTGATGTGCGCAGACATCGCACTCGCAGACCACTATCGTATCGATCTCTCCAATATCCCTGTTGTCGCGACGGCTGGCCCACTCACGCACGACAAAGGAATAAACGAGAGGCAATGGGCACATGTTCGTGCACTTGGGGCTGAATGGGCAACAAAAGACTCAAAAGGAGCCCCATTCCGACTTATTCCAGATGATTCACCTGTGCGGGCTGCTCACCGTATGTTGGACATAAATAATGTAAATGCTTACATTTTTTCAGACACTTACTGCCGACCAATTTCCACTCAAGTTGTAAAATTTCGTCGTTTTGGCCTCAAGTTGCATGCAACTGGTGGCCACGCAGTATATGTGCCATATTTTTACACAGTCTATCGCCCATACTTTGACAAGGCGGAAATATTACTGACATTGACAGCATTACATGTGTCTGCCTCCCCATTCCCTATTTATTCGCACCTTCGAAAGGGGGGTGACAGCGGTGAGTATGGATCCGGATGGCACTAAGGAGTCGTACCAAAGAAATGATCTTCCATGGTCCCGGTAAGCTGACCCGTGACCCCTGCACAGCCATGCCCGATATAGAGAGTTCCGGGAGCTCTGGTTTAACAATCAGAGCAGTACGGGCGATTTCAAACAGACAGAACTGCTCAGAACAGTGCTGGGCATCATCTGCCAATTCGCAGCATTTGATTCGCTCTCCATACCAAGTCACACTTTTCTGGGCGTGAGAGAACGGCTATATTTGGCAGGGATAAGCAGGCCCTTGACCGATTTAAGCTTTTCGCTTCAAACCTTAATGGCGAGCCAGAATATCCCAGCCAGGGTTCAAATTGGTAGGGTAATTACAAATGGCCAGGGCCTGGAATTGTCAAACGAGACAGTGAAAACGGAATAACAATGAACCTGGTGAGGTATCGGGGCCCGAAAAGAGGTTTCAAAACTTGATCAAAGCCAACGGAATTGGTTTGCCAGATACTCGAAGGGATCCAAGGATAAAGGGCAGAGAGATTGACGTGAATGTGCTGTGACTGTTGTATGCGACGCTGAATCAAGAAAAAATGGGCAATGTTTCCAACAACAGGTAAAAGCTGTTGAATGCACTAGACAGCTCTATTGCGCTAGGTCATGCTTTTCAAAATGTCATGCAATAGAGCTGCATTCAAATGGCAGGCATTTTGAAAAGCATGACCTGGTGCAATAGAGGTGCATTCAAATGGCTGGCATTTTGAAAAGCATGACCTGGCACAATAGAGCTGCATTCAAATGGCTGCCATTTTGAAATGTGTGACCTGGCACAATAGAGCCGCATTCAAAGGGCTGCCATTTTGAAAAGCATGACCTGACACAATAGAGCTGTGTTCAAATGGCTGGCATTTTGAAAAGCATGACCTGGTGCAATAGAGGTGCATTCAAATGGCTGGCATTCTGAAATCACAATAGAGCTGCATTCAAATGGCTGGCATTTTGAAATCACAATAGAGCTGCATTCAAATGGTCGGCATTTTGAAAAGCATGACTTGATGTAATAGAGCTGCATTCAATTTCAAATGGCTGCCATTTTGAAAGGCATGACCTGACCCAATAGAGCTGCATTCAAATAGCTGGCATCTTGAAAAGCGTGAACGGCACAATAGAGGTGCTTTAAAATGACGGGCATTTTGAAAAGCAAGACCTGGTGCAATAGAGCTGCATTCAAATGGTGGGCATTTTGAAAAGCATGACCTGACGCAATAGAGATGCATTCAATTTCAAATGACTGCCATTTTGAAAAGCATGACCTGACACAATAGAGCTGTGTTCAAATGGCTGGCATTTCGAAAAGCGTGACCTGGCCCAATAGAGGTGCTTTCAAATGGCTGGCATTTTGAAAAGCGTGACCTGGTGCAATAGAGCTGTGTTCAAATGGCTGGCATTTTAAAAAGCATGACTTGCTGCAATAGAGATGGATTCAATTTCAAATGGCTGCCATTTTGAAAAGAATGACCTGATGCAATCGAGCTGCATTCAAATGGCTGGCATTTGAAAAGTGTGACCTGGCGCAATAGAGGTGCTTTCAAATGGCGGCCATTTTGAAAAGCATGACCTGGCGCAATAGAGCTACATTCAAATGGCCTTCCAAGGCATTTTGAAAAGCATGACCTGACACAATAGAGATGCATTCAATTTCAAATGGCTCCCATTTTGAAATGCATGACCTCATGCAATAGAGGTGCTTTCAAATGGCAGGCATTTTGAAATGCACGACCTGGGCCGCGGCTGTCAAGGCTGCAGAAGCTATACTCGCCAAATATGGGGTGAGAATGCCCATGTCCTTTGCGGAACGGTTCCGGATAAAGGACAGAGATCTTTCGCGCCCTATGGGCGGAAATTATCCTGCCATTTCCGGTGGAGTTGACCGTTCAATGGCCAATCTCTCCTCAGAGTCCTCTGACAAGGATTCAATTGACTCGGATCCTGACACCGTCAATTTCGCGAATTTGGTAGCGGGTGTCAATTTCGACGCCATGATTGCAGCCCAGAAACCATCTGAATCCTCTCCCGCCACCCACTCTCATTTCGCCGAAATTGACGCTGCCGGAAAGCTCGCACACAAGAAGTCAATTTTGCGAATGTTCTTCGATATCACACATGACAGTCGTGCCATTCATGACCGCCTACAACGGGTTAGAGGATTCGGTGGAAAGTTGTGGACCCGAGACACCGAAACTGGCCAGGAAAATTTCATCGACGACTCATTTTCAGCTTGGCAATTTATTTACCCACTAGTGTGTCACAATGGTACACATCTCGGACTCGCCGTTGCCAGGTGTATCCTTATCAAGCGAGGGGCGTCTGGTTCGAAAGCGGCTTCCGTTTCTGCTATTCCACGTGCAGAACTTCATCTGCCCGCATCACCGTATATGATATCTGGGCAAGTACTATCCCTGGTTCCCCAACCCAATAATCTGGCGGCTTTGGCATGGGATGGCGTGTTCATCTCATTTGATTTGAAGAAGAAGAAGAAGAATTCAGGCGAGGAAATCATGCATTCACGAAATCTACAGTTCACTGTCTCCAGCCGTCTCATTGATTGTGATATTCATGACCGAGCCCTCGAGCTTTCTGCATTAGACCTCCCCGGCGATCGCGAAAAGACTTGGTCTTTTCAAAACGCAGATCTTTTATCCGCTTGGAATAAATTATGGACGTCATTGCTCAATGACAGCAGTCTTCATGAGAAATTCCCCATATTCACGGGCGTCTTGGAAGGGACCTTCCTTATCAAACTCCATCCTCACCCAGTGAGCCTACTATTCTGTTGTTATCATTATTGTTTTTTATTCTTTTCAGTCTCTCTCGGCACTTGTTACGCCTCGCCAATCGCCAACACTGCCATTGAACAATCTATCATGACCAGTAAAGCCTGTCGTGTCTGTGGAAAACCTGTCAAAGATCAGGATCGCCAGGGACATGTAGGCGAACACATAATGAAGGCACTTCACGGTGTAGAAGATTCCGTGAAAGTACCGGTATGTGACATACATTTTTGATCGGTGTAGGTCTGTGTCTGATCATTCTTCCAGATTTCGGGGTCTTATCCTTGTGGTATGTGTGGAGGCACTTGTCAGATAGCGATCAAGGGTGGGAAGGCAGATTCAAACTGTCCTGCGGCATATTCTTTCCTGATCTCCGCCGCCAAGAAATTCCTGCCTACACGTCCTTGTACAAACGTGCCGATGGTCTGCGCCATGCTGGATTGCAAAGCAACCCATTGGAAGTACAATTTTAAACGGCACCTCGAGGACCGGCACCCAGATTGGAGAAATCTAATTCCTCCTCATTTTCTTGAACAGATTTGTATTTCTCGGGAAGAGCAGTTGGCGCGGAAGATTCCAGCGCAAAAAGTGATTGAATAGCCCACTATTTCCTCTCCCTGCGCCTCCCTCCCCACTTTACCGTGCCCTTCGACACCTCTTAGCCGTAAACGGCCAGCTCCGAGCCCCCCAAATTCACCCAGCAGACACGATAAAGAAAACTGTGACCCGAATAATACCCATGCAGCCAAAACGAGACGTTTGTAGATCTTAACCACTATTATAGCACATATTGCCATTGGTGCACTGTAGACTCAGGAACTAAGTAATCATGTCGCGCCGCATTGAACATTTGTTTGCTAATTTACTCCCGGACGGGGGTCTAATTGATGATTTTGGAGCTTACTACCATTTCTTTGAATGAGAATCTACAGCTAACATTTTATCTGTATATTCAAAATGACCCCTCACCTTATATTGCGTCGATTGACTGCGTTGTATCGAGAATTCCGAACGGGGAAATGATCGGCAATCAGTCGTGCACGTGTCGTTGCCAGTGGGTCAGATCCAGAGATCGGAGTAGGTTCGGAGCAACCCTCTCTCCGCACCGGCAAGCCGGTGATTCTCGGAGAGAGGCTTGGTACAAACTGCCAAAAAAGGGTGATGTGTTCAAACTAGGTTTTCTCCACCATTTCAACTCGGATCCTCATAGTCTTGCATGAGAAAATGTTTATTAGATGTCCTAGAAGAGACCTGGCAACTAAAATTGAGCCAATGACCCATCACTATTGGAATGAATCTGATCTTTGCATAGGAGAATGCACTTCCAATTTTCATCAGGCAAAACAAGTTCATTTGGAATTCTGTTGATTTTATGGGCTCAATGGACTCGGAGAACAATTTACAGAAGGTCTCCCACCAAGTTTTATATCCAAAACTTTTTTCTTCATGCAGGAAATATATTTATGTTCATTGATGATATGTGTGACACTGCGTGACAGGTGTGACATCCACTTTGTCTTGCCTCGAGCTGGAGAACTAAGCCGGAATAAAATGGCTGGTGAGTGATTTTGGAACAGGGATAGATTCTACTAGCCCCCATGAATATTTTTTTAAGTGAAATGAAGATCTTCAGTATGAATGTGATATCAGTGGAAATATCCCCTCCCTCATGTTCCTAGCCTACAGCATAATAATACCCACTATCTGCCTTGGGTGAATGTAGTTTCCAGGTCAATAAAATGAAATGAAGCGGACTGTCTACTCAGATTTTTTTAATTCACCCGAGGTGGGTGTGGTAGAAGCAATTCAGCTTCTCAATTTTTAACATCAAGCCTTGATAGTGGCAGATCCTCCGGAACTCTGAGCACACATATGAACATTCTGAGTAGGCCAGATCATTTTCGCACTTCCAATGTACAAACTAGCAACTTGGGTCAAAGGGAACAGGGCACTTCCTGAAGCAGGAGACCAGTTTCAACACATTGCCCTTTTTCGTCATCTTGGCACAAGCCCCTTCTGAATTCCCCTGCGAAGCACGTGGATATCATGTGATCAGAAGGCGGCTTGTTCCGAACCTAAGATCGGAGGGCCCTTGATTCTGAGGGGAAGTGGCACGAAAAATGATGTATTGATGGCCTTGGATACTGCCGCTATTTGCCCTGCCAAACACTTTCCTTATTTGGGGGTAGGTAGGGTCGTGGGATTATTTGCCAAGATCTGCCGATCAAGTACCTCTTGCAAGGGGCTTACATTCTTTTCCAGACACCCACTCTTTTTTTCAAGGTAAGCAGGCTTTAAACTGGCTCCTTAGGCCGCCTGCGCCACCACACCGGTGTATTCCCCGTGGGCAGTCCATACGCTGGGTCTTACCGTAGTGCCCGATGGTGGTCTGCTGGCGGGTTTTCCACCTTTGTGTGACGCAGGCGATCCTCCCCTCCCTCTCCCCCCTGCAACGCCTACTGACGCTACCATATAGGTCTTGCCCCCGCCCCCGCTATGGCGGGCCGGACGCGTAGTGGGGCGCGATTCTCGCCACATGAGCTCTTCGACATCGTCGTCCCCATGGTCGGCCGCCGCTTTGAGATCATTCAAACGGATATCTCGCTCGACGACCTCATCCAACAGTCCATTGTTGATGAGGACATGCACGCGGCTTGTTTGGATGAGGGCTGCATGCACGATGATGACGACGAGTGGGAGGACGACGAGGTCAGCTTGGAGCCGCCTTCAACGCCACCCAGCGCAGCCTCATCACCCTTGAGCTCGCCTCCCTATTCCCCCGTGAACTCGCGTCCTCACTCGCCAATACCTTCCGCCTCCGCACCTCACCCGAGCCCCTCGCCACCCTCCGCCCCTCCTCACTCGCCCATACCTTCTGTCTCCGTACCTGCCCCATACCCGAGTCGCTCGCCGCCCTCAGCTCATCCCGCCCCTCCTCCCCCTGCCAACATTAAGCGCCACCGTCGCAACCAAGCGGCCACCAAACGTCGTGGAAAGCGACGGCAGAAAGCTCGTGACGACCAGATGCCGTATGACCGAAAACTCGATCCTCGATATCCCCAGAGCCATCGCCTACAGCCCCCCCACACGGTGCCCATCGATATTGCGGCTGCCCCAGCTGCAGCCCGTGACGCTTGGATCGGCCGCCGCTCCCAAAAAACGAGTGGCTGCATCCGGACGCTTCCGGAATTGAAGGATAAGGGTGGCAAAGTTATCGAGTGGAATGGCCGGTGTGTCCCCTTCTTTTTCTTCAGCGACAACTCTCATCCCATTCGCAGCGACCCCAAGCTCATCGTCGACAAAGAAGGTCGCATCATAGCGATTCTTCTGGGAACTCCTGAGGATCCAGAGTGGCCCAACGTTATCCAAGACGCCATCAAAGCCATGAAGCGCGCGCGCAGGTTGGCCCGCACCCATGGCGCATGGGTCGTGGGGAGTTTTCATCGCCGCGCACGATGTCTATCATTGACCTCCGGTGTCTCGTTTGGAGGCGGTCAAAAGGTGTGTCGTTTTTTTTTTTTCCCCCCTCTTGACGATACATTGGGGCTAATCGTGTCCATTAGAAGCCGGGCAATTTATGTAATACCCGTTTCGTTCGCCGCCTCATCCGATTTTCTCAATCTCGCTAATGCGCATGGTTTTCAATGGAATTATAGATTCAAGGGCCATATATGGTCCCCATAAACTTCCTACAGTTCACTTCTGGGCCGCTCGTTGTCGTGGTTGTCCGACGGCTGATCTGTGGTTTGCAGACCGGTATTTCTGAAGAGTTTCCAGAAATGCTATCCAGAGGTCCTGCAACCTGGTTTAAACTCATCAGACTGATAGAATAGGTTCTAATAGAGTGTTCTGGCAACATTACCGCCCATCCAAAGCTGAATTGAAGAAAGTTTCCAAATTTGGAACGGTCAAACCGGACGGTCAAACGCGGTTAACCCCGTCAAACTCCCGTCACGGTCAATTTCGTCAGATTTCATTATGCCATACGTATGAGAACATTATGCATTTTTTTTTGAATTTCGTGGGTCTCGTGACTCTCAATGGAATCTGCGAGGATGCTGAGGAAGGGGATGGAGTGATAGAGCTGTGGGAAGTAGATGTGGACACAGACGCAGACGCCGATGAAAACGACGGGACGCGGATCGGCAGCAATGGCACTCTCTTGTACGATTGTTAAAGGCACCCGGGCGGCCAATTTTCACCAATTTCGTCCCGGAGTAGACGGAGTGTAAGGCTGGATTAGCAGCGCTCAATGCCGCTCATGGCTATTTAGCTGAAACTTCCTTTATTATCCTCTTCCAGATGACCAGCGCCCCAAATTCACCGGGGCTGGTACCGACATCCTCCTCGCAATCGTGCGATGCACAATCCTACCGGGAAGCATGCTGCCCCTGGTGTTCAGCTTCATTTTATTGAATTTCTCCACGCCATACTAAAGGAAAAGATCTCCCGGACTTCGGTGCTAATTGGCCCCGCGCGAAGAATGCGGGCACTCTGCTCCAACGCCAGTTGCTCGAGGAAAAGGTTTTCGAATTTTTGAAGGCTTGGAATCGTCCGATAGGTGGGTATCTGGTCCCAAAAGGTAACTCGCACCTAAGTATATCGCTATTCCCGAACTGATCAAGTTCATCAGGTTACGACAATTACGTTGGGACTTCATTCACCAAGGACGAGGTCCTCAAAGCAATCAATATCAAGAGCTCAAGTTCCAGCAGCGATAACGTCCTGTTTGCTCCAGAGAACCAGAAGCATTGGTCGAAGGCGAAGGCTTGGTATACGAGCGGTGGGAAAACTCACAACGATTTGTTTGGCGAGATGGCGACCGCGAAGTTCAAGAACGGACTTGCAGAACGTCGTGCACGGCATGGCAACGGCAGCTCGTCCGGTAAAGGTCGCGCTCGTGTTCGTCCTCACACCCGGTCCTCTTCGGGGAGCGATGCTCCCTCCCGCAAGCAAAGGAGGTCGACCAGCGCATCGAGCGATGAGTCGGAGCCGGAGGAAAAGTCTGAGAAGAAGCGCTCGAGCAGTTCAAAGAAGCGAGCCCCGAAATCGTTCACCTCAGATACTCTTGATGTCTAGAGTTAGTATTCTCACTGCGCACCGCCTATTTTGCTAGTTATCTAGTGTTATCATACAAGATATGTAGTTACTGCAATGAAGAATTATTGATGGTCAATCAAAGATCCCTTATCTACACCGAGGTACTCAAATTCATGCACCACGCGACGCGCGCTGCACGGCAGTATCAAAAGATGGCCAAAGAACCCGCCTCGAGCCCCAACTTGATCTTGACCATCACGACGCCGCGCGACCCGATGCCGACGACTGTGAGAGACCTCATTCTCATTCTTCAGATCTTCTTCCCTGGCGAGTTATCTATCCACAAAGCCTTCTATGTCTTGGGCGTCATTATTTCCTTATACCCACTGCTTCGGCTTCATCTCAATCAGCGCACGCAGCCCCACCAACCATCTCGCACCGCCTGGACCAAAAGCATTCTCGAGTTTCTGAAAGCAGCATTGGAACGGGAAGATGAATATCCGCCTATTTGGGCCACAGGACTTGATCGTGGGGAGGAGTTCGCGCAGCACATTTGCGACGAACTTTCCCCATTATATATGATGCTCGGCCTTGATCCACATAATCTTGCTGCTTCCTCCACGAAGAAAACATTCTGACTACCACACCGTCATATTTGCCTTGAATTCAGACCAAATAGTACACATTTTCTGGCAGCAATACTACGCAATTGCAGCTCTTTGCAAAACTTAGGGCAAAGATGTTTTTTTTTTTTTTTCTATTTTGGGCATTATTCGGCAGAAACAGCTGCCCTAGCCTCAATTTTCTCGGATTGTCTTGGGATATGGCCTGTTGGAATCGCGCTGCGAATCCGCAGCGAATGCTATCCTTGATTTTGTATCTACGCATTTGAATTGAAATTCTGGTGTGCTTAAAATGCACTAGGTGTTGAAAATGAGTTCGCTTCCTATCAGTTCTGCTCGGCTCGTCTTCGGAAGTGGCGCAAATTCAACCGAAAGGTGTGCCTGTCCAGAATATAAAAAAGTCCGAGGAAAACGATGGATTATTGCGCAAGATTGAGTCCCGAGCTCAGAAAGTCACTGATGCAATTCTAAACCTCGATGCACTGTGATTTACAGCGAACCAAATTTCATCGGTCTTCAAAGGGACACTTAGACGACCTAAATAAGCATCCCACACAAAATTCCGCGGTCAAATTCGAGGCGGGAGGACGCCAGAACAGTGAATCGAAATGGGCGTGACACATTCAAAGTCTGCCCGCTGCGACCCAAGATGTGACATTTCGTGACGGAATGGTATAATTGCTACAAGATTCTATCAAGAAAAAAATTCTGGCGCATCCGATCAGGCCCTAAGCCTCTGCATTTTGGCACAAAGTGCGAAACAGAAAGTCATAAATATCTCAATGTTGCCGGTATATTTGTACAAAATTCAAAGTGTCAGATGGAACAGCATATCTAGGGCTACAAGTTACGGTCACATGGTCTGATTTGTAAGGGTGCGGGGTTCCCACGCTCTCCATCTTATGAGTTGGTAAGTGTTGTATCGTCTGTCTAAGCCTGACACAGCCTTTTCACACAACAATGAATCACTGCCAATGATCATGATTTATTCCCACGGCAACTACACGCCATTGTGTAAAATGCCTTGCCTGATACATACAGTATCCCGACTTATCGAAGGCCAACAACAGTCAAGGTGGGCAATTGTTCTGCAGTGCACTGAGGCAGGATCGCCATCTCAATGAATATTTGCGACAGCCTTCCATTCCAATCATTAAATCACGCGCCATTCCATTTTTGCCGTGATCGGGGATCTGGTCAAAGCTCAGTCAAAACTGTATGCTGAAGACCCCATTAATTCCGAGCCAGTCCAGTCCCAGAACCATCAAAGTTGATGATGTCTTGCGAGCATGAATTAAAGAAACATGGAGCGTAGCATAGGTCGGCACACAAACCAAGTGCAAAAGAACAACACTGTGTTGAGGAGGAATGGACAGCGCTGTCCTGTCGTGCGGTACGCTCGACTAGACTCGTTGCCACTCTGCCTGCGAAGGAGTAACAATGTGGTGAGCACATTGCCACAGGCAGACTGGTACTTCTCGTATGCTGTGCAAGGGCTGCACGCGGAGTTTGAAACACTTCCTTCTCTGCTGTTCTGAGCTCAATTCTAATTAGTTTCAAAAATTACAAAGGAAGAGGCTATCTAGATTCCATGTATCTTGAAATTTGTCTCTTCAGTATTTCCAGAAAGTGCCCACTAACTTGTTAGTGGGTCCTCAGGCGCCTTAATGGTATAGGGTTCTCTGCCAAATTCACATTTTGAGGTCATCAGTTCGATTCTCGCAGGTGTCATTTCTTTTTATCTACACTTTTTGATGTTATATTTGCCGACAGGCTCATTTCCTCACCTTTTTCTCACTAAAAATTTGAGGGAGATGAATCCTTTGTCATTGAATTTTTGAACTGTCGCCCTGCACATTTTGTGATCTATATCATCTACAATAAATCGATACACTGAATCTCATTTAAATTCTAAGACAAATTTAAAACATCGAGGTTTAAAGAGAAGCTTTCCAGCGATGTTAAGTAGAAAGATCTATGTGTCTGTATTGCACAAGAAAAAATAATATTTGTGTTGAGTTCATGGCACTGCTTGGTCTTCGTGTCTTTTCCTTGTTATTGCTCCTGCGGGTGTACATGCTCAAGCTGAACTGCTCAATCCTTCATAATGTCTTCCGAGCAGGACTAGTGAGGTGGGAAAATCTATGCGTTCCCGTGCCCAATGCGAGTTGGTTAACTTGTTGACAAGCGAGAATTAGGCCTGGTCAATGTCAATGTAAATAGCCATATTTTCTCTGTTTCTCAAACTCAAATCATTCTAATGGATTCATATTTTCAACTTCTGATGTCCGAGCCTTCTTAAAACTCTTCTTTCTTTCTTTTCCTTTTCTTGATGTCAATACAATTGGTACTCCCTCCTATTTTCCGGACTTTGGAAATTGTGCACTTTCTGCATCCTCGGGAGAGGTTCTACTTTGGCAGGAGGAAATATGCATGCGAACAGCTTGAACAGCATCTGAACAGCAATTTCCGCCGAGTAGCGAGAACAGGAAGGAAGTTTGAAACTGTGATGAGCTGTAATCTTGTCGGTTCACCAACTTGTCTGAACTGAGCCCGATGTTGCTCAAGGTTCATAGAATTCTATTCAGAACCGGAGCTAGAGCCCGGGAGTCTCGACAAGCGCTGAAGATTGATCAAATGGAATGATTTGAGTTCAAAAGTTAGTGGGCTTTGCCGCGGAGCGCACTACTGAAGTTATGTGCCAGAGGGCTGTGGTAGAAGGCCAAATGTTCGCGGGAGTTGATGGCTCTACACAGCCACCGTGATGCCGATGATTGGCGTCACTCAAAATTTCAAACTCCACGCCCACAGCATTGACAGGTCCCGAGAAGTACCAGTCTGCCTGAGCAACGTGCTCGCCACATTTTTTACTTCTTCGCAGGCGGACTGGTGACGAGTCTAGCGCTCGACGACGAAGCACTGTGCGTATCGAGCGAGCAGGTAGCAGCCTTCCTCCTCTTGTTTGACACGGTCTCCTTCCATTTTTTCCCCTGTTTCCCCTCTGCTGCCGTCTCCCGCGCCCGCTAGCGCACCTTCTCCCCTCCCCCCCAGGTCCGAATCCGACGTCGTCGCCTTGAGAAATACGAGCAACTCATGCCCAAGTCCTCGCGTCCCCCATTCACACGTAACAGAAGTTTCTTGTCGCCTCAAGCCACTCTCGCACCATTTCAGGATTCAAGTTGTTTGCCAACCCTCAGCTTTACCCTGGATAACGCCTCCTTCATCTCCGGCACCAGCGTCCTTTTGACGATACGCAATTCTGCCTCGAAGACCGTATGCTCACCCTTGGTGCCCAAGTGCTTCGTCCTGCATTCCCCTTCCCCCGTTCCACGACACCGCTCAAAACAGTCTTGGAACGTTGAGGGATGTCAAACGGCAAGCCAACTTGAACACCCCTTGCCGCGCACTGCAAGTTAACATCCGACGACCCCAATGATAGCACCACTCACCTCGAGATGGAAATCGACCGTTGTGCAGTGTCCTACATTGTACATACAGGGCTATTGAAGCACGTGTTTCAAAATGAATGGCAGGACAATAATGGCTGAAATACAAGGCCCTTAAAGCACGTGTTTCAAAAGGAATGGAAAACACAATAATGACGTATATGCAAGGTCACTGAAGCACTCGTTTCAAAATGAATGCTATGCGGAGAACACAATAATGGCTCTGGGTGGAATCTAAAGAGAGGGAAATGTTCACAATGACCCTGGCTATCCGGATGGAGCACGTTTTTCAAAATGAATGGAAAATACAATAATGGCTTATATTTAAGGTCACTGAACCACGCGTTTCAAAATGAATGCCTTGTGGAGAACGCAATAATGGCTCTGGGCGGAATCTAAAGCGAGGGAAATGTTCGGGCTATCCGGATGAGCGGGGCGCGCCTCAGAAAGTGGTCCGAGACTGCTGTGGAATTGAAACAGTTAACTGCAACCGGTAGGCTGGCACCGGTGTCCCATGACCCCACCCAGGGACCGGCCTGCCTGGTGGGTCAAGGCTCTGAGTCGACCGCCTTTCAGTTGCCGGGTGGGGTCCACCGTCCCTTTTGTTTGCAACTACCTACTGATTCATCTAGTTCTCAACGAGCTTGAGATTGCTACAAGTGCGTGGGAAGGATCCAACAATCATGGGGGGAATGATAACAGCATCCTCGGCTCGGCCTCCTAGGTTGATGCTCCTGCCGACGCCACCTCGTATGGCATGCTGCCAACCGACTGGGATCTGGTGACCCATGACACAGCCCTCGCTTCTCTCGTCCTTAGAATTCATAGAAACTCACAGTTATTCGGGGTCATACCCCGTCGGGCAAGTGAGTGTATAAGCGAGTCAGACGACGATCTCTGATCTTTCTCCCCATCCTCTGTCCACCTCGCCCGCCATGACGCAGTGGTCAGACATCCCCCGTGAGCCCCATCGTCTGGCTTTCTTTCAACCACCCAGTTCTTAGACTAGACAGATGAATCCGTGGAAAATGGTCGCAATGACGGAGCACGCACCACTACTGGTGCATCGGAAACTGGCGTCGACACGAACGAATTAAGCGGTAAGTGTGTTATTCTGTTTGTTGTGGTACTGATTTTATGATGAAAACAGACGAGTTGTATTCGCCCCAAACGCAGGGTAACCACGATGGCAAGTCTTGATTTTTGCTCTGTCGTGCCTGCTTGGTCAAACAGATAGATGACCAGAAGAAAAAATATACTCGCCCCAAACGCAGAGCAAACAGGGTGCGTGGGGCCTGCCCCTCTTACCGGCGGCCCTCATTGACTTCATTCAGGATATTCAAGCATCAGCTATTCGGGTAGGAGCTGTGCTCTAGTCTGAGTGGATGTTTTCTAATAGTTTATGCTACAGAGACTTACAACGTGTCTAGTCGAGGGCGGTCAAAATGAGTAAGTATACTTATATGGCTTGATTTCCGGGTCGCATTGATTGTGTTTAGCTCTTTGGCAAGAGCCCGGTCCATCTTTTGAAGACACGGCTCAGCATGATTTCTTTCAAAGCATAGGTGACGCCGACTGCGCAATTAAGGAGTACCCCGCCTCCGATGGTGTTTTTTATTTCGCCGTCGCCGGGAGAGGCCCTGCCCTTACCTTGGGTCATGTCAAAGTGCCGTTTAAAATGTCCTTTCAGGAAATTGCGGTTGCTTTTTCGGCCCAGGTGAAGAGCTCCGCATTGACTCGGGCTGTCTGGGGATATGGCCGATTCACTCCAAAGCCTTGCGCCACTCCGCAAACTAGAAGCGTTTTCCAGAGTCGTTACAAAACCGAAACGAAATTCTTCTCGCATAACGATGGATTTGTCTCGTACCAATGGATATGACCCCAGATTCGTCTATGTTGCTCCCGCCGCACCATCAAATTGAGCTCACTTGGGACTTCAATACTCCGGATGGCCGGCTCATTACGCATTTGGGTCCTGTGAGTGACCTCGCCGGCTCTACTGGACAATTTCGTTCAAATCGACAGGGGGTGTGACGCGTGACCCATTTTACCTATTCGACATTTCGGCAGCCGCCGAATTTTTGCGTGACACCTCGAAAATTTCGGCATTTGAACCGGAATTTTTGCCTTTTTTGCCTTTTTTTTTTTTTTTTAGGCAATTTGGGGCCTGTGTGACCCCTTGGAGGTTCGACAGAGGCCCGAGTGACGCGTGACCTCGACCAAAGTTCGCGATCGACAGGGGGGTGCGTGACGCGTGACTGCCGATTTGAACGAAATAGTACAGTAATTAACAACTCATTATTAAGCGTAACTTAGGACATGCACACCGCCATGCAGAACATGATGGTCGAATACTTTTATGCTGTACGTCCAAAAAACCTGCTATTCCCAATCTTCAAACAACTTTCCAGGTTCTCACTTCGACTCAAGTTGAAATGACTGTACTTGAAGCTGTTGAACCATTGAACCGTGTGACTCGGAAGTATCCGGATTCCGTACATAGGCTGTGTTGAGGCTGATCAATGTGCGCCGGGAGTCCTAGTGTTGCCGCGGCTCGGATAGGAGCCGAGGAGGGTAGGACCCCTGTTTATTCCCAGGAAGGCTAGCCCCCAACCGACCCACATCTGCCAATTTTTTTCCGGACAGATTTCCCCCGAGAGGCGCCATTTTTGTCCGGACAGGACCTAGCCGAGCGTGCAATTTTTCGTTCCCACGGCCAAAAAATCCTCAAAAATTCTTCTGAACGACCATTTATGGCGCTCGCGCTGAGTCGACCACAATTTTGATAAGTTTTAGCACGGAATGTGGCCCGCAACGTCCTCTGCAACCATGTCCGGACAGGACCTAGGTTTCCCGCCGTCAACCCCTCATTTTTGTCCGGTCAGGACCTAGGTTTCGAGGCCAAAATCCCCAATTTTTGTCCGGCACTGAGACTAGGGTGCCAAGGGTTCTAGAAGGGTATCCAGGGTTCTTCCGAATATTGGTGAAGAATTGGAAATTTTAAACAATGCAAGATATGCCTGCGCTCCGCTCCGGCTCAGGGATAAAAATAGCGGAGTGAGCGGGAGCAGAAAGATAATTTTGCGAAAGCATTCAAGGATTACTTAATATAAAGATGTCGGCACATCAATGCGCGGCCGGCAATGACTGGAACAGCTTATCGCAGTCCACGGAATACTGTGCACGGCAATGACTCCAAGATCTTCTCGCAGTCTGCAGGCACTGCTTCGCCGTTTGTGAGTTGTGGGGCGAGAGAAGGCAAAATGGGGATATACCAAAGGAGATAGTACAAACACATACCCACAAAACCTCGTCGTTTCGTTAAAGAAACGGTAGATTGCACAGCAAGACCTTCTGTTTATTCAAGTGCTGAACTCAAAATTTACGCCGGAGCAGAAGCGCGACAAGCTTTATGGTCCAGTTACAGCGAATAGCAACCCCCTAGAAGTATACGTCGACGGCTCGTGCCTCAATAACGACAGAGACAACGCGACAGCGGGGGCCGGAGTTTACTGGGGCCGAGACCATCCTTGGAACGAAAATATGGCTTCGAGGAAAGCGAAGAGAATGTCCGTATATCCGTATATCTTCTGATTGTTTTGCACATTCAACTTAAAACGGTTTTCAGCAAATGCTAAATGCATACAACAACGGCAAGGATTATGTGTCGGTGCAGTGGCTTAGTACACTTGTGACAAAGCACGGACTGACGGTTCGCCATCTTCTTGTTGTTAAACACAAGTCCACGGGTACCGTGCGTTATGTTGCGGTTCTGTCCGATGGACGTTGCGTCTGTGATTGCTGTATGCCGGCTAATTTAGGCATTCCCTGTCGCCACTTCTTTCGCATCCGGGTTGATGTTCGAAATCTTCCATTCCATATTTCGCTCATTCACCCAAGACTAGTCCATCGCAACCCAGTTCAATTCATAGCATCATAATGGATTTGCCGGTGGTTAACAAAGCCTGATTTTCCCGTTGAATCTATATCTATCCCTGCCGTTTCTCGAACGCGAGAACTTGCTCCTTAAGAGTTTCAGTTGCCAACAACGACAATTAGGTCCGCATTTACTTCAAATCCCCTCGACAGCACTTCAAATCAGGCTACTCCCCCACCTCGCACACAACTCGCGATGTCTTTCCCAACGTCCAGGCTAAAGGACGTGTTGTTTGACTCTATTTGGCCGATCCGGCCTTCAATCTCCATCCGGTCATCATCATCGGCGATGCCGAAGAGGCTTCCAATTAGACACTTTGACGGGACGGGTTTCTAAGTTGTCGACCGTCGAAAAAACGGCCGTCAACGGCACAACGGATTTAACGACGGTGAGTTCACAGATCTCGCATATTTTGACCAAGCGCACCTTGGAATTGGTTGTACTCTCCCGTGTTAGCATTTGACAGTGGCCTATAGTGCTCGCCACCAATTCCAACCTGCGAAATGCGGATTTCTAGACCAATTCCTTGAGCGTTGTCCTAGTATTTGGTTCGAGAACTTTGCTCTTCAATTTTGGTTCTGTTCTTTTTTTCAACAGAGGAAACAGAAAGTGTGCCGCACTCGAAATGAGAAGCAAGAATACTCACTCATGCCATTCAAGGTGGGGGAGGAGGAAGAGACGTGTAGCGCCGGACTGACAGCAACCATGTTGTCACAGTATTGAATCAAGAGACATAAATAGACACTGAGAATTCTACAGCAGTGAGGTGATACCTGTGCCGAATATAACGACAGAATCAGAAGAGCGGCTCGGAGCAGTGCTGAAGAAATTTCGATGGGAAAGCATGAAGCGACAAAGACGTTCATAAAAAATTTCCAGAACAACACCGTGACACACGCAGTGTGAGAAGACGGATAGAAACATGCCGCAACAACCAACAATGGAGGTTTCAGGGAAGGTAATCTGGCCGCGATAGAGAAAGTATCAATGGTATGTGGGATAGGATTTCAGGGTGGTTGAGAAAGCAAGCAACGCCGAGCACTATTGGGGCAAAGATTGGAGAAAATGCGAGAAATGCTTCACTTTGATGATTCTTTGCAAGATCTCTCAAGGTTTCGCAGGATCTCGCAAGATCTTGCAAGACTTCACAATTTTGCTTTCTTGCGAGGTTGATTTTGTTCTGAGATCTTGAGAGATCTTGCAAGGCCTCAATCATGATGAAAGCGGAGCAAAGTAAACACCTCACCATGAATTCACCGCTTCTACCAAGATCTTGCGAGATCTTGGTCGCGTTTTCGGCCCACTGGCCGAAGCTGCTTGACGCTGCACCACCAATGGCATCAGGGTTGGGCCGGCGGCTTGTCGGCATTGTATTGTCAATTTGCTTGTTTCCAATGGAAATTACTGGAGCTCACTCCTGCTGGTTTCATTCCAAGGTCTTTTGATCACGCAGCTACAGAGTCTCCACACACTCCAGAGCAGAGTTGTACCGTATCATGATTCATTACGTTCAAATCGACAGGGGGTGTGACACGTGACGGTTTGAACCAATTCGACAATTCGACAGACCCTTCAACTTGGCGTGACCGGCACCAAAAATTCGACATCATACCAAAATGATGCAGGACGTCAGGGATGTGAGCTCCGAGCATAGCACAAGTATTTGAAAGCTTTTTGAATAACAGTTCAGTTTTCCAGTTATATTTTTTTCTGGTACAGATTTGACGCAAAAAAACGCGAAATTTAGCTAAATTTCTCATTGGACTCCCCCGTGTTGAAGTTGAACATCATCTTTGTGGCCCCCAAAGCCCGTATGCATTGTGTCGGGGTTCAAGATAGCTTTCCCATCCCTCTTTGAACTGTCGGCTAAACACCCATTTCATTTGACTCCATGCCTTCGAGGTTTTCAGTGCAAATTCTTTTGGAGGTAAGCCTATAATAATTATCCGAGCACTCCTATTTGTCCTAGAAGTGTTGCAGACCACGAGGCCAAGGTTACTTTCCCCCGCCTGACCACTGGTTTGCCTTTTGATTCGAAAAGGCGAGCTCAAACCCCCGACACCACTAGAGTAGTTGGCTGTGAGTATTTTTTCTCTTTTTAGAAATACTCATACTGGTCCTAGAAGTGTTGCCGACCACGAGTCCAAGCTTATTTTCGCCCGCCTGATCCCCGGTTTGCATTTTGACTCGAAAAGGCGAGCTCAACCCCTGACAGCAGTCGAATTTGCTTGTAAAGATACTTGAGAATCTGAAGAATTTCAAGTAGTCCGGGGGATAATCGGCTACGGCGCAGGGTGCAAGTCCCGCAATGCAAAGTGGTGGATTTTGATGGGAACTTCCTTTTCTGGGGTGGTCGTGGGAAGGAGTCCATGATCCAGAGATCGCTCATCCCTTGATTTCAGTCGGGGAACTCACGTCCAAAGCTCAAGCGCCAAAAACCAATCGGTGTACCTCTGTATGGTTATATTGCGCGCACACCGAAGCGGATAATTTGTTAGCTGGGTGTTTGCGGCGTCCAGCCGGCATGAACAAGTATATCTAACTTGATTTCAGCGCTTTCAGGAAACTTCGTCAAAGATATGGCGACCGTCAACGAAAAATCGGTGGCCACTAAAATCTATCTTGTCACAAGCCCTTAAATTAAGCCTTAAAGCTTATAACCCTTAATGGTCCCTGAGGTGGGGTCATAAGGCTTAATTGCCAACACTGAAATACGTTCGGTTCGGCGTTCGAACTTGGTTGAACGCTGAACCGAACGCGCTGAACTCCGAACGCAAGGTTCAGGATCAGGTTCAGCAACTCTCGGAACCGAACTTTTTCATCACTAGGTGGCCAACTGGGCCAATTATTCCCGATTCGGGGTTACCGCCGAAATCAATTCAGCGAGCCATCAACACATCACAGAAATTTACCAAAATGGTCCATAGTCGCTCGCAGGATGCCTGCCGTTATTTTGAGGCCCTTACCCCTGCACCTAGTCGACTGTATGTCCGGTCCCAGGGCGGGAAGTGCTCAGGTGGCCCACTACCCAGTAGGAAATAGTATGTATCGTATTTCCATTCTAAAGGCACCAACTTTTGTTGTGCTGACTCGGGGCAAACTCTCTTTATGCAAATACTGTGACATTCTCCCGAGGCCTGAATCCCATCGCACTAGGGATTTACATTTCAGAATCACCGATTGTATCTTGTTGATGGTTTATTACAGCCACCGCGATTTGACTCGCTCAAGGTCCATTTCCGCCTACCATATCATTCCTATTACATGAACTCAGGGCATCCCACTAATCCCGCTGCTCTACTCAATCTCGCCTACTGTTACCTGGGTTTCCACATTACTCGGTGGATGATTTCTGAACTTCGTCACTGAAGGTTAGGCCGAGCTTCTTTCCTCCATGTACTTGTTTTCTTTGGTGTGTTCATCCCTTCCCACCGTTCTATCTGGTCTGCAAACGATGCTACGGGACATCAAACGTCTCGAGCAATGGTCACCAATTCCCAACCATCTGAGCATTGGTGGATTCGGATAGCTCGATTAAATTCCTCTCAGTTCTCCATGGGGCTTGGCCTACGCTGGAATCGAAAGTGTAAACACTGCGGCATCAAGGTAAGCCATTATTTGTTCATTAACGTCGACGTTCCTAAATTGGCTTCAGATATCAACCGGAGAGAGATCCAACAGACAGTGCTTTGTGTGCGGTCCGAAAGGAAGTCATTACCAGCCTCCCCTGCCGGAATATCCGGAGGAATGGAATTGTTTCATCTATAGCTCTCGAACTGCTTCCCTCTCGCGCAAATTTAGCCGCTTATTCTGTCTTACTGCGCTTGGGGTCTACGACGGGGATTTCATGAAGTTTTCTCCAGGAGTTTCAGCGGTTACTCTGGCTGGTGGACGGACATACCACAGATTACTACCTGCGCACGAAGGACAGCATGCACACTCTCGAGTCGAATTCTGCCTGGTCTTCGCTCGGCTCTGTTGGTTTCTGGTATTCTTCATAGTCCTCAGGCAGGTACAACCTAGGGTCCCACTCGTTCTCTAGCGAGATTATTAGCTCCCGGGAATACTGGGTCAATTCTTCCAAAACAAGTTATGTCGTCTTCAGCTAATATCTGTAGGTATTCGATGGTAAGGCTCAGTGCACGTGATTTGGCACAGTATCTCCTACGCGGATGATGCAGTCTCCCGATTCATGGTAAAATCTGGCATCGCGCACGGGTAGAGGTGGGGAGGATCCAGAGTACGACCCGATTCCTTTTTGCAGAAGAGGCGAAAGGGAATCAGAATAATCTGAATCCATGGAAAACGTCGATGATGAGGGAGAAAGCAAGAAACAATAGTTCTGGCCTAAACATGTTCAAACTAAGGGCAATAAATGCTGGCGCTGTGCAACCTCGTTTACAAGGGGGTACTTTTAAAAAAAAAATTGGAACATACGCTGATTTTAGCTTAAAATTAGCCCAGGAATCCGAATCCGAAGTCGAAAAGTCTGCCCGACCTGTAGTTCCAAAGATACAGCCACTTTTGTCTGAAAAATAATCATATTTTTTCTTTCAATTTTTTTTCGACAAATTGGCTCAATCCGCGTAACTTTCGAAAAACAAATTCGGCAAGGTTGAACCAACCAACGTAATAATGACGTCATAAATTCCCTTATATAGTAATCCATCACCCCGAAAGGGTAAGTGATATAAGTCCCCATATCTTTCCAACCGTTGCCCAGGTGAGCTTTTGGAGGTCAGATTCAGATTGCCAGCCCTCATTTTCGGCCCAAATCGACGTATGTTCCATTTGTAACTTTTCTGGACCCCCTTGCTCGTTTACCTCGTCTAATTCCGACGTACTCACGAAGAACGAGGAAGTTAGCGAGTCGGCGACTCCCGGCTCGGAGCCGGGAGCCCTGTGTACAAGGAAAAGTACGCTACGACAATACACATCATGCAAGATAACTCAAAAGGAAGCGAGCCCTGTGATCCGTCCCATTTCTGAGTATTTGGGTCCGTTTGGACAGGGATAAGGCAGCACTTGACGGATTTGGCTTTGTTGCCATCATCCCCGGGGTCTGCAGCCAGTACACGCCTGCGTCCTAAAATGGAAGTGTCGGGTTAAGTAGTGGTAAGTTAGTCTCTCGTAGACAGACACTACAACAGCAAATGTTCGTACCTCTCACATGTTGTATGGTTAAGTGGCATCGGAGATCAACGAGCGGAGTCTGAAAAGACTTCAGACACACGTTATTTTATAAAGAGTTAAAATCGACGGCGAGAGGAACGCAGGAGCATCGGTTGTCGAGACATTGATCGGTTGGCAAAGGGTGGTCTCGTTTTTCAGAACCGCGAGAACACGTGTGAAAGTCATTATTTGTGAGAATAAAATGTCTTCCAGAGTTGGGTGGCCGCGGAGGGCACCGAAGAGTGCCATGACGGGAGGGGTTTGATTTTTTTATGTACGCCGCAGTACGCGCTGCGTAGTCTCGTCACCAGTCTGCCGGCGAGCAGCAACATTGTGGCGGAGCACGTTGCCGCAGGCAGACTGGTATTTCTCGGGCTGTCCAATTCGTCTGCGAGCGGTGCTTGAAGTTTTGAGTGGTGCCGGCGAGCGGCATAAAAGTGGCTGTGCAATCACATTAATTCTCGATTAAATTTGAGTATTCGCAACACGCCGCATACGCACTCAATAAAATTCTGAAGAGACAGCTGTATGGCTCTCAAAAACTCTGATGATTTAGTACAGCATCAGTGTATTTTTCATCCAGACAAATGGGCGAGGCACAAACAGAACCGGACACTGGTTGAAGGTAATCTATATCCTTAATAAATACTACAGGGCTCGGACGTTGACGGAGATGAATCAGTTGTGGAGGCCATCTTTAAAATCATCACGAGTCATCTTGAAATTTTGGAACAGGGAGATACCTGAGTACGAGGCGTGATCTGTAATTCAGTTTAAGTGTTAGGGGCACCAAAACAGGCCCGTTTTCCGTAACTTCCAAGAATAAAGGTGAACTTAGTCTCTGTTACAGACCTCTATATGGATGACGATCAAGATGTATCCATATATGGTCTGTTGGCAATCACGACCCCTTTGAGGCTGTTCGGTGTGATTTGGCACAGACTCGAATGGGATGCCAGTCACATCAGAGATGAAAGTGTGAACGGACGGTGGAAGACTTCAAGTGTGACTATTTCATTCAAGCATGCCCGTCAGCAGCTTGAAGATTTCACATTGGCGACCCTGAACGGACTCATCGAGAGGGATGAGCAGCGCTATGCGCGCCAATCAGATCTGGCCTCTTCAAACATTTATCCATTCATTGCTCTGTACCGCAACTTTATATATGTATACGTTGCCGATATATCTCTGTTCTGGATGCCACTTTCATTGGCAAACGCTACTTGTCATGATCATTGCCTCACCCGTCGCCTTCGTGGCGACTTCCTCGGCCTACTAATAGTCTTTTTAGGCACAGAAACGTCTCGCCTCTTCTCGACAATTATTGGAACCACCTCAGAAATATTCTGAGGGATGGTCGGGATTACTGCCTTCTGTCCGTTTGCCTTATACCAAACAAATGCTTCCTTGAGAGCTGCCAACTTCTTGGCTTTGAGCCGATATCTTGTGTTGCCCAGTAGATTTGGAACACCCCGCGCCCGATACGCGTTGAGTTGATCGTGGATCAGCCGAATAGTCGGCGCGTCCATTTCCGCCAGCGGAACTAGTGCCCGTGTGAGGTTTTCTCGCAGGTCTTTCGCATCTTTTTGGATTTTTTCCAGCGCAGATATGGAACTGTCTGCCAGATGGACCTTCACAAAAGCTAGCACAGTTCAGTCAGTACAGTGGTCAGCACGTTGCGAGGAGACCACGCACAATTGCGATCATCAAGGGCAAGCGGGAAGCGCATGTACGAGCCGTCGGCCCAGCGCAGAAGTGTGGAGTAGGCAGTCTGCTGTCCAGGTTCTGCGAGCCCGACATAACCATACCAACGGGACCAGTCGAAATATTGGCGGGTGCTGGGGTTGATGAATTGATAGTATGACAGGGTGAGGAGATGCAGTGCCAGCTGCGCCTCTTGGGGGTTCAGATGCAATAAAAAACAGCGCTACGCCCATATATTGACCAGCCTTATATGGATCTTCGGATGGAGAAAGCCGAGAAATCCGTTCCAAAAAGTGGACCTACCCAGCCCGGCCTTCCTTACCCAGAGTCTACCCCTGTTGATTCCTCCCGACTGATAATTTGATGTACGTGGTCCAAGAAGCGGCTCATCGTGGATGGTATTTCGGTGTTTTTCTGTCTTTTTTGGGACGAGGAAGAAAAAGTGATCGATCTCATTACGATCTCATTACATAATTTCAGGACCAGATTTTGCCCGAGAAATGAGGAACGTCCAATATTTTGAATCGTCGGAACGGAATTGTGACAGGTAAACTTTGGGTAAACCGGCGGATGGCTAGCAGCAGAGGAGACCAGTGGTTTGAGAAACTGGGTAGGAGTGTATTCTTGGCCTCTGGACACTCAACGTGTGTTTCCGTCGAAATTTGGGAGGGTTGAAATACTAGAGTTGAACTTTGTGGTCACCTGGTCTGATCACGAGGACATATTTGGAGGTCTATTTCGCCAAAACGGCTCCTTGGATTTTTGTACATTCAGAAGGTGCTCGTAAAGCGGAATTGATTCCTTATTCTTTCGGTATTTTTGGGTATGATATAAGGGTCTGGCCAAATTTTCAGACCTTGAACTCAATAAATGCTCATTTGCGGGCGATCGGCTCGTCCAAATAATTTGGTATCGGCCAACTGCTGCTCTTCAAGAGATCTTTCAATTCCGATGGTTTCTGGAGCCGATGTAAGTGGTTGACCTTTTTTGTCAGATTTGGTTGTCCACGACTGTGTGGTACCTTACCTCAGTCACAACATTACCTGACTATTGTAACAAGTAGTGACATGAGTCACAAATTGTTATAGACCTCTTTCAAACTAAGTGAAAAAGTGGTTGTGGTACATGTGGTACCCTAAAATATCACACTTGTCACTGACTACTTTGAACCCCTCCATTAGATGCGATCTAATGGTTTTTGAAGGGATGGACAGACATTTTACATGACGGCGTAACGAATTCCCACCCGAGACGTCCGTTCTCTTGGACCATCGGGGCTGCCATTATGTACAAAAGGTATGTAAGACCCATGTCAAGGCAAAAGCCGCGCATCCGAGCGATGTACCACCCCATAACTCACGGTATGCTCCAAGAGCAATGTCTCAGTCTATGTGCAACTCGAGTGAAGGTACTGCCCGCCAACAGCCCGGTGGCCCCCGCAATTGAACCTTGAATAAAATGCGAAGGATTCTGAGGTATGGTTAGGACGAAATAGTGGCTGTAAATAAAGTAAGTGAGGAAACCTGAGAACGAAGAAAAGCGAAGATAAATCCTGTCATACCCCCTGCCGGCACAGATGCGAAGAAACCGAACATGCGGAGCAATTCCACACGCCGGCCCTCTGCCCCTGCCACATCGTACCTTGCAATATGGAAGGCAGGGGGACTAAGGCATAAATCCCCATTAGGTTTGCTTGAGCAATGAGCATTTCAACGTCAAACGGGTTTTAAATATTGTTCTGATTAACACTGTACCAGGGCACTGGGAAGCAGCGATGAATGTTGTGGGAAGTTGTAACAAAAGTCAGAGACGGTGAGTACACATCAATGTACGGAAGAAGTATATACTTCCTGGAGAGGGATGAAGCTTGGAGCTGGACAAACAATGGAGAGAAACATTTTGCCTGCTGCCGTTGCAGATTATTGGGATGAACACGTATTGGCTCCGGGGCCGTCCACGCATACCCATGCCCTGGGAGGAGAGGGTTAGCCTGGAGCGAAATGGAGAGACGGAATGCAGAATAGGCGAGGAGATGGTGAGATAGCGAAGGAAGCAAGAGGAAGGAGCTGCCTTTTGAACAGTTGCAATCTGATTCAAGGAATATACGAGTAATTTGAGTGTTAGCGAGAATGAAATTTCATGGCTCACCAGGTTTTCACAGGGGCTCCGCGATGTACTGGATCTGCCAAAGAACCCAGGGAGATAGTCTATTGTTAAGCGCGGGGTCCCGATTGGGGTAAGCACTTTTTCGTGTGGTCATATTTCTGATGTGGGTCTATTGCGACGACACCTCGGGAAATGTCTCGAAGCAATGGAATGAGCACAACAACTTTCCAATGACGCCGGCGGGTTTACCACGAGAAGAGGCTCAGAAAGAATACAACATCCATTTTCTCTGCACCTCCAACTCGCACGCCCACTTGAAATGCTCGACGGAATCATTGATCAACTGGAGTAAGTCCTGCAAAATTTGACTTCGTTTTTCCCTCTGTTGACGCCTCTTGAAGAAAGCCTCAAGGAGATGGCATTTGGGTCTGGGATATCGAGCTCAATGAGCCGGTTCTTGCCATTCCAGAGGTTCTTGCCTTGTTTGGTGATAATCCCATGCAAAGTGAGTTCGCATGCCATATTGGGTTGCGAGGGAAGCTTTTTTGCCGGGCTTGCTGGGTCAAAGGTCATGATGCTATGGATGGAGACGATGAGGATGAGCCAGTCAGATAAAAAGCCGCCGACGCCGATGTCGAGAGGAGTGTCGCAGGCAGCGATGCCGGCAGTGAACAAGGGAGCGTTGCTGGTAGGGGCAGCGATAAGCGGCGCAGGAACGATGACGGGAGGCGTAGGGATCCGCTTGAGGGTTGCTGGAGCCACGGGGAGCGGCAGCGGCGGTGCAGGAGGAGGTGCTGAGTCGTTCTCGCTACCCCAAGCCTCGCCAAAGTCCTCGGGGGACCACTCGTCTGCGACACCCGTACGGTGAGGCTTTCCCTCCTCAAAGAAAACATCGCGAGACTTATAAAACTTCCCGGTCTCGAGGTCGAGGAGTCGATATGCGCCCGTGCCATGGTATCCGATCAAGCGCAACTTCCTTAACTGCACGGAGAGCTTGCCGTCCGTGTGGACGATGGGGATCTTCATGTACGCATCATATCCAAAGGCTCGCAAGTGCGCGACATTCGGTCGCTTTTTAACAGTATTAGGATCACATTGAACAGTATTGAGATTCAGCATCAAAGCATGTATATTGCTGCGGATACCCAAATTGGGTTTAAAAAATGAAGGTAAAGAAATTATATTGCATGTTTCCACTTGATTTTAGTGCACTGCATATCATGGGGGGTTTAAACACGGTCCAAAAATGTGCGAGTTGCCAGGATCTAGACAGGTTGTGCAAAGCCATATGTAGCCGCACGCATGCGGATTTTGGGCGTTGTGCAAAGCCGCACGGAAAAAAACAAGCCTTGGATGTGTCCGATTTTTTTTCCATTGAAACTGGAGGAGGTGCCCTTTTCACGGATGGATTCGAGGGTAGGGACGGTGGTAAGCTTCGGCGGCCGTGTGGATGCGCGAACCAGCTTCACTGATGGTGGTGGTGAAGGATTTCCGTTCATTGGAGCACTCCAGGGGATAGTGAAAAAGGTTATACGCGTCGGATGAGTGGTTTGGGGGTGCCAGCGATGGTATAAACGCGAGAAGACGCGTCGCTGTCGCTTGTAATGAACGTGGGAAGGGATTCAAACTCCGATGATTATATAATAACAGCGCGAGCAATGACATGATCGAGCTTACTGACAGACTATAACAAACTAGGTACGAGTTGGTATTGTTATAGCATCTGTTTAGAAGAGACTAATTTCGGGGCATGTGATTCAAAATGGCATTACAAAGCATGTGATTCAAAATGGCATTTTGAGGCATGTCCTCTGATGGAGGCGAGTCGGATACTGAAGATTTTGGAATAGATCATGATGAGGTTCGTCCCATCTTTCGGTCCTCCCTGTCCGTGTTTATTCTGATTTGATTCTTCTCAGATCGCCGATCTTCTGGCCCCCAAGACGATCCCAGCTCGTGCGGGGAAATCCTCCAAGCCGAAAACCCGTGCAAAGCCGACTGCCCCCAGCCGCCACCCCCCCACTGTTGAGGAGGTCGCAGATGAAGAAGATCTTGAGAGCCTATGAGGATTCATTTCGATTATTGTCGTTTCAGATCGGCTTCAGGTCAACCAAAAATGGGAGCGCAGATCAATTTTAACAATGAAGGAAGGGGTGCAGAGGTTTGAATAGATTCGTGTAATTTTTCTATCTTCTGAAGCCCGATTTTCGGGTGGGGATTCAGACGAGAATCTCAAGGGCTTCAACGTTTTTTAGAGCGCTGCTCCCTTCTACCATTGCTATACATGTGGCAACATCCACAATTAGGTGTTCGGACATACGACAATTGAACTCGAGCCAGTGCCGATCGCACGAAGATCAAAGACAGTCGTTTGATCAGTGAGTGATTGGCCCCATGATCAACTACGCACTACGCTCTTCGTGAACGTCAATTAGTTTCGACTGAACGTTCCTGCAGTATGGATTCTTCCTCATTTAATCTCTGAGATTTGCCCATTGATTCAACTACGGACTATGGAACATGACGAGAGGCAGAGGGATAGATCTTACACTGACAGGAACAAGGATGTGCAGGTCTTCAGATTTCTCCAACAACTGGAGCATGCTTTTCGGCAAGATTATGTTCTAGTATTCGCGGAGAGCCCATCTAATGACTTTCAGAGAGGGTTCGGCCACTGGCGGTGGAAGTGAGTGTGGATCGGTACGCCGGGAGATTCATACCGAAGAAATGACCTTCCATGTTCCTGGTAAGTTCTTGGCTCCCCATATTGTGAGTGGGGTCAGTGCGTCTGACCCGCTACGAAGAGCAGAGAAGTCGCGAACAAGTTTAACTTGTTCGCCAAACGGTCCTCCCAGGCTCAATTCAGCCTCAATCCCACAGTTTTGGCTCGTAACCTGTTTCTTTTGGTGCGGAGCAGCATCCCCAAAATTCCTGTTCTATACCCAAGAACATGGTTACAAGTATCTGGAAGGCAGGTCATGGACTATGTTCATGTCCCGCCATATCGCGCGCGCATGGCCACTTAGCTCTTTGATAGCGGTGTTGAGATGGGTTTGAGGGTTGCACCGGAAGATGCCGAGACACAGGCACACATTGTCAATATTTGAGAATTGAAGAGTCGAAGTCCTCGAGTCGGGACGCAACAATGAATGAATGAGTAATACCTCGATGGCTGGTTTACTCTAATCTCCCGTAGTCAGGACCAAATGCCCGCTATCCGTTAGGTAGTTGAAAAGTTAGGGTATTTGTGGCCACTTGGCCGGCTTTTGCCGGAGTTACCTTCAGCTGGCTTCACGGGTCCTCTCAAAGCAGCTACTTATGTCGCATTGACGGTGGCAATGTCGGCATCCGATAGAAACGGATATTACACCGAGTTTGAGGTTGCCATATGCGTGGCACGCGTGTTAGGGAGATGGGAGATGAACGTCCAGAGGTGGCACGCGGACGTCACGCAGATGTCGGTGTCGGCCGCCAGCGGCGAAGCGGGTCAATAAAGAGAGAACTCAGCCGTGAAGAAAAGGAACGACTATATTAGATGTATACCTAAAGAGAGAACTACCAGAGTCAATACAGTAGGTAACAGTAAAGGAGTGTAAGAACGTACCTCAGTCATGAAGAAAAGGAACAGATGTTTGTGCTACGGCATTTAATAATAGGGTTGTTCACAGTAGCCATTTTTGGCTCCTTTTTCGTTCCCTTTTTGAAAGTTTCCCTCTCCTTTTTGGTGTTCCCATCGTTTTTCGTCCGGTTTTTTCCCCTTTTCCATTTAGACATCTAGGAACATGTCCCAGCCAAAAGAGCTAAGCCCCACGTCAAAAGCTGGCGGAAATCGCTCAAAAAAGTGAAGAAAATGGGCCAACTGTGAACACCTAAGCACGAAGATTCCGCAAAAAGGAGAGAAAAAGGAAAACGAGAGTGGTCAAGATTTTGGCCTGTAAGATGCAGTTTTAGACGGTCTTATAGGTATATTTGATGGCAGAATCACTACTTATTCCCGCAAGAATCAAGTGGAGAGCTTAAAGCATCCCAAAAAAGGGAAAATAAAGGTAAAACAACGGCGATGGGGAAATGCGTGAAGTCAATGCCGGAGTCCAGCTCCACTACCCTTACCTTGATGCGTTTGGGAAGCCCCGTGGCTACGAGGGCCCCAAAATTCCAGACGTTGATATCAATACCCTAGGCTGGATACGCTTCACTCCTGACCCTTGAACCAAACAGTGAACGGTGAGAGAGAAGTCAACCGTCAACCATTCAACGTTTTTTCTAACACAGTCATTTAGAAATGCTGCCTGCAGTCTCATCATTGAGATGAAACCCTCCTGGCGCCATATAGAGCTATTTTGGAGCACCAGTAGTAAAAAGGGCATCTCCGCGAGTCAAAATCGAAAAGTCCATCGCTTCGGCGACTTAAGCCTCAGTGATGGCCGTCTTGTCTCACCAAGTACCTGTTTCGGCATTGGCCATAATTATGATCCGGATGCAGCCATGATATATGAACCGCGTGATAAATTGCAGGTCCCTAGACCATCCTCTCCCTCTACCACCACTCCATTTTTATCATGGTCCGGATATTACGGCCGAGAAAGGCCCATCAAACTCTGCAGGCAAAAGAGAAGGTAGACGGTTTCCACTTGATTTACGAACGGCATTGGCCTATTTTAGATGCGCATCCGACCACCCAGACCCTCAACGGTGCCATTTTCAACCAATCTTCAAATACGGAAATTTCTTGGAAGTCTACAACGTCTCTCGCACGATATCAATGGGGCTGAACACATAACGATTTGGTCCCACCCTATTGGATTCGCTAATGGAACAAAATGTCTGAACTGCATCAAAGACTTTCCCTATCTTGCGGGATACTCATATTTGGCGGAGTGTTTTCGCGAGACTGCGCCTGGGCGGATGTGGGCAAGGCTCTTTGTCACGGCAATTGAAAGCTGGGTTGGTAAGAAAGTGCTAGCTGAATGGCATGCATGGACGGCCATTATCATCAGTCCAGAAGCACCGGCCACGGGGAAGAAACTGCTCATATACGACTGCGACGGGGAAGACGTGGACTTTAGCCACTGTCGTGCCAGAGAGGCCCTCCCTCTCTCTATACAGCACGATTTTTGGAGACAAAAAAGATGCCGTTTGCGGAATTGTGGCGTTCCAGCTACGATCCGGAAACCTTTGGCCAGAATCAGTGCATGAAGAACACCTGTGATCTCATTCACACTGTCAGGTCACCTCGCATTACTGTGAGACCAGATGGTGAGGAGGTCATTGATGGGTTTCCTCGGGTTCTTCACCTATGACTTGTGGTACATACTGTATTATTTCGATCAATTCATTTCCAACCCCCGAATTTGATCGAGATTCGAGCCGATTTAGTCAAAACAGTCCAGAAGGGCAGACATTTTAGAAAAGCTCAGATTTTTGATTTGAATGGCTATGGCCACCACCGAAAACCGCGTTTGGCAACGGGCAAATTCAATGTCGCAGGATTTGGATGACTGACTCTGGGCGCGGTAAGGAGGGCATGCTATTGTTAGGTTCCAGGTCTCCCTGCCGTAAATTGTCGTGCAGAACTTTCCGTTCCAAGGTCAAGGCAGCCTGATCAAAAGGCGCACAAAAAAAAAAAAAAAAAAAAAAAAAAGGATGTTGACATCCATGGGTGCCTTGGGATCAGACACGTGATAAGGTGAGATTTCGATTACTATCGAACGCGAGGTGAGGGACGGGAGGAGGGGTGAGAGGCGGTCCTGCGGACCGCTCGGAGAAAAGGACAAGGAGGATGAGGTCGGGATGATGAAGGAAAGGGTGGGGTATGTGCGGGAGGTCTGGGCCGCTTCGCGGCCGATTCGTCGTGTTTTCCAACGCGCCTGGAGAAGGGGGGAAAGGAGCGAATCGGGCGGGAAGAGAAAAGCGGGACCCAGGACCAGTACGCAGCGCGAAGCGGGTCTGAAACGAGGAGACCCAAAACAACCACTCGGAGCAACGCTCTAGAGCGAAGCTCGCTTGAGGGCGACTCGTGCGCTGCGTCCCGAAACACCCCACAGAGCGGGGCGGAGAACAAGGTAAGATGAGTCAAAGTAATGATAAAAAATTTCGGCAAGAAAATATACATGTCGCAAGCGGTAGCTAAGAGTCCGTATCGAAGGACAGGTCGGAATCGTAAGCGTGTCCATGCGCGGCAGCGAAATCCCTGATGCGCGAGTCCCAGGCTTTGGCGATGCGCGAGGATAGGACGAGTTCCAAGCGTCTCCAGTAAATCAAGAAGCAGAGCGACGTCCAGCCGCCGAGCTTCATGATGACTTCGGGCTCGACTCCGTCCAGGAGGAGTTTCACGGATCCGCCTATGCGGTAGCTGTGGCCGAAGACGTGTGCAAGGCCGGCGCGCTTGTGCGCCATGGACTGCTGATTGAAGGAACACGTCCTTTGTGAGGACGCGCCAGGTCTCGCCGCTGCGGTACGCGCTCCCACACCGGACAGAGCGAGTCGAGCGTGGCCGTCAGAACACATTCGCCGCGTAGGAAGGTCGTGGTCTTGGTCCAAACTATGTGGAAAGCAACGACGTCGCGGCCTCCCGTGGTGCGGGTCCTCGACGTGCGCGTGCACCGGCAAGTGTCGTGCTCGATGTCGAAAGTCCTGGCGCTCTTCGGTAAGAGCTCGCCGAGCCGGCGACAACCCCAGTAAGCCGCGGTGGCTGAGGCCCACTTCGCGGCACCCTCACCCGAGTCCAAGTCTAGGGAGGAGCGGAGCGCGAGCATGTGCTCCTCCGTGACCCGGGCCGCGCAGGGGGCGTTTGAAAGCAGCGCCTCTGCGGTCTCCGGACTTCTTCAAACTGAGTACCCACTTGTCGGCGGCGTGCCAATCCGCGCGGTTGAACAGGTGCCAAAGCTGCAACCCGTTGAGCCAATTCCGTATGCATTTCCCCGAGCATGAACCGAGAGCGTCGGCGATGAAGGCGGAGATAAGTATTGGGCTCGCGGGCATGCGTCTGTGCTCCGAGACGTCGTGTCGGTCGCAGTATTGGTGAAAGCGCAGTAGCCCGGCGCCGTACGAGACGCGCGTGCCCTCGGCCGTCGAAGCGAGTAGCCCTTCGTAGATCTCGAGCTGGCGCGACGCCTCAATCTCGTCCGCGGCGAAGGAGTGTTGTGTCTGCATGGAGTACGGCGAGGTCCACAGCAGAACGCGGCGATCCGCGTGAACGTGCGGCCGGTAGACGCTTGAGCGAATATTGTTTCCTGTCGCTGGGCGGTTGGCTCGTCTCTTACGGAGGCTCCGTGCGGCTGCGTTGCGGACGTCGCTGAGCTCGCGTCGCTCGGCGAGGTTCGTAAAGTAGGGTAGCAGGATTTTGGGTCCGCGACGTACGGGGCCTGAGGAAGGGGAGCGCGCGGCGCTGGGTATGGGGGGAAGGGGGCCAGTGCTGTACAAGAATCAGATGTGTGTGGTCAGCGCACGGGCGTACTGGCCCAGATGCGACGGGGACGGGACGGGGTTCGGAGCACAAACGTGCCATACGGTGGGAAGAAAATCTTCGCGTGGGATACGGTTAGGCGTGTCACTGACCTAGGCGGGGCCGCGAGAGGAAGCGGGAACGGCAATGATAGCGATGAAGTGTGCGAGGGAATCGGTTCACGGGCAGTCATGGGGCGCGGAGAGCTGTAGCAGTTAGGAGGGGCAAGAATAAAGAAAGGAAACATGGAAACCTACCGTACAAGCGGAACGGCAACGGGCGGGGCGGCCGCATTAACAGCAGGTTGAGCTGCTGTGTCTAAAGTATCGTAACTGGACCCGATGAGGGCCCGCATAGCTCGCGATGCGAAAAGGGGCATGTCGTAGCCGGCTACCAATCGCCGTGGACGAATAAGTCCTCGAGCTCGTAGGGAAGGTCAAAGTCGCGGGTGAGACGATTGACAGGGGGTAGGGAGATTCGCCGCGGGAGGGGGCGTCGGCAATGTTGAGGGAGGTGTCAACATAAACGATGTCCGTCACGATCATCCGATCGAGGGACGCGCACTTCGTCCGACGAGCGCAGAGGTTCAGTTCCGTGTTTGGGCTGCGACCCTTCGTGAGCGCGCCGATTACGCCCTTGTTGTCAGAATAGACGCGGAGGTGCACGTCCTGGAACTTGAGCTGTCCCAAGAAGTGGATCAGAAGCTCGAGCGCGATCGCTTCGAGCCAGCAGATGTCGCGGCCCGGCGTCTTCCAGCCCGGGGCGAGTCTGAGCGAATACCATAGGCGGCCGATGACGATGCCGATGCCCCAGGAGGTTGAGGCGTCGACGAAGAGACCGAGGTCCTGCAAAGGACCGAGCGGGCGCAGTTGGCGGAAGGCGTTCTTGTCAGCGAGGCGCGCGTTCCACCAGTCGAGCGCGCAGACGGCGGCGCTCGAGTACTTGCGTCTGATGTACGGCTCGTTGCGGTAGCCTGCAAACAAATTCGAGAAAGCAGGCAGGTGCGAGCTCCCTTCCTCGAAAATGAAGGCGATGTGGACGAGTGTCCCATGTAGCTCTTCTACCTCGCGCAGCGGCACCTGCACCCCGGTCCTTGCCTTCGTCCTCGCAATGGTGACGCGCGCGTGGTACTTGACACGCTTGAATTCGGGAAGTCGCACCTGGCGTCGAGGGAGATCCCAATCGAATCCGATGAACCTCGTAAGATCGTCGAAGGATAGCCCCGTTTTCTTCGTGTGCCACGGGCAGCGCAGGGGGGCGATCGGCGCGAAGACTAGGGTCTTGTTTATTATGCTTGTTTGTAAACATGTTTATAAACACCGGTTTATAAACTAGTTTTTAATTGGATTGGGCGAAATGCCTGGTTTTTAATTATATTCAGCCCTGATCCGGGGCCGCCAATCACTGATCACCGCTTAAATTTTCACTCAGCGACACCATTCTGAGGCACTATGTCAGGCGCTGAGGTTACATACTACAACAAGGAACTCAAGTATTTGCATCACTTGTTCAAAGCCTACCCAAGAGCATTCCCGTTGGAGACGGCCACAACTTTCTCGCATACTTGCGTGCCAACTGCCAAGTCGGGAGAAGGTGGTCGACACCAGCGATGTCGAGACTGTTGTCAATCATTGGTCAGACAGCATCATAGTTGACTCCTGGGGAAGTAGGAAAGTGGGAAAAAATTGGGACAGGCAAGCCGAAAACTCGTATTTTTTGCCCTATACGCGAACCGGTTTATAAACATGTTTATAAACAGCCTGTTTATAAACCAAGAATTAAAAACTGTTTATAACCCCCTCAGGAATTATAAACAAGACCCTAGCGAAGACAGATTGTCGGTCGAAGCGGTAGAGGTAAGTCTGGCCGCCGTTGGGTGTAGGAATGGTGGCATTCGGGAAGCGGAACTTGTCCAAGTCGTCCTCGAACTTGAACGTCTTGGTGTCGGGTTTCGTGCCCGTGGGGACAATGGCGCCCGTTTCCGCGTCCCAAATATCGACCATCGCATTGCAAATCATCCCTGCGCTCCCGCTGGCGGAACGGAGGCCGAACGGGGCGCAGTGATCCATGTAGAAAAGGCCGTCGACCGAGACGACGAGCCAGGGCTTGTGGTCCGGTCGGATCGGGCACGTGCGGTGGAAGGCCTTGATGTCGAAAGAACATGCCTGCGTTCCCGGAGGGGCTTCGGCCACCTGCAACAAGTCGAGATGAGGACGAGGCCGCTCCGGTGAGAGCCGAATATAAGAGGACAAGACAACAAAAATTTGTATGCGCCGATGCGCAGGGACGAGCGCCGATGCGCGAAAAATCCGTATGTGCCGATGCACAGGGACGGGCGCCGATGCGCGAAAACTTTGTATGCGCCGATGTGCAGGGACAAGCGCCGATGCGCGAGATTTCGTATGCACCGATGTGCAGGGACCCGATGCGCAGAGAGGCGTATGCACCGATGTGCAGGGACGAGCGCCGATGCGCAGAAAGGTGTATGCACCGATGTGCAGTGACGAGCGCCGATGCGCGAGGGGGGAAACGGGGTGGAGGAAGAGGAAAGGGAGCGAAGAGCACCAGGTAAGCATGCACCGTTTTAGCCACGTCGAAGGCCATGTCGAACCGGGTGGGAAAGTCGGCCTTGTCGATGAAATCGTTCACCGCAGGCGTGTTCAAGCTTTCTTCTCCGACCGACAAGTTCCTACAAACCCTCTTCTTCACACCCAGACTGGGACCCTCTTCTTGCGTTACGACGAGCAGGGGAGAGGAGTAGAAGGGCCCGCGGCAGATGAGCTCCATGTCGGTGCGCGAGAAAGGGCCCGACATGCGGCCGGCTTCGACCTCTCCCTCGATGTACGCGGCTACGGCAAGCGCGTCTTCGGGGGACTTGAAATGATTCTGCAAGATGGTGGTCTTCGTAAGTGGAGGCATCTTGCCGATGGGAAAACCGTCAGTCAAGTTCGAGATCAGGTTGGGGTAGTCAGGAATCAGCTTGTGCTTATCAAGAAGGGAGGCGAAGGCCTGCGTGTCGTAGGGGTGAATAACGCGTTCGAATGTCTCGTTGAGTGTCGGGTTAGAAACGTCGGGCGCCCCCAAACAGGCCTTCGTGTAGCATTTGGTTTGCGTATGTAGGTACGGTGGCCGTAATGGGATAACAACAATTATACTTCCTTCTCTTCCTCCTCCTTCATCCTCCTTAAGTACGTATATGACCCCAAGACCCTCGCCAAGGTTGTTAAATGATGGTCCTCTTGATTAGATATGCACCCAATGGGAACGGAAGTTCCATGTTCAGCACCAGGATAGTCATTTCGTTTTCCGACAAGTTCAGCAATCTGAGCAAATTGTTTGGGAATCCCGATGACCGAACCCAGAATCCAGTGCACTCTGGATAATTCACGAGAAAAGCGTGATCCTTGCTGTTAGAAAAAAGGTCGATATAAAGGAACTGGCACGTCAAGAGTCTACGAGCACCTGTGAGGGATCTGTTCTGAGTGGGCATTCCGAGAGATGACTGCCGTGTTTTTCCTGCACCAGGCTTTGAATTTGTTGAACTTTTTTAGACATTTTGACGCCCGAGCGAGACTTGTGAGTCCGGCTTCGTCCATGCAGTGGGGCCCTATATCCCCATTAGTGATGCCCGTGTCATTAGTGACGTCTGCTGTTAAACGCCCTGATGTTGCCCTGAAGCTTATCTCAGTGACTTTGATTAGCGCTCCGATCTCACCCTCTTTTAGCGCGGTGATTCAATATTACCTCTGTCGTCAATCACGGGCCTTTGACTACATAAACCTCCCCATGATGCTCCCACAGCCGTGCCTTCTTCCCCGAAACAGTCAGGTCTCTACATCACTCTCTTTATAAGATTAAGCCCGTCCGTCTGAAGCCGTATCTCCGTATAGGCTCGTAACCAGCCTGCCTACGAGAAGCAACAATGTGGCGGGCACGTTGCCGTAGGCAGGCTGGTACTTCTCGGAGATGTCAAAGGGCTGTCGCGGAGTTTGAAATTAAGTTGTTCATTTGAGTGGGGCCAATGACGCAATGAGCCGCGGCAATATGGGAGATCACGGTCCGAACTTGATCGCCACTAAAACTACTCTCAGGTTTTACGGTGTTCTGTCCTTGTTCTGTCCCACAAATTCAAAATGTAAGGAGGCAAAATTGGAGGGATACAATTTTTATTTATTGTCCCCGCTTCAACCAAAAAGTAAGCTTTAAAATTGAGCACAAAAAGAGTAAGATTTTAAAAGGTCACTTAAATTTCAAACTCCGCGACAGCCCTTTTGACACCTCCGAGAAGTACCAGCCTCCCTTGCATGGTATGCCTCTTCGGTTTACTTTCCCTCCTGAAACTCCTGGCTAACTTTTCGCACTCAGTAGCACCTGGAATTTCTGGCTCTGGGACAGTTTTGAACCACAAAAGATCCATACTGATCCTTCTTCGGGTCGGTTAACCTTAAAAATTCCTGGAACAAGGCAACTGCCTCCGGATCTTCTTTCCCAATGTACGGCAAAGCTTGCTCCGTGTATAGTGCAGCTAACTGTTCCTTTTGGAATTTCTCATCCTCTGTGGTTGCATGTTGAACCATGCGAATCCATCCTTGACCCTCATCATCCATCTCAACAATTGCGGCAAACTCTCGTTGATCCTTGATCAATTCCTCGAGTGCAATTGAAAATTTCCCTTAGCAGTGTTATCAGATTCACCTGGGATCTCGGTGGAGGCATTCCTGACTTTCTGCAGGTTTCTAAGTGCCCCTCTTTCGAACGTAGGAAGCGTGCAGCGCTTCCTAGCCACCGGATCCGTCAAAGTGAGAATCTGACCTCCATCCCGCTGGTTTTGAACATTGCTTGCTGTCAGGATGTCAAAAGGCCTCCCAAGCAAGACTTTGTAGGCAGGATCTCGAATTACATGTACCTGCAAGTACACAGTAATCTCCCCGAACCTAAAGGCCACATTCTTAGCCAATCCAACCGTCTTTTCCACCTGACCATTGGCACTTTGCATAAAGATATTGATATCTGGGTCCCAAGTTAAACCCAGTTCAATCGCAGTTGCCAATGACATCGAAACAATCTGAGACCCTCCATCCAGGATGGCCTCAACTTGTGCATGCCCATCAATCAAAGGATATACAACCCTGAGTGGAGCTGAATCTGTTCCCCAAGCTGGACCGGTCATCGACGTAAATATCTGTCGAGGAGCTTCATTCTCCTTCTGTGTACTCAGATATTGCAAGACCGGATCACAGGCGACAATAGCACCCTTCGGAACGAGTCCATCCTGCTCTTGTGCCACATAAAATGTGCGGGGCATTGGTATCTCCCCAGTATGAATGGCATCCCATTGGATATACTGTTCCTCCTGTGTGTAAATATTGCCAGGAAGCAATTCATCTTCCTCCACTGATGTGCGTAATCCTTTAATATCCTCTTGAAGGTTTACACCTTCGTTCTCCTTTACTGGTACTCGCCTCTTGCTGACCAGATTTTTAGTTTCCTTTTGTACGGCAGGAGCGGCAGCAATCAAGTCTTGCAACGGAATTCCGATTGTGACCGACTTGATTGTCTCCACTATAGCCTTTACACTTGCATCCTTAATTTCGTCTATTGGAGCTCTCAAACGATAAGCCACATCCGACGCAATCTCAGCCACAGTTTCTGGCTTCATGGTACGAACAGTCTCCCTTGTATTATCCGCAAATTCAACTGGTGGAACATCCTTGAAAGGCAACTCCTTACTGAGTCCATTACCAGTTGATTCTTCTTCGGTGAATCTAACCTTTTTATCCTCTTTTGGCTTACGCGAACTAGATGCCTCAGTCTTATCAACTTCTGGCTTTTTCTGCTTTGCCTGGTCCTCCGGGGATTTCGCAGATGTGGGCTTTGGTTTACCCTGCCCTTTTACCCCCCTTCCTCAAACCGTCTAGAAACCCTCATTATTTTGGGAAGTGCCCGTTCGAGAGGCATTTGCCCTGGTTTCCGCCAACAGCTGCTGCTGAGTCTGCTGCATTTGCTGCGCCACCGTTGACAACAAAGTGAATGCTTGTGCAAGATCACTTGTTGGTAAAGAAGCCATCGTAGGGGTTGGTTGAACAACCCCTACTGGTTGTTGTTGTTGGACGAGTTGAATCGTCCTTTCCCCTTGAGCATGGTTTATCTGAGCGAGCTGACGCTTCAGGTTCGCCTCTGTCACCCTCAGACTCAAAATTTCATCATCTCTTGGGTCGTAGTCTGTCCCATTGGGAAACAAGGCCTCCTCCATATCGGTGGAGACATTGAAAACCCCGGCAACTGAACCAATATAATTTTGCGATGATTTCTTCTTGTAATAGTCCTCAACGAAATCCTTCTTTGAACGACCATCTCGAGGCGGAAACAAGGGTGATCCATCAGTGAGGCAATCTTTGCCCTGGTTGACCTTGAGCAACCCTTCTTCAATGTGCCTCCGACGATGTTCACAATTCATTATCATGTGTCCATTAATTCGGCAGTAGTGACAGATAATTTCCGCCAAAGTCATAGGCCTATGAAAGCTGAAGCATTGCCAGAACTTTCTCCTTGCCTGGGAGCATTACTCCCACTGCTAACCGAGTTCATGAACTGCTCCATTCGACGTTGGCTTAGTTCAAACTTATCTAACATTTGAACTGACCACTGCTTCATCTCTTCCATGGCTGCCTCATGTCTCTTTTCGAGATTCAGAGCTACAGAATCCACTTCAGACTTGATAGCACGTCGATTCACCTTTTCAGTACCAGAGAAACTGACTCCAAAATCATATTCGCCTCTGTCAGTGCTTCCTTTAGCAATCTCCCTGGCTACAGTAATGACCTCCTCAAATAAGTAGCGCTCTGTTTCACGAGCTTTGATCCTTGCTGCTCTTGCTGCAACTGCAGCAGCGTCATCAAGATCAACAGGAATCATGTTCCTAGCCACTTCATCCATATCCAACCGGTTCCAGATACGAGAAACGAAGTCAGCATCCAGTTTTTCCATAAACCTGGCTATAGCTGTCTTGTTGGTCAATTTATCCGGTATCAACCGCTTTACCTGCACTTGCAATGGCCTAATAAAGTCCATAAGCTCGTCCTGGTCATCCATGCAAATACTCCTTGCTGGAAACCTTGCCAACAACTTATTCAACTGAGAGACGGACCCCTTTTCCGAATCTCTGATAGAAGGATAGTGGGCAATAATCTCCTTGATAAAATCATCATAGCTTCCACTCCGATATGATGGCAAGCTCATCCACTCCCTTTTTGAAGTATAGTCCGCATAACGAACTAACTTTCCCTTCTTTTCATCCTGTGGCGTTTTAGCCTTCTCCATTAGAGACTCCATGTGGTCTAAGAACTGCTGGAGATCCTCTGGTTTCGTGGAATCAAAATGGGGCGCATTGCGATCCCACTCCTCCGGTATTTTAACAGTAGTAGTAGACATGATAGAAATAGGAATGGGGAACGAAGAACGAGGAAGAGAGGGAATAGAAAGTGGGTGATTAATCTGGGGACTGCAAGAGTTCGGTGTAACAGGTGGTTCGCCTGCTGAGTTTATACCAAGTGGTTCAGAAGACTGAGCCTCTTCACCACTGTTTTGTGATCCAAGAATGGACCCGAAACCGTTCTCTTCCAAGGGGGTTTGAGACTCGAAGTCCCTACGCCTCTGGTTTAGATTGGCTTCAATTCTTTGTTGGGTCTGACTCGCTGCTAGTAGTCTAGCGTTATCCGCTGGGCTTGAAGAAACCTGACAGCTCCTTCTACCAGTTGAGTTGTTACTGGTTCTATTAGTCGGCTCTGAAGTCCAGTAACGCCCTGTACCTTCTGAGAAAGGTGGATACGTGTGTGAACCAGAAGTCTCCCAATTACCAGCTTGTTCCCTGGAGCTGTGGCTCGACAGGTTGACAATTATCCTTTGTACAATTCGTTCAACACAAGGTTATAACGACAGGCAAGTAATCCTTTTTGAGACTGTTACCTCTCGCGGTGGGCTCCAGATGAAACGATGCACCAAAGTGCAGCAGTGGAATCAATCACAAAAGAGCTAGACAAAGTCTATGCTCCAATATCTATCTCAATTCCAACCACTAACAAACTTCAATGCCGTGTGTGTGTGTTCGGGGAGGTGGGTCAGGTGTATCGACCCTCAATCTCAAGGGACTACCTTTGTATCCTTTTGTTCTTAACACTCACAGTGTTTGAAACGATGTAACAAATTTATTATTCCAGTTACTAACCACAAAAGGACCCACTGTTGGACACTAGATGGCACAAGGCCTAGCAAGAGACTTAAGACTGGATTAAAGAGCAAGGGCGAAGCCTTGATTCAACCAGGATAAGCTCAAGGGGCTAGACGTCAGGGAAACCGATCCTGAGAGGTCTGAGTGCCAACAATTGGGGGTGAGATTCACTGTCTGTACATAATTTACATGCCAGTTTAAATACATGTTGCTTGTCTAAAAGGGTATAAAGTATGTGTGAAGAAAACCGCTTTTCTGGGGTTAAAACTCCATGTGAGACCGAGAGAACAGCGCCCATGAGTCAGCTGTATCGGTCCTAGCAACCTTCCGATGCAATTTCTGAGGAGAAGGCCATTTCCCCAAGGGAAATGTACAGCCTTTGAATTGTTTCCAAGTGCAACCTGTATCCACATTCCAGACTTTGCCAAGTGCGTCCAAGTCCTTCTAGACCTATCACACATTGCTCTAGGCATTGTCTGACATCCTCCCTGTCTGATCTGAGGTCGCTTTGACCGCTTTCTCCAAAAGAAACCATTCTCCAAGGAGACTGTACAGCCTTTTGATTCCTGTGCTTCACTATTGAATGATTTAATTCCCATTTTGAACCCCACACCACGGAATAGAAATTTGAATCACATGCTTTGTAATGCCATTTTGAACCCTGTGCTTCACTATTGAACGATTTAATTCAACTGAGAGCAGGGGAGATGAGGGAGCAGTTAACATATTTAAGGTTTGAATGGCATTTTGAGTTCCCCCTTAACATCAACCATCTTCAATCTGATCATTGACAGCTCAGAAAATAAGTACTTAATGCACATTAGGAGAGTGAGGTAGGACAACGTACCTTGCTCCTTGCTCACAGTCCTGTTCCTGGCCAAAACATCCCACACAACTGGGTTTGCCTGTGATTAATTTTGTGGTTTCAGGCACACAAACACAATTCCGAAAAAAAAATTATACTCATTCCATTTCTGAAGGAATACAAAGCAAAATACTCCCAAATATGGAAATATTGCACAACTTGGTTCGCGTGGGGTTAATTTTTGGGTTCTTCACCCAGAGAACTTGTTTCAGGCAACCCTCCACATCAGGCATGGCTGTGCAGGAGTCACGGGTCAGATCAAAACCGTGATATTCTCGCTCGCACACACTCCAGCGCACCAATTTGAGCCCTGGCTGAGATATTCTGGCTCATGGACACTCCACCACACCAATTGAGCCCTGGCTGGGATACTCTGGCTCGCAATTAAGATTTGAAGCAAGAAGCTTAAATCGGTCAAGTGCCTGCTTATCCCTGCCAAATATAGCCATTTCTCACGCCCAGAAAAGCGTGACTTGGTATGGAAAGCGAATCAAATGCTGCGAATTGGCAGATGATGCCCAGCACTGTTCTGAGCAGTTCTGTCTGTTTTGAATCGCCCGTACTGCTCTGATTGTTAAACCAGACCTCCTACATAGTAAGTTCTTCCCACAGTGAACATTGACTCCCGAATACTCAGCCTGAGCAAACATTTATATAATTTTCTTTCATAGAAAACTCAGATAGAGTATTGTAGAACACTTTGTATGATTGAAATCCGGAAAATCTGCAACCGTTGTGAAGTTATTGACCAAATAAGGAAATTTGTATTTTTGACTTCTTTCACACATCCCCCGGTGCTGGGAACGTTCTTGAGAAAAAGTCACCCGGAATTTTGCCAGTGGCGGTGCCACACAGCCACTGATTTGATCCCATCCCACACGCGTTTTGCGCACCTTCTTGACCTCTACCGCCATCCAGCAACATCCAGCAACCTTCTCCGGGGCTCTCTGACTAGGGAAACATGGGCCGGAAGTCTAAAAGCAAGCAATATTTCCAGGCTAATGCTCTAAAAGCTGCGGAGGCTCGACGAACCACTGTACCATTGCGCGCGGAAGTGCCAGTGCTCCCGGGGAGACAGAGAATATTACCGTTATCGAGGAATACGGGTATTTGGCTGAAGACGACGCGGACTGGGAGGATGTGGTGTATTAAATATTTATAATCGGTCTGGATGCGGTTTTTTTTCCATGGGGCCACATAGATATTGATAAAACATGCATTTACCTTGCAAATTTAGTCCATAGGATTGCTGCGGAAATCAGAACATGCAGGAACATGCATTTTTGTGCATTAGCGGGAGACAAACACAGACAAACACAGTGGATCGATCAAGGGCACCACAAGGTGTGGTGGCTTGTGATCAAGCGAGATACGTTGCAGTTGTTTGCGGAACTCCCCGACACCAACAACATAGATGCCCCCCCACCCCCCTGCCCCCGGGTATCCTCGAGGAAGACGTGATTTCTCTAAACCCACAGGTCGTTCCCATGGCACGGACCCGAGAGGTCGTCCCGCCCCCAGGCTTATGGCCCCTCGGTGGAGACACCTGACCGCATGTGGATTATACCGAGCACTCCAAACTCCTCCTACCTGCCCTCCGCAGCCTCCGACCTCATGATTAGGCAGGAGTATCACAACCTTCTCGTCGCAATAATGTGGAGCTTGTACCGCCAGTCGCAAGGCGCCCAACTGAAGCGGGACTTCCCGACTATACCCAGTGGCTTACAGTAAGCCGTTTTATCACCCTAAAGCTAATTTCCTGACGTTATAAAGGGACGACTCCATGGAAGTCGACGAGAATGTGAAACCGGAGCACCTGCGTACCGGAAACCGTCTGTCGTATCGAAGCTGTAGGCTGAAGTGTGTCGATAGACAGACCGGTCGATCGGAGTTTGAATTCTCGATACACGTAAATTATCCCAAAAAGGCTATTTGTAAGCGATCTTTTGGCAGAGCCGGGCCGATAATATTTGATATAAACAGTAGTAACACGAACTGAAAGATGGTACACAGTCCTCAGTCCAGGCAAAAATGGTCAGTGGCCTTAATTATGCCTTTCTTTCTGTTCACCATTGCTCATATATTTAATTCTCCCCACCGAAGGCCAAATCACGCTGGCTTATCTAAAAGCCTTTTTGGGACAATTTACGCGTATTGGGAATTCAAACTCCGATCGATGTAGCAGTAGTACCTATCTGCGTGGCAATTCACAGTCCGGCCCACAATCGGATAAAAGCACAGAAATAAATAATATTCGTTGGAAAGGATACTAAAAGACTACTACAAGGAGCGTTCGCCCTCCTCAGGGGTGAGTAAAATGAAAGCCACCTTGTGTGCAGCACACAAAAATTAACCACAGGCGAACTGAGTTGTGCAATATTTCCAGATTTGGGAATATTTTGCTTCCTGTTCATTCAGAAGTGGATTTTGGGAGAATTGGGTTCGTGTGCTCGAAAGGTGTCCTCTGTGTGCAGCACACAAAAATTAACCACGGGCGAACTGAACTGAGTTGTGCAATATGTCCAGATTTGGGAATATTTTGCTTCCTGTTTATTCAGAAGTGGAATGAGTGCAGATTTTTTGTGAAAATTGGTTTCGTGTGCTCAAAAGGTGTCCTCTGTGTGCAGCACACAAAAATTGACCACGGGCGAACTGAGTTGTGCAATATTTCCAGATTTGGGAATATTTTGCTTCCCGTTTATTCAGAAGTGGAATGAGTGCAGATTTTCTGAGGAATTGTGTTTTTGTGCTTGAAAGCTGTCCTCTGTGTGCAGCACACAAAAATTAACCACGGGCGAACTGAGTTGTGCAATGTTTCCAGATTTGGGAATATTTTGCTTCCTGTTCATTGAGAAGTGGATTTTGGGAGAATTGGGTTCGTGTGCTCGAAAGGTGTCCTCTGTGCAGCACACAAAAGTTAACCGCGGGCGAACTGAACTGAGTTGTGCAATATTTCCAGATTTGGGAATATTTTGCTTCCAGTTCATTCAGAAGTGTAATGAGTGCAGATTTTTGTGCGAATTGGGTTTGTGTGCTCGAAAGCTATCCTCTGTGTGCAGCACACAAAAATTGACCACGGGCAAACTGAGTTGTGCAATATTTCCAGATTTGGGAATATTTTGCTTCCTGTTCATTCAGAAGTGGAATGAGTGCAGATTTTTCTGAGGAATTGTATTTTTGTGCTTGAAAGCTGTCCTCTGTGTTCTGAACACAAAAATTAACCATGGGCGAATATTTAGGCTCGTGACCAATCGCGTTCACCGAGCACGTGGCTGCGCTTATCACGGTCGGCGAAGCGGCTGTTACATTTGGCGACCATTTTGGGCTGACGCCTTTCCTGTGAGTTTGGGACTTGGAAATATATGTTGCTCGACCCACCTTATACCATGAAAAAAAGTGTAAAAAGTTCCTGTATGAAAAATCAATAGTTTTCAATTCGAAACCCAATGAGCCCAATGTGTTTTTGGCGGTTTTGTAAAGGTCGTGCTCGTCGTCTGCGCACGTATCAGTTGACGACGAGCACGACCTTCACCAAAAGTAAAAAAACAAGTTGGTCTCATTCCACTCCGAATTGAAAAATAACAGACATGTATCCAGCTGTATGGATGAAGGTCACGGGGTGAAAATGTAGTGGATTGCTCTGAGGGTAATTATGTACAGTAAAGAGATTAAACGAGTGTACGTGATAGTAAACGAAAACCATTTTGATCAATCCTCAAGGTCGAGCCGCATGACATTGGAAGCGGAGCCAGACGAGGGATTGACAGGTCCGGAGGATTTACTTGAGGTTCAGATGAGTAATGAATGGGACATGGAAGACACAATAAAACTCACGACGCATCGAGGTAAAGCTGATGCATGATTTTGTGGAATGCTTTTGCGTTGGCTTCTGCGTTGGGGGTATCAGTGAGGCGATTCTCAGCGATTGTTGCCATGTGTGCGAGGTAAGTTCCTTCCAAGCGGCTCTGGCTGAATCCAGCCGGCGGGACAAAGGATCCTGTGCCATATGTTTGCACGGCGGCGAGGACCTGCAGAGTAAGGGATCAGTGAGAACAATGTCAGGAGCAAAGAGTAGCTTGAGTTTGCCTTGTGTGTGATGGGTGCCGCCACAGCATCGTCATTCGATTCCATTGGCTCGTCCTCGTCGAACTCACTGTCTTGAGGGACATCGAACTCGGAGTCGCCTCTGGAAGAAGACGATGATTGGCGGCGATGGTTATAGAATCCCGGCAAATCGACTGGGTCATACTCTGCATCTGCCGACACTTTCTTCACAAGTTGCGGGCGCTAGTAAAACTCAGCTAAATACAGTGGTGTCTGGGTATTGCAAGAGGCGATCCTCGGCTTCACACGCTCAACAACGCTCATCACGGTGTTCGCTTGGGGCAAGCTTTATTCAAAATCATTAGGCGACTCAAGCTGGAGGGTCGGGTAAGCTTCTAAGCTACCCTTGTCTTCATTCTTTGACGGCATTTCTTTCCGAAAAAGTTGGGATACGTTACCTGCGACAATGCGTCGAACAACGGCACGATGCTTGTCGAGCTGGCACGTTTACTCCTTGCTGCCACCGGCCAGGTTTGGGACCCGATCGAGCGTCGAATCAAGTATGCAACATTGGGCTCTTTTCTGGGCGTTGCTGAATTCCTACGGCTGTCTCGCTCATGTGATCAACCTCGCAACTCAAAAGTTTATTTCTACCTACAGCAAATCACCCCACTTCAGCGCGCATGACCCCGATGCTCATGTGCCGGTAACCAATGCAGCCCCGGGCTCTTCCCAAGACGACTTTGGCCTTGACCGTGCAATCGCCGTGAAGGTTCGTCCGTATCAATATTTCTGGAGTCAAACTAAGGTCCTCGCTTCCCAGGAACGTTCTTCCGCCAAAAGGAAGCAGCTTTTCCAGAGTATTCAATTACGAAACCGGGAGGACCCTGCCCAAATAGCCAAGCAAACGGTGCTTGATATGAAGGTTCGCTGGTCGTCGACATTTTCGATGCTCAAGGGAGGATATCAACTTAGAAAGGTATGCTTCCTTTCGAAAGGCCCATGGCGAATTTGACGAAAGTTTCACGCAGTCCGTTGATGCATTCGTGTTTGAGATGTCCCAAGAACAGACGACGAATGGACCCGGGTGGTGCTATTCATCCATGAGTCAACGCGCACCATGAAAGCGCAAATTTTGGTGCTAGTTTCATCGAGATGTCAGTATATGGCTGTTCGCGTCATTCCGGTACACATCTACTTGATACATCTGATCTATGTATATCTAGCAGCTGTATGGTAGCATAGCCTCAATTCATTGATTATCTCTTACCCCCACATCACTTGTGCCCTCTCTGTTACGGCTCACAGACGACGAATGAACCCGGGTGGAGCTATTCATCCATGAGTCAACGCGCACCATGAAAGCGCAACTTTTGGTGCCAGTTTCATCGAGATGTCAGTATATGGCTGTTCGGTCATTCCGAGTACACATCTACTTGATACATCTATGATACTTGATCTATGTATATCTAGCAGCTGTATGGTAGCATAACCTCAATTCATTGATTATATCTTACCCCCACATCACTTGTGCCCTCTCTATGCTCCTGCACCTGCACTCGAGTAGCTCCTGGTTCATTGCGAGCTCCATTGGCTTCTGGCCACCCCGGCATATTTTCTGTTACGAGATTTATCAACCATTGAACGTTTTTGAGGGCATTCTCTTCCCTCATCGGCCATCAGCCACCTACAAACGCATTTGTTACTGTTTGCTGCGTATGCCAGCCCTCCCCCTCATCACGTGCACGTTAGAGTAGAATTGCTCGCTTCGCTCGCAATCAAATAGGCGGCAGTGAGTATGGAAGGGGATGGGCGGAAGACTTGTCCAATGACAAATGCAACCCTTTCTGCCAGGCCGACAGGGGAGAGTACCACCTCTTTCCACTTCGGGCAGCAGTAGGAGTCGGAGCGATGGCAACTGAGGCATTGAACGGGCCCCGGTCACGGCGTAGGATGAGACTGGGACAGCGGTTTTGCACATGTCACGCACGATGGAACCTTGACATTGCATCGCGCTTTTGTACACCCGTATTTGTGACAGCCCCAGCATCGAGAGACTCGGAGATGGAGGAATCCTCGGGAGATAGTGCCGGGACTAGACGAACAGAGCAGGATATGGCCGCGAGACAGGGCGAGGTCGATTTTGGGCCGGGACTCAAGCAGGAAGTATACCGGACGGGTTTTCTCCCGCTTGCAACAGGGAGTTCCGGACGTTCCTTCCCACGCATTGATCACGAGGGCAAGAAAGATCAGTGCAAGGGAACGACTGGAACATCTCGTCAACAATTTGGCAGACTTGCATTTGGTATTGAGTTTGCCAAGTCATGCCTGCGGAAATCCAGGTTCAATAAGGACAGTAAGTGATCCTTTCTGCGCTTTGTATTTTGAAATGCGTCACGTTATTGCCCTCGCCACAATCCTTTACATTTTCGAACATTTTCAACTCCAGCGCCGTCTCAGGGCCAGTTGTTGAAGCGGCGACCTGCAACAGAAAGCCCTGGCCTTTCTGGTAATTTTCAGCTATTCAGATTCTGCTCGGAAGCATTATTGCCCTCCCCAGCGGCCGATCAGAGCTTTACATTGTCAAACGCGTGATCTTATCATAATATTGACACAATTATGGGCGATATACTGTCAAAAAATTAGCTGAGGTTTACATGCTTTTCGGAGACAACTCATAATGCAAGCCAGCAAATTGGTTAACACCTTTCCCAGCTTGGTTGCATCTTTCATTTCGGTTACACCTTGTCAGCAGGTTGCAATCCCATCAGCATTGCTCGTGTTTGGCTCTGATCCGCCACTGCTTCGGCTATCTATTGGGCTCGGCACCTTCACCACCTGCTTGAATCTGAACCCCGGCGGCAGAGAACAAGGCCGGCCATGACCCCCTGAATTTACAACAGCCTCTAGAACAATACGGATAGGATTTGAGTGAAATCTCCTCATGAACCAGCTAGTTTACCATGTTTCAATAAGTTGATTTCTGTCCGCACTTCGAGAGTATGGAGCCCATTTTGGTTGGATGAATATGATAAAATACGAGTTAGAATGGGGTATAGCTACCAAGAAATGATATTTTAGGTCCAACATGCGGCTCCCACGCAGAAAATTCTGGGACTTCCGTTTCTAACCTTCGGCACGATGTAACATCATTGTTACCATCAGCACCATCAGAAATTCAAAATTTCTAAAGACGGAGTCCACCACATGGGAACCAGTTGAAGTGTAATCAACAGAAGGAGGCCAATGAATCCTACAAGGAAAAATGTGTCCATTTCCCAAGATGTGAACTTTTTTCCATCTTTCTTCCCAAGTGCAACCAAAAACACTGCAACCATGGTGATGTGACCATTGAATAATTTTTGGACAGTATACATGCCATAAACAATCCTTCACATTTTCAAACGGGTGACCCTATATCCTTCTTGGTGTAGTGGTTAATACCTTCATCTTCTGCTGCGGCGATAACCTCGGGTCAATCAGCCTCACGGAGACGACGAAGGGGCACGGGCTGTCGAAGCACATCGACACGCGCTGGCATTTCATTCGCGAACGCGTGCAGGACGGGGAGATTGCGATTTCATCGGTCCCCGGGAAGGAGAACGTCGCCGACATCCTGACAAAAGCGCTCGCTCGACCGGCGCACGAGAAGTTCGTATCCATGCTTGGGCTGGATTGGAAGAGGAAGAACGCTGTCCACCAGGGGGAGTGTTGAGAAGGCACGTTGCCTTTCTGGGCGTTTGGCGTCCTGCTCCTGAACGGGACGGTTTCTGTTTTATTTTGTTTCTATGTTTCACTTTCGATCGGTAGCCGTCCTATATATTAGGGCGGCCCCTCTTACACGTCCCTCAGTCTCCACTACATTCGTGTGCGGCTGAGGGTACGTCTTTCACTCTTACTTACTCATTACGGACACTTACTTTACCTGTAGACATCATTCTTACGTTGTATTCTCTACAGGTCAATACCACTGAGTCTCCACTACATTCGTGTGCGGCTGAGGACATCATTCTTGCGTTGTATTCTCTACAGAGACTGCCGGTTCGGATGTCCACTCAACAACACTGCACACCGCTGCACCAATTGCCAAGGTCTCACAGGCATTGCAACTCACATGGATATTGCATGCCCCAGGCATTTTAATTTTCCATTCCTGCATTCGATAGTCATGGCAATTCTGAGTGAAAATGCCTGCGAGACCTTGGCAATTGGTGCAGCGGTGGGCAAGCTATGAGAACAGTGCGGGACGGGACTGTTCAATTACAGCTTTTTGCGGAACTTAGGGCGTGGGCTGTTTTTTTCTCATTTCATGGATTTTCACCAAGTTGTCCGCCCTGAGCTCAATTTCGATCAGATTGCCATGGAAGTAGGCGCGTTAGAATCTTATTCAAAATCCGCAGTCAACGCAATACCGTGATTTTTGATGCCATCAGAAAATGAAATTTCTACTGCAAAATCTCTGTCTTCGGCAAGTTTCCTGTAGCACTCGGAGTACTGCTCGGATGAACCTAGATTTTGGACATGGTATACCTATAGATGTACTCTAGCGAACGTAAAATTTGGATTAATAATATTCGAAGTAACTATAATTCATTGTGCACTTTGTTGAAACAGTCATCCCCCTCCTTTAGAAAATAGAGGACTCAAAGCATATTTGGGTATGACCACATGTAAAGTCATCATGGTTGACTAGGGTACACGGATAGGTATAACATTCCCAAAAATTAGGTTAATCCGAGCAGTACTCTGAGTGCTACAGGTGACTTGCCCAAGAAAGATATTTTGCGGTGGAAATTTCATTTTCTCGTGGCATCAAAAAATAACGGTATTGCGTTGACTGCGGATTTTGAATACGATTCTAACGTGCCTATTTCCAGGGCAATCCGATCGAAATTGAACTCAGGGCGGACTACTTGGTGAAAATCCATGAAATGAGAAAAAAAACAGCTGCACCCTAAGTTCCGCAAATGGCTGTAAACGCAAAATTGAACCTTTTAAATGCAGGCATTGCCCAGGATGAAAGGAACGGTTTTTGATTAACTTTCAACCTAATTTGGTCAACCTATAAACAGATGGTTTCTAACCTAAGGAGCCACTGGGCTGCTGCAAAGCGACTCCTTCGTACCTCAA
>JARKIC010001094.1:0-152071 GCA_029378375.1 Mycena olivaceomarginata | reverse complement strand
GTTTTGGCAGGGCTCTCACGTTCTGGGCGTATGATGGTGGTTTTGGCTTTATTGCCTGGGAGAGCGAGTAGTGCGTCCGCGTCGTTATTCATTCGAGGCGAGATGTTGTGCCGTGGCTGTGTAAGCAATCATTTGCCTCCAAATTTTGCACCATCAACTCAAGGAGTGATAATTGGCGCGGGGCACCTATATAACTCGGGCAAAAAACCGCAATGCCTACCCCAAGCGTCCTCCAATCCTCCCTAGGCACACAACGACACCTTCGAGTCCCTGCTAAAACTCATCCCCGCAAAATACTACCTCCCCCGAGCAAACAGAAGAACAGGTTCTCCTCCCCTGCGCAATCCATTCCGCACACCGGAGTTGACTTTTACCTAGGCCGCCTCCAAATACCAAAAACACAGCAAGAAGCAAAAGGCGCCGAAGCAGGCCATCAAGGAGGCGTCCAAGAAGGCAAAGCGGGAAAAGGCGTTCTGCTCTCTGAACGCACAAAATTATCTTCAATTAACACAACACACAGCTCGACCCAGACAACCACAAAACCGTGCTCGACCTGCAAAATGAATCCGCGCGGAAAGGCAAGCGGAAAGCGGTCGACGACGACGAGGACATGGCGATGGATGTCGACGTCGATCTCGGGGACGATGATTCCGACGACGACGGGCTCCGACGCGGAGGAAGATGATGGGGATGGGGACGGGGACGGGGACGGGGACGCGATGGAGGACATCGTCCCCATGCCCTCCTCCGGCGGGATCGAAGCCCTGCGCGACAAGCTGCACGCGCGTATGGCCGCTCTCCGGCGCGGCGGCGTCCGGAGCGGCGCTGTTGGGGGGCCAAACACGACTCGGTGAACGCGATCCCGCTGGGGGACAAGGACGCGCTGCTGGACGAGCGGCTGCAGCGCGCCGCGATGCGCGAGCGGCGGCGCAAGGAGACGAAGGAGAAGATCCGGCGCGAGGAGGAGGCGAAGGGCAAGGGCAAGGGGAAGGGCACGGATAAAGACAAGGCGAAGGAGCGGGCGGACAACCGCGACAAGGGGAACATCACGCAGACGCAGCTCCTCGTTCCGGACGACTCTCGCCCAGGCGGCCGCCCGGGCACGGGGACCCCGCCGCGCGCCTCACCACCGTCGCCTTCTCCGCCCTCCCCTCCTCCTCCAAGTCCCAATCGAAACTCAAAACCAACTCCAACCCGACCCAAGCCCTCGCGCAGATCGCGTCGCGCAAGGAAAAGCTCGCGGCGCTGCCCGAGGAAAAGCGCAAAGCGATCGAGGAGCGCGAGAAGTGGGACAAGGCGGCTGCGCGGCTGGAGGGCGTCAAGGTGCGCGACGACGAGTCGCGCCTGAAGAAGGCGTGAAGCGGAAGGAGAAGGAGAAGGGGCGGAGTAAGCGGGATTGGTGCGTTTTTTTCGGTTGACGTCGTCCTCATCCTCATCTAATCATCACTGAATTGCATTGATTGCAGGGACGAGCGCAAAGAACAAATCAGCGCCTCCTTCGCCGCGAAGCAGAAGAAGCGCACAGACAACATCGCGATGCGGAACGAGAAGCGCAAGGGCGGGGCCGCGGGGCCAAGGGCAAGGGAAGGCGCGGCCTGGGTTCGAGGGCAAGTCGTTCGGCAAGGGCGGCAAGGGCAAGGCGGGCGGAGGAGGGGGGAAGAAGTAGTGTTATGTTTTTTATCCCCACTACTTTTTTTCGCCCGACTTATAGTTTGCCTTCCTCTGTTTCTCATCTGGGGTCGCAACACATGGATGGGTATGATCAAGGGATCTTTTGGCCTACGCCTACTCGTGTACATTCGTTCTGGTCAAGGATCTGCTCTTTTCGAATTCGTTCTCTCATTCTCCCCATGTCCTATTCCGACCTGTCCCCAACGAACTCGTCGAACCACTTGAACACCTCGTAGTGCCACTTCAAGCTATTCCCGTGGTTGAGCACCCTGCAGCAAGGCAAGACTCAGGTCAGCCCCGTACGACCGCGAATCGAATCCAACAAAAAAAAAAGCGCAACGCACCAATGATTCTCCGTCGGGAACACCACCAGGCGCGTCGGCACCCCGAGCTGCTGCAGCGCGTGGAACGGCCCGATCGACTCCGTCTCGGGCAGCCGGAAGTCCTTCGACCCGTGGATGAGCAGCTGCGGCGTGCTCCAGTTCGCGACGTAGTTCGAGGGGCTGAATTTCTCCGAGAGGGCTTTGGTCTTGGGTCCCACGGGCGGCCGGCCCACTCGTGGTTGAACTGCGCGTTGTGGGGTTGGGGTGTCAGTGGGAGTGGGAGTGGGACGGGACGTACGAAGAAGAGCTCGTCGGTGCTGTACCTGGAGGAGAGAGCGGGTTGTGTGAGCGGCGTCGTTTGATTTATAATACCATTTACCCCTGGATATGGTCGAGTTAGTGTCAGCTGTAGGAGGAATAAGCGGACGACGCACGTTATAAGTACTGTCGAAGACCCCATCGTGGCAGACAAGCGCCTGACAAGCGAATGAGCCTCCATTTCAGCACGGGAAAGCAATGCAATATTCACCTTGAAGTTGAAGCCAAACTCCGGGTGACTTTGGATCCAGCTGCAAAGCATTGTCAGGAACGAAGTAAAGAAAGACCAACAACCTACTTGATAGCGTACCTCCCCATGACGCGCCAGCGGCTACCGCGCGATCGGCGTCGATCTGCCATAGATTAGTGTGTGCAATGTGAACAGGCGGCAACGGTATACCTGAGGATAGGTATCCAAAATATATTGCCAGCCGGCTCTGAGATCAACGAACGGCTTTCCTCCCCAGTCCTCCGCGATAGCATCCGTGAACTCTGGCGATCCGAGCTCAGCACCGATACGAGGGTCGAGTGGGTGATTCATCATGTACCTTGTCCGAACGTCGTGCTCCCAGTTGGGTTGACCGCGACGACGAAGTAGCCTTGCTGTGCGAAGACTAACCCAAAGTGAGCGGGGAGGTGTGAACGAATTTGCGCGATGCTAACCGTTGGGATTCCACCTGTTGCTCCACTGGTCCTCCCACGCGCTCTACAACATGCGAGGAGGTATGAGCATCAATTCGTCGAAGCGTCTCGGAAACTAACCTGCGGACCACCGTGATCAAGAAAACGACGGGGAATTTCTTCTTTGCGTCCTTGCTCCATCCCTTCGGCTTCAGGATCCACCCGTGCACATTCCTTGTCCAAAGCGCCCTTGAACCAGAACGCCTCGCCCTTGTCGAGATCCTTGCCCTGCAACGCGTCCGCCGTGAAGCGCGTGATCTGTTCGACGCTGCCCTTGAACTCCACACTCGTCTCGCTCGCATGAACGTTGTCTTCGAAGTCTTTCAGATCGCGGATGAGGTAAACGTCGTTGGGCGAGGTGAAGGAGGAGCGCGAGAACAGTAGGCGGCCTTTGGGGAGAGGCTGGATGGCCGACGGACGCGCCGCTCTTGACTAAAGCAACGGGGGTCTCGAACTTCGGGTGCAGGTCTGGGTGGGTGGTTGACTCCGCCGGCGTAGCGGGGACGGGCAGCGCGAAGACCTTGATTAAAGCGTGTTCACCGGCGGTCAGATAGAGAAGTTTGCCATCCGTGGACCACTGTGCAGTGATGAGTTCAGAATACGCATGAATTTCTGTCCACCTACCGCGATAGAATCGGGCGACCGATCCCACTTTGTATGAGCGTAAAACGGACTCCTTTTACGAGATCGTAGAGGACGATATTAGCTCTGCGACACGTCAGTTAAAAAGGACGTTGGCTTGGCGGGGACGTACTTGTCCGCCCTCGTATCCATCTTCCGCAAGCTCAAGCACGCTGCTTTTGTTGCATCAGAGTTGAGAACAGGGCTGTGGGTTGCACCCTGCTGCCCAGAGGTCAACTCCTTCGGATTACCGGGGTCCGTAGTGCTAACGAGATAGATCTGGAAATATAAAATGAGGGTGGGGAGAGTGGCCAGCCAAGGACTGACGTTCTGCTTCGTATGCCAGGCTTTGGGAAGCGTGGCGTCCTTAGTGGTATACAAACGGAATCTCCGACGACGGAGAAATCGTCTGTTTCCACCAAAAGGTTCGACAGGGGAGCTCTAGGTCACATTAAATTACGAAAGAATTGTGGTGGTAGTGTAGTTTCTACATGGCCTGTGCCCTTGAGGAGGTTGGGGAATTCCGTGCCCAGGGTCCATTTTCCGTCCGCACCGCGTCCAAGCTGAACGCTAAATAACGAGGAAGTCTTCGGTCCTGCCCTGCAATAGTTTGGTTTTGCATCACCTCGTACCAACAGAGAATCTACCAAGTGTCCCAATGTCTCTCGTAGGTTTCCTGCTGGTCCCTCAGCACAAGCAGAACAAAATGACTAGAAAATATACATCAAACACCATCGCGTCATTCCCGCGATTCTCCCATGCTTCGTCTTGCTCCTTGGTCGATGAGAGGTTTCCGTCCGCGTGAAACAGAGTCCGAGAAGACCAATGTAGAAATCTTGGCCGAGTACTGGAAGTTTCGAGGCAGTCGACGTCGGGAACGAGCCAATTAATTTGGGAGGCTCTGCCACTGAGTACGCCAACCGAGTCCGACTGGGTCTCGAACTTGAGGTCGATGGCATAGAGGTCCTAGGTTTCCGTCATCTTCCACGGCGTGCGCAACCGTTCCTGCTGTCAATCCAGAATGCTTCGCCGCCTTTGGCGAGCTGCGGGCAAATTATGAGAACAAGTCCTTGCGAGTCGCGACGATACGCTGAACCCACGGGTATCTCAAGCGGTTTGTCCTTCGATTCCAGAGGCGCAAGATATATTGACTTGTGGTTCCCTGTCGAAGGAATTTAATTGAATGACCTAGCCAGACGCACCAGGAACGAGCTCACTTCTTGTCCTCGAACGAATACTTGCTGTACGGAACGAGAACCAGGTCTCCAGGCTCGTTCGCAACACCGGCTCCCGGTCGTCCGAGTCCAACCAAATCTTTCGGTCCGAAAATGTCCGCACCCTCTTTTAGCGCAAAATTGGAGTTTTGGATCCTGCTGGGCACCCATACTAGAGCCCTTGTGTGTCGGGTTTGAAAGCAACTTGGGTCGAGAGACCTAGGAAGCTAAATGGAAACCGCATGGTCGTGGTCGAATGATACTTCCTAGAACGGCAAGCCGAAGAAGCCTTGCACCGTTCCGCATGGTAGCGGTCTCGTGCAATTACGCAATAGGGCCAGCCAAAATGCCACCTGAGGAGGTATGAAAAATCGTGATACAATGGGATGTACAGTAAAAAATCTACTCGTCCATCGCGTCCTCTACGTCGTCGCCGGCGTCGCCCAGCTCCTCAGATGACGGCTGGCCCTCAATCTGCACGACGTCCCCTGTAGCAGCAGACCACCGTGAGATGAGGGCTACCCGGAACACTACCATTTTTTCGCCGATGAGCTTCAGCAGCTGCGCTTGCTCGCTCGTTAACGGTTTCCCTTTTTTGCACAATTCATGCGGGTTGTGTAAGGATGGTACGCCCTTATTCATGTAGGTCGAGAGACCGAGCTTGCGCAGCTGGTGCTCCTCGTTATGAGGAAAGGGCTCCGGAGGGTCTGAGTGTGTCCGCATGACGGGACCAGGGGGGTAATATCACGGTCCGACTGGCAATATTCCCAGCCCGCGCGAAAGTCTGGTTGTTGAAAGTCGGCGAACCATTCGATGACCTCGTCGGGTTCTGTGTCTGTAAATAATACGCCGACCTGGCCTTGTATTTGCTATAGAGTGCATAAGAACATCGGTTGAAATTTCAAAAAGTTCGGAACGCACCTTGGCCAGTTTATGTATACCCATACGATGCTCTTCTTCTGGCGTGGTGCCGAGAGCTTTTGCCATGACTGCACTCCGCCCAAAGAATATCCGTGCAGTGCTGGAGCAAGATTAGAAGTTGGATAGCATAAAACGGCGCTCGACTTGCTTTTGCCACAGTTTTGCGGACAGTTTTAAGATGCGTATTGCGCATGGCGCCGACTTGGAATAGCCAGCAGTATTTCCATTTTTCTGCGTTTTCTTGCAGCTGATGGACGCGTTGGTGGTGCAGAACCCAAATGAGAGAATGCATACATCTTTAATCATGGCGCCCTTCTGCTCCTTGGTCTTTTTGGCGACCTTGGTCAGGGAAACTGAGCACTTTTAACAGCCGCGATGAAGGCGATATAGCGATGCTCACCGAGCTTGGAACGCTTGGACCTGGGCATTTTGACGAGGAGGAAGGGGAGGTAGAAATCGATTGAAAGTCCGCCCGCCAGAAAATTGTTGGATCAATTTCCTTTTCCGGCGATCATGACCTCCATTGGCGAGTCGGACCTAAAAGTGCTCGAGGATTCTCTCCTCAACACGTCTGGCGATGTTGGCTTGCATAACAGATTCCGTGCATTGTTCACCCTCAAGTCTCTAAAATCAGAAGACGCCGTTCGCGTTATTTCTGCTGGTTCATACAAAATACCTGGTTTCAACAAATACTGGGCTGACCCTTGCGATAGGATTCCAGGATCCATCAGCGCTACTCAAGCATGAACTGGCCTACTGTCTTGGCCAGATGAAGAAACCATCTGCGCTCCCGGTCCTCGAAAGCGTTCTCAGGAACACCGCCGAAGATCCAATGGTCCGACATGAGGTAGGGCAGTCCCAACACCTGGCCAACGAAAAAAGTAGACAAGCCTATGAGATAGGCTGCCGAAGCGATGGGCGCAATATTCCTCTTCCGCCCTCCCTCCCGATACTCCAAGAATATCTCACCGATTCCAATCGTTCGGTGCGCGAGACGTGCGAGATCGCCATCGCAAAGATAGAATGGGATAATTCTGACGAGGGGAAGCGACACACGGAGGGTCTCTCCGACTCTACCATTCCGTACGTTTCTTTCTCCCCATTTATATACACAGGCTCTGACCATCGGCACTTTGCAGGTTGTACACGTCCATAGATCCAGCCCCACCCTCTTCCGGACTGCTTGCAGGAACACCAAAGCCCGAAGACGTATCCGATGGCGGAATCCCTCGCATTAAAAGCAAAACTGCTGGATACGTCTTTACCACTCTTCGAACGATATCGCGCCATGTTCGCGCTCCGGAATGTCGGCACACCCGCGGCTGTAGACGCGCTTGCGTCTGGCTTCTCGGACGACAGCGCGTTATTCAAGTACGCTATCATCCACCCGTGCTTTTCTACTTTAAACTAATACGCTGTTAATCTTACAGACATGAAATCGCGTTCGTCTTCGGGCAACTCCTCTCCGCCCATTCCGTCCCCGCTCTCTTGAAAGTGTTAGAAAATTCCAACGAGTCCGAGATGGTGCGGCACGAGGCGGCAGAGGCTCTCGGTGGGATCGGTACACCAGAGGTGCTGCCGCATCTGAAAGAATGGATGCCCGGGAGGACGCGCCGCTGGTCGTTCGCCAGAGTTGCGAGGTTGCCATTGATTTGTGGGAGGTAAGTCTCTCTCTCTCTTTGTCGTGATTGAGGCCCGTTAATATGTATCATCTTTAACAGCACGAGAATTCGGACGAATTCCAGTACGCCAACGGCCTTGGACCGGCCACTCCGGCGATATCTATCGGTGCTTAATCTGTGTATCAAACTGTACTTGTACGGGGCAATAGGAACGCAACCGCGCCATTTTTCACTGCTACCCATACTGTCGTTTTTAATTTTTGTATAGATCCTGCAGTTGTCCAAGTTGGCTCGTAGTACTAATAGTGACGGTTCGGATAACGCGAAACACTCCAGATTCCTTCAGTAGGCAAATTACATGAGCATGGTACCACACAAATGCGTATTTTGTGGGCTGAGTTTACGCGAGTTTGCGAGCAGCCAGCTCAGTGAGTTTCGGGATGCTCCCTGGATCATGATTCATAACTTCGCCATCGATGCATCATTATCTAATATCTTTCCAACTTGCTCCCAACGCGTACCTTTCCGCGAGTTCTACTCGCGAACTCAATGAATCATTCTGTTGAATCTTCCCTCCCATTCTCAGGGCATCGGAAGCCACGAATCGGCCCCATTGCACCCCCCAGACCACCTTGCCATTCGCATAAATATCACAGAGTATATCTTCGCGCATTCCTTTCCTCCATACACGATAGAAATCCTAATCCACCTTGTCTGCAACGCGTTCATATGTTCAAGTGCTGGCATGGCATGGAACAACTTCGCGTTGCGTGACAGCGCTGACGAAATTACCATAGCACGCTTCGTTTCGAATTGTTGCTGAGACTTGCCTGCAGTTCTTCACAGCGGTTCGACGGCTTCAGATGATACTCTACTCTTCGGCTGCTTATCACCACGCGCGTCGCGTCCGTATACTCGGCATTGCCTGGTCGGTCCAACTTGGTTTTTCTTTTCAACGCGTTGGCTCCGCGGACAACGGTTGGAGCGTCGTCTGAGTGTAAAGCGCCCGTGAATGCCAGTGGATAACTTTCTTTCCGCCCAACTCGTAAGGGTGTACTCAAATTCAGCTGTTCTGTTCACACCATTAATATTCATCCATTCAGGTTTTTGGTCCGCCTTTCCCAAGTCCAATCTAAAGCAACTTGAAATTAGGGTCCAGTTTATCGCGTCGGCCAGCTTCGAAGATTCCCTCGATCTAGCATTCCGAGTTCCTCAAGTGTGATTAGGGAGCAAAATTCCACAATTAATCGAGCATGGTACCAACTAAATTATCGGCGGCGCGTCCGTGCTCATCGCGTTCAGTTTCGTGACAGCGCTGACGAAATCATATTGTTACTTCTCTTCTTTCAAGCCCTGAGGCCTGAGGCCTGAGTCCCACACCCTTCATTTCTCTCAATCCGACCCGCGATCGCTCTCGTAATGTCGCCGCCGAACGATATAAATCATTGAGCTCAATTCAATTCACCCCCACTCAACACTCCTTCACCATGTCAAGCATAAACCTGCAAGGAAAGGCGAGTCGCTCTCCTTCTATCGTTGCTGCATCGATCGCCGGTATTAACTTCAAGTCGCTGGCGATGGGTAGGTGGCCATCGTAACAGGCGCATCCAGCGGCGTCGGTCTCGCCACCGTGAAAGCGCTCCTCGCCGCCGGCTGCAGCGTAATGGGCGCCGACATCTCTCCCGCTCCAGACTCAATTCAAGAGGCAACGACCTTCGCGTTCACGCAGGGGGACCTCACGAAACCTGAATCGCCGCGCGCACATCGTCGAGGCGTGCCAGAAGAAGTTCGGCGACAAGATCGATATTTTGCTGAACGTGGCAGGCATTATGGACAGCTTCGCATCTGTCGAGACGGTTACGCAAGCGGAGTACGAGCGCGTTATGGCGGTCAATTTGAACGCGCCGATTTGGCTCATGCATGAAGTTGTGAAAGTTATGAAGGTGCACGATTTGAACTTGATTAGAGACGGTTAAGCTGAATGCGTGGCTACAGGTTCACAAGTCTGGGGCAATTGTCAATGTCTCCAGCAAAGCCGGGATGAGTGGTAAGTTCGACAAATTGCCTACTTGGGACGCGAAAGCTTATCTGTGCTGCAGGTGCGGCGGCGGGACTTCCATACACGACTTCTAAGCACGGTCTGGTACTTCGCTCATGGTAGAGTTGGGTGTGTGTATTCTGAACATCACCTCTTTCTTCCAGATCGGCGCAACCAAAAGCACTGCGTGGCTTCTCAAAAATGCAGGCATCCGCTGCAACGCAATCTGTCCAGGAAGTGCTTATATTCCCCATATTGATTCTCGCAACCAAGTACTGACAATTCTCAGTGATCGCAACCAACATGGCGGCAAGCGTCGATGGGACCAAGAACGATATGCAGAGCCTTGCGGCAGTCCGGGTGGGTCTTTGCGTCATCTCCTTATTCTTATTCATCCACTCTAGGCCAAACCACGCCCTGATTGGCAACGTCCAAACGGGCGAAGGCGTAATGCCGCCTGAGACGGTCGCGAATGTCTTGCTTTTCCTCGCATCGGATCTAAGCAAGGACATCAACGGGGCGGTCCTCCCTGTGGACAACGGTTGGAGCGTCGTCTGAGTGTAAAGCGCCCGTGAATGCCAGTGGATAATTTTACTTCCGCCCAACTAGTAAGGGTGTACTGTATTCTGCGCAAATTCAGCTGTTCTGTTCAAACCATTCATTCATTCAGTTTTTGGTCCGCCTTTCCCAAGTCCAATCTAAAGCAACTTGAAATTAGGGTCCAGTTTATCGCGTCGACCAGCTTCGAAGATTCCCTCGATCTAGCATTCCAAGTTCCTCAAACGTGATTTGGGAGCAAAATTCCACAATTAATCGAGCATGGTACCAAGCAAGGTAGATATGGGAGAGCTCGTGGGCTCGGTGTGGGGGAAGGAGGGAAGCGGCGCTGTGCGCCTGTGAGAATGAGATGAGAATGGGGGGGCGGCGCTGTGCGCCCGTGATGCGGACGTGAAGAGGTTGTGTGTGTGTGCGGGGGGTTCGGCCGCCCCGGCCGAGCGGGGCTTTCACGAGACAGCGGGAGAGCTGCGGGAAAGGCCGGGTCGGAGGAGAGCGGATCGCGGGACGGGACCGAACCCGTACGCAAAGGCGGCCACGGGTCCCGAAGAACGAGACCCGGAGCAACCCAAGCGTAAACGAAAAAGAAGAGGAGATGGGTGGGTGGGCTCGCGAAACGCGTCGAGGTGGGCGAGGGGCTGGTGGACGCGAGGGGCGACGTAGAGGGCAGAGCCAACGGGTTGATGTGGCTGTGCCGATAAGATTGCTAGATCTACTTTACGGGCGACTACTTTAGGAACGACGCCCACACCACCTCGCCTTCCCACTACCTTGCCTTCCACTCAGGCGGCTCGCAGGCTCGCCTGCCTGAGCTCGCATTAAATTATCGGCGGCCGTGTTTATCGCGCTGAAGTGCCCGATTTGGAAGGACCTCGCGTTTCGTGATGGCGCTGACGAAATCACCTTCGTTTCCGATTGTTACTTACTGAGACTTGCCTGATGCTCTTCTCAGCAGTTCGGCGCCTTTAGCTTGTACTGTATTCATCGCTGGGCTGCTTATCACAATGCGCTTCGTCTCTGCACTCAGCCTGTCGGTAAACCCACTCTAGTTTTCTACGCGTCGGCCTGCTTTGATATGAACGACCACCCATTCTTCTATCTGACCCTTGAGTCCCACACCCTTCATTTCTCTCAATCTGAACCCGCGATCGCTCTCGTGATGTCGCCGCCGAACGATATAAATCATTGAGCTCAATTCAATTCACCCCCTGATTACACTCAACGCTCCTTCACCATGTCAAGCATAAACCTGCAAGGAAAGGGCGAGTCGCTCTCCTTCTATCGTTGCTGCATCGATCGCGGTATTAACTTCAAGTCGCTGGCGATGGGTAGGTGGCCATCGTAACAGGCGCATCCAGCGGCGTTGGTCTCGCCACCGTGAAAGGCGCTCCTCGCCGCCGGCTGCAGCGTAATGGGCGCCGACATCTCTCCCGCTCCAGACTCAATTCAAGAGGCAACGACCTTCGCGTTCACGCAGGGGGACCTCACGAAACCTGAATCGCCGCGCGCACTCGTCGAGGCGTGCCAGAAGAAGTTCGGCGACAAGATCGATATTTTGCTGAACGTGGCAGGCATTATGGACAGCTTCGCATCTGTCGAGACGGTTACCACTGGCGGAGTACGAGCGCGTTATGGCGGTCAATTTGAACGCGCCGATTTGGCTCATGCATGAAGTTGTGAAAGTTATGAAGGTGCACGATTTGAACTTGATTAGAGACGGTTAAGCTGAATGCGTGGCTACAGGTTCACAAGTCTGGGGCAATTGTCAATGTCTCCAGCAAAGCCGGGATGAGTGGTAAGTTCGACACATTGCCTACTTGGGACGGACGTGAAAGCTCATTTATGCTGCAGGTGCGGCGTCGGGACTCGCCTATACGACTTCTAAACACGGTCTGGTACTTGATCTACGGTAGACTTGTGTGTGTGTTTTCTGAACTTTGCGTCTTTTCTTTCAGATCGGCGCAACCAAAAGCACCGCCTGGCTTCTCAAAAGCCAAGGCATCCGCTGTAATGCAATCTGTCCCGGAGGTACTCAAGTTCACCAGAATAATCCTCTCAATGTGTACTGAAAATCCCTAGCGGTCGCAACCAACATCTCCGCAGGTGTCGATCAGAGCAAGTTCGATATGCAGAGTTTGGCGGCACTCGGGTAGTCTCTGCGTTATCTCCATCTCCATCTTCTTACTAGTTCACGCAGGCCAGTCCACGCCCTGCAGGCCAACATGCAAACGGGTGAAGGCGTATTGTCTCCCGAGACGGTCGCGAATGTCTTGCTGTTCCTCGCATCGGATCTCAGCAAGGACATCAACGGGGCGGTCCTCCCTGTTGATAGCGGCTGGAGCGTTGTCTGAGTCCAAAGCTGCTGGTTTCACTCCCTCTGAATCCCAGAATGAATTTAACGAAGGCTGTGCTGTATTCTGCGCAATTTCTGCTCCTAAGCAAATGATCAATAATTGATCATAATTCCTGCGGGGGATTTGCTGATGTTCGTGTCCCTGCACTCGGTGGTCCACCCAACCTTTTGTTTTCTACGCGCTGGCTCCTTTGATATCCACAACACATTCTTCTTTCTGACTTCTGAGTCCCACACCCTTTCATGTTTACACCCACGATTGTTCTCGTGATGTCGCCGAATGCTATAAATTCCTGAGCTCAGTTCTTCGGCCTCCGGACGATTGCGTTACTTCCCTCAACGCTCTTTCGTCATGTCGAGCATAAACCTGCAAGGAAAGGCGAGTCGCTCTGTCTCTCGCTGTCTCCGCTGTATTGATCACTGGTATTATAGGTGGCCATCGTCACAGGCGCATCCAGCGGCGTCGGTCTCGCCACCGTGAAAGCGCTCCTCGCCGCTGGCTGCAGCGTAATGGGCGCCGACATCTCTCCCGCTCCAGATTCAATCCAAGCCGCGACGGGCTTCGCGTTCACGCAGGGGGACCTCACGAAACCTGAATTGCCGCACGCGCTGGTCGAGGCGTGCCAGAAGAAGTTCGGTGAGAAGATCGATATTTTGCTGAACGTAGCGGGCATCATGGACACGTTCGCATCTGTCGAGACGATCACGCAGGCTGAGTATGAGCGTATCATGGCGGTCAATTTAAACGCGCCGGTTTGGCTCATGCATGAGGTCGTAAAAGTCATGAAGGTATTAATTTACGCGATTTGAACCTGGTTGGAAAGGGTAGGTTGAATGGTGTGTGGTTGTAGGTTCACAAGTCTGGGGCAATTGTAAATGTCTCCAGCAAAGCCGGGATGAGTGGTAGGTTTGATAAATTACCTACTTGGGACGGGACGTGAGAGCTCATTTGTGCTGCAGGTGCGACGGCGGGACTTGCATACACGACTTCTAAACACGGCCTGGTACTTCGCTCAGGGTAGAGTTGTGTGTGTGTATCCTGAACATTACCTCCTTTCTTTTAGATCGGCGCAACCAAAAGCACTGCGTGGCTTCTCAAAAGCGCAGGAATCCGCTGCAACGCAATCTGCCCTGGAAGTTCTTATATTCCCCATATTGATTCTCGCAACCAGTACTGATAATTCCCAGTGATCGCAACCAACATCTCCGCAAGTGTCGATTGGAGCAAGAAGGATTCGCAGAGCCTTGCGGCAATCGAGTGAATCTCTACATCATCTTCATCTCCTTGATCTTATTCATTCATCCCAGGCCAAACCACGCCCTGATTGGCAACCTCCAAACGGGCGAAGGCGTAATGACGCCTGAGACGGTCGCGAATGTCTTGCTGTTCCTCGCATCGGATCTAAGCAAGGACATCAACGGGGCGGTCCTCCCTGTTGATAACGGCTGGAGCGTCGTCTGAGTGTGAAGCTACTGGTTTCACCCCTCCGCCCGGCGGGGGAGGGTGTACATACTGTATCCTGCGCAACTTCGGCTGTTCTGTTCAAACCATCCATTCGCTCAGATTTTTGGTGCTCGTTTTCGTCGCCTTTCTAAAGTTCAGTCTAAAGTGAATTAGGATCCAGTCTATCGCGTCAACCAGCTCCGAAGTTTTTGCCTCGATCTAATATTCCGGATTCCTCAAATGTGATTAGAGAGCAGAATTACACGAGTAATCGAGCATGGTACTACATGCATTCACAGCGAGGTTCATGCATTATCGGCGGGGTTCATGCATTGTCGGCGGGGTTCATGCATTGTCGGCGGGGTTCATGCACAATCAATGATTATCGCGTTCAAGTGCCCGCCGAACTATATAAATCATGGAGCTCAACCCAATTCGCCCCCCTAATTGTTCCCTCAAGTCTCTTTCACCAGTGTCAAGCATAAACCTGCAAGGAAAGGCGAGTCGCTCTCCTTCTGTCGCTGCTGCATCGATCGCCAGTATTAACTTCAAGTCGCTGACGATGAATAGGTGGCCATCGTAAATGGCGCATCCAGCGGCGTCGGCCTCGCCACCGTCAAGGCGCTCCTCGCCGCCGGCTGCAGCGTAATGGCGCCGACATCTCCCCCGCCCCAGACTCAATCCAGGAGGCGACGAGCTTCGCATTTACGCAGGGGGGCCTCACGAAACCCGAATCGTCCGCGCGCTGGTCGAGGCGTGCCATAAGAAGTTGGGCGGGAAGATCGATATTCTACTGAACGTGGCAGGCGTCATGGACAGCTTCGCGTAGGGGAGTCCCGAACCCCACCTAAAGAACAAGTGAACTTTCACATTGGCTCCTCAAAAGCGAAGGCATCCGCTGCAACGCGATCTGCCCAGGAGGTACTCAAGTTCGTCAGATCAATTCCCTTAACACGTCTCATATTTTCCAGCGATCGCGACCAACATCTTCGCCGGCAGCGATCCGAGTAAGTACGCAGGATTTGGCCGCAATTCAGTAAGTTTCCGCGTCATCTCCCTCTCATCTCCACATTCTTATTCATCCACAAGCCAATCCACACCCTGGACGCGAATCTCCAAACGGGCGAAGGCATGATGACGCCAGAGACGGTCGCGAATGTCTTGTTGTTCCTCTCATCGGATCTCAGCAAGGACATCAACTGGGCGGTCCTTCCTGTGGACAACGGCTGGAGCGTCATCTGAGCCCAGGGCCACTGAATCCTTATATGCGGTTTGTATTTGAAGTTTGGGGTTGCGGAATTATTGAGCAGATTGAAGTAGGATTGAGCTAGATACGGCGGCCAGTCGTATGTTCTTTGTCTACGTCCATGGCAGAAGACTTTTTCGAATTGAAATGCAATCTGTGAAACCCAGGGTCGATGTTTTCTTTCTTTGGCACCAATCCAAATTGTGCACAGATACATACCCGCAGCACGAGAACATTGCCACTTCGGCCAATCTCAGTTAGTAAGCCCGAAGATCTGGAGCTGAAGAGAACTGATGCCCTGCGCGTCCAGTAGATGATAAAATAGATAATTCACATTGCTACATGTGCATACATCCACCCACTACATAAGTTTGCCGTTCGTCACGCCCGACTTCTTCAGCGTACGCCCCGCCGCGAAGAGGACGCTGTCTAGTAACGAGGCTACAGTCAGCACTCCTCCGATGATGGCGCACGTTCTGCAGACGATATGAGCTGGGTATCCGTACAATACAGGACTGGAAGAGAGAAACGCACGATGTGACGAAGTGGGCAAAAGACTGCCGTGTGTCAGAGTGGACGACCAGAATCGGCGAGATTTCGAAATTGAAGAAAGCACCTGGACGGTTTCGTCAATACGGAGTGATCAGACCTACAACCCGAGAGAAAAGTACCTGGGACGCCGTTTACGCCGTGCTGAATGTGGACGCCCTGAGGGCTATCACCCTGGCCGCCGTCTTTGAGGTTCCGTTCAAACTGCGTTGTGCTGTACTGGTGGGTGTTGATCTGGAGACAGCAGTCAGTACGGGGGCCTAGAGAGTGAAGAAATCTGTACCCTCTTGCCGTCCAATGTCCGGAACTGTGTGGATACGACTTTCAAGAAGTATTGGAACATGTATTGTGATTTCGCCGTCTGCGGGACGCGTAGAGTTAGAAACAATCACGTATCTGAAGGAAAGACAAGAACGGACCCGAGCGCGCGCTCCATCCAGCGGATTTTGGCCGATCCCGAGACGTTGTCTCATATTTTGGCCGATCTGTGCCTTGTAGATATCGTATTCATCATCACCTGTATGGTTCACGGTCAATGTTAAAGTGGGACAGCGCGTTAAAAGATACGCACCCTGGAAGCCCCACTCGTGGATGGTATGGGAAAAGTCGTGACGGTTTCCGTCGTCTCGGAGATAGGGTACGAGCTCGTAGATGTTCCGCGAGTTGGTCTGGAACGACCGGCCAGGCGAGAAATGTATATTGCCAATGACCTTGTTGACGCGGATGCGGCCAGAAATATTGCAGCCTTCGTTGGATTGCTCCTTCAGCTTGTCTGACCAGCCCTCGTCCTTGCACTGTGGCGCTCTTCAGTGCATGTCACCCACTAAATAAAACGGCGCCGGACCTGCTCAATGGCGTCGGGATTGGAGAAACTCCAGCCTCGGTTCACGTATGCCTGTCGGACGTCTTCGCAGGTGTTGCAGCAGCCGCCTTCCGGGCTCCAGACCACCGTAGCACGATCCACAATAGTCGGGATCCCGAGCAGTGTTGATCTTGTCAAGGTCGTTCTTCAATTCTACGCTAACAGCGCTCGGCAGTCGGACCCCCTTCTCAGTCCAGCCGAGCCTTCAGAATATTGTGTGTGAGGTCGCGCTGCGTCTCGCCGCTGATATCCATGACATCCAGACTGAGGACTGGACGTGGAGACTGGTAAGTTGCAGCAACACACCCCGAACATGCAACACCTACGGTAGCATGGTACCCTCGGAAATGTAATGTTCATCTTCACGGTGAGTTTCTCTCCTCTGCTTTTGTCCACGACAATAGAGGTATCGATGTTGACTCGTCTGTAGTCGAAGAATTCCATGGTTGTGAATGCCAAAATAATGGAGGCAGCGATGATGGTCACTAGTTTCGTGCTTAGTCTCGGTGCGCTGGTACTTTGGGACCAGGTAACTCACAGAATGCGCCAGTGCGAGTCTTGACCTTTACATCTTCCGTAGTCTACGTGTTGTCGAATGAGCGGGCATTCTGAGCCGGAACAGTAGGTCCCACCTTTCCAAAGGCATCGACGCCCTTGAGACCGGCGAATATTCCTTTTGCCATTATGACCTAGCGGAACGCGACCGCGAGTGTTGAGGGAAGAACGGAACGAGCAGAAGAAAGGAAAGTAGGAACAAAGTGGATATAGCGACCAAATATTCGCGTGATCTGCATTGCTACGTGTCCTTCGGCTTGGCGTTCCGAAACCAAATCCGACATTCTTCCACCGAAAAAATATTTAAATTACTAGGCCTTGAGCTAACACTACGGAATCGCAATGCGGTCGACGCCCTGCTTGACCTTCCCAATCAGATTCATGACCCCGTCCCGAATTCCATCAGCCTGCACCCCCACCGCTTCGCCGCTCGTCCGATAGACACCACTGTTAGCACCGCCCAGACTGACGTTGACGCCCCCGAGGTTGAGATTCAGCGCCGGTGCGTTCGACGCGGACTCAGGGTGGAGGCTCGTACACCGCGGCAGTGAACTGGCCCGCTGCGGCCCGCACCATCTCCACATACGACGATGAGTTGTGCACACAGGTGCCGCCGAGGAGCAGCCGGGTGCCTGCGGCGGTGGGGATTCCAGCCGTTTCGAGGCAGCGACGGGGTCCTGGTTGAACAGTGTCACGGTGCGCGCCTCTTCGTACGTCGTTCCACCGATCATGAATATAATCACATCTTGCGGTCTGCACATTGTGAGCACAACCTGACTACAGCGAGATGAAACGCACCTTTGGAGAGAAGCATTCGGGCCATGGGCTTTCCACGAAGGGGTAACTTGCCTCCCGCAACCGTCCCTTGAAAAGGTTCTCCAATGTTTGAGACAGATGTGGTCGGTGTTGGGTGTAAACATTCTCTACGCCCTGCATTCTCATTAGCTTGGAAGAAGAAGAGTCTATTCAAATCGCTGTACCTTCAGGCCCTTCAACGCGGACCGCCCCTTTGCAAAAAGCGACTCGGTCGAGAAGAGATCATCTTGCCGCTGATCTGCACCAGCGATGTTTAAAAACACATAAACCAACTATAAAATCATGAGAAGGCAAGGCTTGCTGGACCAAGAAGCCCACGTACCCGGGCATCTTCTCGCGAGACCCCATTCGAAAGTAAGAGGTTAATTAGTGAGGCATATTGCTCGTTTGTGTCTTCTGGTAGCGCAGGGCGAACAGAATCACTAATCGGAGCTTATTCCACGGGGGGCACGCCCGGGTTCGCGATGAAGGCTTGAACACTCTGCGCGCAAGTTAATACAGGCACATCAACGATGAAGACGGGACTTGCGCGTAATTCAGCACCAGCACTAGTCGCGAGCCCCTGCTCCACTTCACCGACTTCCAGCAGCTTGTCGCGGCCCACTAGTCGGCTGAGTTCACCCACAGAGTGCGACATGCTTGCTGACGTTCCCACCGAGCTTCCGAAATTCAGGGTATTCCTCGACAAAGCGCTTCATGTCAGATATCGAGTTGATTGCTGACGGTGACTGCGCTAGGGAGCGCGATTGGTATGTCTGCACGTAGTCTTTGAGGGATGTGCCGAGGTCACCGAACGTGTCGAGAAAGTGGGATCCGAAGAAAGAATCGGTCGAGGTTGTCAGAGTTATTTCCTGTTCAAAGCACGTTTAGTTCGGTAGCCGGGATACTGAGGTATCAACTAACCGAGAGCTCTGGGCGTACGTCTGGAACCATGCTCAAGTCGACACGGCCGTTCTGGATACCCAGCAGCTCATGTACCATCGCCTGGTATGTCCATTGTGAAAGCAACGGCGTGACTGGGTCGTTCCGTCGATCCAAAATGAGCAATAGCGGTGGAACCTGCGTTAGTCGGAAATCGAATAGTGTTGATTCGGATTGAATGCGATGCTAAAGTGTGGGGTTAGAAAAAAAATGTATTAAATCGACTGGACATCGACGCACATGCATTTGCACTGCAAGTTTCTTGGCCATTCCGCTCATCTTTTCGTATCGAATGATAGGTTTCTTTTTCAGGCTCAAAAGGACAGCAGGAAATCCCTTGAACTGAGCGTTCGAGAGCCGCAGGGTCCCAGGAATTGAATGTTGATCCGTACAGTGGTTTAGCAGCGGTGGGAGTGTGGTTTAACGAGAAGAGTGCGGGGAGCAACGGAGAATAATCCGCGAAGTATTCCTGATAACACCCTGTCAGTTGGAGCGCGTAGGCGTTGCTGCGCGTTGTACCTGAACTTCCCGAACGACTTCATATTCGTCCACCTCTGCAAGACGTTCGATTACGGATTTTGTGAGGATGTTGCTGAAGTCTGCGGACACGCGTGAGCCATGATCAGGGCGGCGCAACGGACAGGTATAATTCACCCACTGACACAAGTAATACTCTCCATACTTGGGTTCGCTCAGCTCAATCTGCAGCGCCTCCAAAGCTGTCGTCCGCTGCTCTGGAAGGAAGCAGACACACTTCATGTGTGGCATGCGGTCGCGCTTCTTGTTGTCGATGCGGTCCGTGAGGTATACTTGGTGCGACAGAAGGGTGGATTGAGTCGACGCAAGTGACACTATCGGTGTCTGCCACAAGTCGAGGATTGGACAAAAAAGCGCCGAAAGTAGGCAAAGAAACGCACGGTATGAGAGTCGAGCAGGAGGACCTTCATCGAGTTCGGCGTTGAGACGAGCTTCGAGACATATGTCTCGACTGCTTTTACGACGTCCATCCTAGAAATCCCAGAGAAGAGAGGTAACACAATCCGGGAGTCAGAACTAGGGGAGCTTCGTGGTATTCTGGGAGTTTGGCCTGGAGAACAACTCAGGACGTGGACACTGGATTCATCGACTTGCGCAGGATGCGATCACTACTGACCCGGGCCGATCAGTCATCGGCAGACAGGTATTTCTATCCTCTGTCCTCAACCACATCCACGTCTGCGCAATTTGGATGTCTGCCCTGAGGAGCTCGTCTTTCTGAAATGACAATCGGACTCAGCCCTTTTTCTGACCAGGAACGCGTGTACACTTTGACTGGGAATCTTGCTGGGAATCATCGAATAACCCAAAATTCAAACAGGCACTAGAGATCCCCGGTTCCAGCTGATACCTGCGAGAATAGTCGCCAATTCCGTCGAAACTGCGCCTTTGAAGCGTGGGCCGCGGCCGACCATTCCTGGGAACGGAAATATGGGAGAACTCTGGCGAAACTGCACCTTCTATCCGTCGGGCAACCTAAGTCCAATTGTGTCCGTTCGGTGGCGCGCACTGGCCAATTCTGGTGCTCCTAAATAATTGTCGCGCGTCCCCCTCGCCATAAACCATGTTCTGATTCTCGAACGTGTGTTCATTCCCGCCGGAAGCGTATCTTTCTGATATTATACGCAAGTTGACGGCAGCCATGGATCCTCGGCGTGCTGCCACCTCACTCTTTCATGTCCGTTAAGTTCTGCGTGCTTTTAACTCTCCCTATTTAGACCCAACGGCACGCCCTTAGTCGAGGCGGTAGTCACGCAAAAGGAACCAGACAATTCGGGATACTCGTGCTTGAATCGATTATGAAGACGTTCAGGACTATTTATTAACGTGAGCTTCCGCTATTCGACCGGAAACGAGTACGGTGCTTATGGAATTTAGTATCCTCCCAAGCCTCCGGAAGAAAACATCCAGTGGTTTCTATACCGCACAAGGTTTTAGGGTTCAAATTTCGCGGTCGCTCAGCGCTCAGCGTTCAGATTGCGAATTAGAAAACTTGAATTATTCAAGGAGCAAAAGTAGCATCGCGTGGTGATCCTATCAACACGAGGCTCGTCCTTTATCACCATGTCCGACATCTTGGACCAGCTCGCTAGGATTCGAGTGTTACTCCGAGAGCAAGCTGAAGACTGTGCACAGCACGCCAAATATGAACAAGAAAGACTAGAGGTGGCGGATAAACAGCGCGCAGAAACGGACACGAAGAAGGCTGAACTGAGAGAAAAGTTGGAGAAAATCATCAAGGGAAGGGAGGAGATCCAAACCTGCGACAGAACAGTTGAATGTGAATTTGACTTCAATTGTACAAACATTTTGTTTGATTCGCCAGTACTTAGCTGAGGATCTCGATGCTATTATACGGCTTCTCAGAGAGAATCATGACGGTCGGATGGAAGCGATCCAGAAATTCATCAAGGGTCAGTAAACGAGTGGAGGAGACCTACATGCAGCTGATCGGACAATTGTAGACTCTTCAACATTTCAACGTCAACGACGAACCGAGTTGTTAGAAGAAATATCCCGGGCTCGCCTTCACCCGAGGTCTTAATCACAGACCATCATATCTTCCATCGATGCCCTTGGTTCCTTTCGAATTTAGTCCAGAGAGTTCAGTGGGTACTATTTTTTCCGGCAGCGATTTCGGGCCATAAACAGAGCGGAGATTCCCCCAAAGCTTTTGACGTTTGTATTGAAGGTGTCATTTTCAAAGGTCAATGAACTGAATTATTCAAAGAAACGACCCAGTGACCGTTGAATGGCTGCATGGCGTTGAAACTTGAAAGATGAGCTTCCTTGGACCTGAGGCTCCATTCTGAGATCTCTGCCGATTTAGAATATTTCCTTGGGAGCTTGTCCAACTCGCGTTGGACTGGAGCACCCAGAACCTCAAAAGGACACCGAGCCGACAAGCTACAATATTGGGTGCCATTAAAAGCGGACACAATCTTGACGTTGTATAGCCCTGTTATTACAACGGCTTCTACAAACTCGAATCTCAGAGTAAGTACTAATATAGTCTCTCTTAGCCAGACGTTACCAACAAAAAAGCTTGTACCTCGACTCTCGTGCGTTCTTTGTCTCCCTACTGCCAAATCAATTTGAGGTCATTTTCGTTGTAAGTGTAGTTGTGAACCCCATCTCGTCTTCAAAAGTTACATGGATTGGAATCTGAATCGGCTACCGTCGGCCGAAACCCAGTTGCATCATGAATCACGTGGCCGCGTTTCGACTCTCCTCAACTTGTTTACTATCCTCAATCCTTGTGTCCATCCACCAGCCATCCACTGGCTCGTCTTTTCGGCATAGTTGTATTCAAACAGAAAATGGCGTTCAAAGATCCAATTGCTGTTCTTTGAGTGGAAGACTGTACTTACTACTCGCTACTCAAGTTGAGAACTTCTCACAGCAAGTCTCACAGCGTTCCTGACTTGCTCGACGGTGGGTCTGCCCTACGGAAGGACTCTTTCCACCTTCCACTCGGCAGGTATTGCCGCTTTGTGAGCCCTCCGTTCAATTTTTTATGTGCTTCCCGCCGCGACTCGAAGCCCTCACGATACCGCACATTCTAGCATCCGCAGCGTAGAATCTCGGGTTCCGAGGCAATACGGCTGCCGTTTGGTTTCCGCATCTTGACGTCAGAATCCCTTTCTGTGCCATCCGACAATTATCTGTGAAGTCCGCCACTATTACCCCGTCACTCCTAAGAGAGGCCTTCGCGCCTTTGTTTCCAAAGAACTTGCTACGCCCCCCTTCTCATGTTTCTGTTCGTGCAAACATCGCATCACCACTGACCTTTTCCTTTCCCTTTTCAGCTTGGAGACTCCCAACACAGTATGCTTGGACTGTTCATTCTTGTTGGTTCTACTTGTCGGTTTTCCCAACGCGAAATCGCAACTGTAATGCGAATCGGTAAACCTCCTCAGTGACACGTACTCCCAGTTTTCCAGCTTCAGCTTGCGAATTCCTCAGATTGCCATAGGAGAAGTGTCAGAGTGCGGATACGAAATACTACAGAGGACGTTGAGTGACGCATGGGTGAGCTTTGAAACTTTCGAAAATCTAGGCCTCAGTGGGTTGAGTTGCGGCTTTGGAAATGCAGCAATTACGAGCAAAGGTCACTGGTGATTTTTTGGATGAGAGCGTCGAGCTCTGACGCATTTTCTGGCAGCTCGCACAAGAGCGGTCGGAAGACGAAGAAGTGAGCATGACTGACTCCAAGGGAACCGCGTTTAAATTGTGGACGATGGAAGTGAACCGCCTGGCCTGGCCTCGCGAGCAGCGGTCAGTACTTTTTTCGGTTGAGAAGCGTCAATTCTAAGGCATTTGTTACAGCTCGGAAGAGTCCACGACTCTCCAAGGGAACCGCGTTTAAATGGCACGCTGGAAGAATTCCCTGTCAGTTTGCACAAATTCTAAGCCGCTCAGGAATATTATGGACAGTCTGCAGGAATTCTTACAATTTCCGAGGAAAGAGCCGCTGGTCGGAGTTGGAACCCTCTTGCTTTTCAGCAATGAGGTTTGCTTCGACCCTCGGGGTTCGAAGCTGCGAACCAAATCTCGTACCTGGCGTGCTTAATCCGAGTTATGAACCATGTTAACCCCAGACCCCGCACTCCTTCTCGAACTCTCGATCTCGGCCTAGGACAATCTTCGATTTCGCTCTGCCGGCAGCGAGCGCCGGGAATGGCTCTGACCCGCGGATACTCTGCTGCTGCCTTCCCGAACTCTGTCTCAGAATGAAGGCATTGACTCATAGGAATAAATCCGCTTCGCTTCGCGTTTTTTTCCCAGTCTATACCAAAAACGAACGATCAATCGCATGGTCTTGTCTCACATTTGGGTCCAAGCGTCTTTTTGAGCGTCTTTTGTGTCCCTCTCTCCGCGACGCGCCGACCGCCGAGTCTAACCAAAAGGTCCTCTTGTCAATGTCGCGTGGGAAGAGCGCGGGTGCCACGGATAAAATTCATCTCTGGTCTGCAAAAATGGGCCGGCCCGGTCTGGCAACGGCGACCTCTGCTAGCGACCGCGACACTCCGCGACGTCGCGTTACGATAGCACTCGCGCTGCAGTGTTATAACGGCAGGATATCGGCCGAGTTGCTCCGAAACAGAAAGGTTCAACAAGTTGCGTTTTGGATGCGCGCGTCGAATAGCCTTGAGCTTAAGGTTATGTTGTTGATTGGTTGTTGAAATATACCCCGGCACGCCAGCATCTGACCTGTCTCATCCAATAATGCTCTTCCTACGTGGAATCTCACCCCAGATTGCTTTAACTACTACGCGATGTTTCCCTCGATCCCACAACCTCGACTGAAGACAAACGCCACCCTTGGCGATCCTCAGCCGGCATTTATTTACTCGCCGTACTTGCTCACTCACCACCCTGGAATCTCACTGCGTTTCGTTGGCTCTAACACGATCGCCGAGAAGTTAATGTGCGCATCAATATGAAAGTGAGCGCCTGCTTATTACGGGGCCGCCGCCACAGGTTGATCCTAGGTGAATCATCGGGGTCTAGCATGATTTTCACCTGATTTGGCCCAGATAATTAATATCGGTCTCGAACGTCTCAGAGACGACTCGGAGTATCAAGATCAGTGACTTCGCCCGTGAGGGGTCGCCGGCCAACAAGGTTGGCGCTAGAATGAGACGGTTGGGGCGTATTTCGTGACTTGCAGATGGTTGCTGACCTTCAAACATGCCATCGAGGCGCAGTGGAAAGGGGGCGATGCATTCTGCACTGCCGATAGATATCAACAACTCGAGTGGTCTCAACTCAGTTGGAAATGATGTTCGGAGACTGCGCCGGAAACCAACATTCATATACCGTGGTCAAGCGCTGGACTCGATGCGCAGACTATCATTCGCTGAACATCAACACTGGTTATGAGGTGAACATTCCAATCACTCGCGTTATGCAAGTTACAGCTATTTGCAGAAGTAATCAGGTCTGTACGCACGCAGGGGAGGCGCATGCCCGAGTTAACCGAATGTTACAGCTCTAATGAGTCGAGCCATTCGACCGACGGAGGACCTCGGAGGAATACCAGCAGCTAACTCGTCAGACTTTTGAATGGCAGCTTGAATCCGCACTTCATTCATTACACTTAATAGGTGTGTGTTTGGTTTCATTTCTTCAGACTTTTGAATGGCAGCTTGAATGCGCACTTCGTTCATTACACTCAATAGGCGTGCGGTGCGGATGTATATTTTTATTTCTACATATATTCATTCCATAAGCACCATTCTAATCCAGTAGGTCCCGCGATTCCCATCCACCTTCGACGCGTCGCCGATAATCAATTGAGTCATTTTACTGCTTACCAAATAGCAAGGAGTATGAAGCAATGCGATCATCTTGGCTGCTGTATGTATTGCATAGTTGGGACTCATGAATCACTCTGCAGCGGGAGCCGAAAGAATCTCGCGCTATGATGGTCGAGAAGTTGAAAATACTCACTCCGTAATAAAATCGGAGGTAAGTACATACTCAGCTAAAGGTAAACATATCCATAATTTCCTGGGTGCCTCCAGGGCGGTAGGCCGCACGGCTGATATTTATATCATGAACTCTCGCGTTGGGGGTGCAAACTTCCACGTTTTTGCATGAAATGGGTGATCAGCCCGCGTTTAATGACGGTGAGGCTGTCGTCGATGTTGCCCTAGCAGCTGGATGAACACATCCTAGCTATGGGGAATCATACGAGTGCGGGACTGGCCGTTTGAGTTTGGGGCATCAGAGTTTGAGTGATACGCCGCACGGTCACTGGAGGTCGTCGAGAGTCATTGATCTTGATTGGGCTGGTTCGTCAGACACGTAGAGATGTTCCCAACTGTGATGGGAAGCTATGCACCCATTCCAAGTTCCCAGTATTTGGAACGATATATTGAAGGCAAGTGGTGATTTCAGCGTTCCTCGGCAACACATCGAAACTTGTTTGATCATTGCGAGCCGCAGTCTTTGAGGTCGTCAGGGAATGACCAAGTACGTCGCCAGGCACGGTTCCTGCGATGTTCAGCATTCGTCGTAAATGCGCGAGGGAAACAAAAAAAATCCGAACAGGTCAGATCTTCTGGCGCGCAGGTCATGGGTGGGTGGCGTAATATGATGTTAAACATAGGACAAGTAGCATGTGCAGAGTCAAGACTTTCAGCGCAGGAAAAAACCGGATTATTCGGAATTGAAAGCAGCGGACGGTACCTCGGGTTCGGGTTTCCAGGGGACCGCAGCGACGCCAGAAAGTGTAGTGAATTCGGCGAATATGCGGAAATGTCAGCCGGTCGGTCAGCACGCAGCATCCACCAGGTTTACACTCAGCATCGTCGTCTGCCGCGGCGAGCACGAATCAGTTAAAACACGGCGGGATCTTCGGTGCCAGTAGTGCTTTGTAGAATTGAATTAAAGACGAGTCCAGGGAAGGCTGCCATACCTGCGATCAGTGCGCGCCGGGGCGGCACTGCGAGGGACAAACAGTATCGAAGATGTCAACCTTGGATATTCAAGCAGCGGTGATGGACCTCCGAGGCTGATGCGCGATGTATGGATACATTTGCAGATGATGTGCAATATGGGATGTCGTGGCGTGGAGCAGTCTGGAACGTTTTGGTGGCTTGAGGGGATGCTGAAAGGAGTAATAGTTCTTGAAATCGGTCCCGAGTCGGCGGAATACTTTTGTCGCCGTGTTCCAGGCCGAGAAAAGTCACAGACAGCAGACCGACCGGTTTTAAAGTTTGTGCTATCTGTTGTCCGTTCCCTTTCTCGCAGGGATATATTGACGGCAGATTGGCAGCTTGCGGCAACGGTGCTGGCATTTAGAAACTCGGATACCAGTGGATCATCCTGAACCGTAGGCTTTGAACTTGATTCTCCAGATTCCCCACAGCGAGGGGTGGTGTATATTTAACCCAGAAACTGGAATACCCCCCCGTAGATAAAAAAAAGATGAGTCCAACGATCACGGAGCAAAGGGAAGCGGGGGCCGCAGTTATAGTTAGGAAGCAAGCAAGCGTGTATTTTGGGAAGCAACGGGTATGTGAACAGTTATGGGAAGTTGCCGATTAGGGAAAGGTGGGATTGGTTGAAACGCCACTAATCCATGAGGAGGACGACAAGAATGAAAGAACTAAGTTTGTCGGTAGATGATTGAGTGAAGGGCCAGACAGACCTGGCAGACCATAAGAAAGCACAAAAAAATCATCAGCTTCCGAGGACGGGGGCGACCCGGTAGTGAGTCGGAAGTCGTCATCGCCGGTCTTCACGCAGTATCCCGCAGTGGGCGTAAGAACAAGGGGAGATGCATGCAAGGAACAACGGAATTCGAAAGGAAGTAGTAGCAGACAACGGGATATATGCAGGGCAAGACGGAACGGCGGCAGGAGCCGAATGAACGTAAAGCTGAACGCCGGGCCCGGATGAAGCGAAATTGAGTGACGCCAGAGGGAACACATATTTATTGGTTTTTTTTTTTTTGAAAAGGCCAACAGGCAGCCAGAGACTTGAATAGTGCACGTCCGACCGATCCCAACTTCAAGCTCGGACACCAGCGTAATTACACCGAGTAATGTTGTTGCCGAAGCGTCAGCATGCGAATATCGCACTGTAGATGACGCACGCACAGAATGACCCATGCTTATCAAGGAACGAGAAGCTAGTCGGGGAACATAAAGTCGCAAAGTGAGAGGCTAGTCGGGGAACATAGAGTCGCAATTTTTAAGACCGCGGGGAAAGATTGGGAGTCACAGAGCCGTTCAAAGTCCGCTCGAGGGCGGAGAGATTAACAGTCCTCCAGCATATTGCTGCGCCGGTTTCAAATGATGTGTGTATCCCGGATCAATCAATAGGGTGAGTAGGAAGGGGGTGAGAGGGGATCGGGGAAATCAAACCAAGTATGAACGGACAGGCATAAATCGCCGGTATGTTTTTTCTTGGCTTGAATGACAAGATATTCTTGCGCTGACGGAGTTCAGTTATTTTTGGGTTGAGTAGCCACTTCAACGGAAATCTGCGTGCGAAATGGTCATGGGTTGGTGACTTGTATGAGACGATGCACGGAGTTGTCGACGGTCGTAGCGCAATCAAACCTCGGCCTCGGCGGCGCGTCCTCCACGCTTGTCCTCCCCTGGCCCACTTGTCCTCCCCTGGCCCAGGCAACAGGCACTAAAAGTCAAGTCAAGTCGGACGCAAGTTGCACATGTACGACCCGCTGAGGAACGGTCAGCCATCTACGACAGTGCCAATCTTGATGAGAAAACCATAGCTTGAGATGATTGCCAGCCCCCGGCGCCAATCTTGACAAAGTGTTGATACAGCCAGTGCAAGTCGAGAAACCAGCTGCCAGTCGCCGACCGATGTGGGTTCGGAGACAAGCAAACGCGACGACCTCAGAGCGGGAGATTTAAAAGAGAGCGGTGACGCTGCCGATCATTCTCCTTTGATCATTCTCGGAAATTGCCGGTGGATTTGAAAGTCAGCGTATTATCGAATCGCCGGAAACGAATCGCCGTTCTCGCCGTATCTTCCTGAAATAGAGTGTATACTCACGGAAAAAACGCCTCGGGCCCAGAAAGAAAACCGGTCAAGATCAACACGAAATGCGGTGACGATCAGCGGTATCACCGGCTGTTGGAGGTACTTAAGCTATATGAAGGGGGAGGAGGCTGTACTGTTTGTGTACACTATGGGCACCGGGAACAGCGACCGCCACAATGATGTATACCCCGCAAAGCGATGATACATGTTTCGTACATAGAAAGGTACTCGCCGAGAACCTGACAACGTGCCTGACAACGTGTAGAATATGAACTTTAATACAACAGAGAAATTGTAATCTGTTGAGCCCAAATTAGTCCACTTGCCTGGAGGGGAAATTTCGGGACATAGTTGGTTATCGGATCTGTTTCACAAGACCTATATATTGAGCCGGAAGACGAGGAGTCTCTGTGACTGGCCTTGAATACACGGATTCCGATACAAGGTTTTATGTATTCGTCCATGATTAGCAAGGAGGTCGGAAGAAGACAGCACCGTGATGCCGTGCACCGCACAATAGATGGCTATACCCCGTCTTGAAAGGAGGGGAGATCATTACCTCACTTTATTTTAACGTCCGTGTTGCTGAATTGGAGGTAATAACCCGAAGCTCGAGACGAATTCAAGATGAGATGGAGAAATCAAAGAGACACTCAACGACTTCAACCAGAAGTACTGAAGAAATGGCCCCGGTGTGACAAGGTTAAGATGAAACAGTGGGCGACAGCACTGCTCGACTTTGGAGCCGTTTGCCGTCATGGGGGTCGGGGCGGGTGGGCGGGCGGTGAAGTTGTAGCCCAGCAGCGGTGGAGCGGAGTGGCCCGAAATGAAGTTGAGATTGAACCATCCTTGGTTTGAGGAAGAGCGCCCCGGAGAGGACGGGTTTCAGTCTACTGGTCTGATTGGAACCTGAAGGCGTGCCAACGAGCACTCATCCGAGGATATGCCACGTTGAACTCGAGAGGGGTTTGGAGCACCGTTACATAGGACATCACCCACAACGATACCCCACATCTGCGCCCGTGGTCAAGGTTGATAGATGAGTCTGCTTTGTCTAAGATAAATTTGAGGAGAGTCGACGGTGGACCGAAGTGACCGAGATGAGTTCAGAATTTATCTAACCAGTGAGTTCGACAGACAATAATTAACACAGCAGTGGCGAATCGGAATAGGAAGAGGCATTCAATAGAGGTTGCCAAGGATTAATCCAAATTTTGCGTTTGGGGTGGAGACCGCTAGGGGGGAAAAATCGGGCAGTTAGTTCGTTGGAGTAATATCATGTAGCCAATAGCCGCGACCAATACGATCCAGTGCTGCCTATGGTTCGCTAATATAAGGGATATGGTCAACAAGCACTCGGGACGGGACGGAAGATAATTAATTAACTTCACCCCTCCGCCGCCCATTGCGATGCAGGCTTGGCCAAATTTCCCGGCGTCCCGTGGTTGGTGAACTTAACTGCCAACAAGAAGAGAGATAGATGGCCGGGTGGAGATGAAAAATTGGGGAACCAGGAAGTTCGCTAGTTTAATGAAGGGGCAACTATTGCACCGAACTTGAGAAATTGGGACGTGTCCGCCAATCCACTCATTATTGACAGAACAAGGCCGGGGAACAATGTGAGACTGAGAACGGCCTCCCGAGAGTCCGAAATGAACTTCGCCTGGGGTATCATTCCGTCTCGTTCCGCCCCGAATACCATTAAAAGGAATGACCCAGATACCTGGCACCAGTTTCAATCGCAACAACATTCATTGGACGCGATCACCGTATGTTGCTCGTTTCATTGACCCCAGCCAATTGCGACGCACGAGATGGACTGGTGCGTTGGATTGGATCAACGTGTCGTAGAAAAGCAACAAGAGCAACCTCCGACGAGTCCTAGTTGCGATTGGCGGCTGCTATCATCTGCTGTGGCAACCGCAACCACAATCGAGTCCGGTCGTGCGCAAGAATACATCTTTCACTGGCGGCAGATCACATCAGCCAGTTGAATTCAGCGGACACCGCACGGACGCGCGCAACGGACCGCGTTATACCTATATTCTCGCTCGAAGGAGGTGCGTAGCGTTTTCAACATTCGGCATTGGTTCAGACATGCAATGCGTTGATTCGCTGTTGAATAAAAGCGTGAGCCGATGCCACTGTTGACGAAGCGGGAATTTGCCAGTGGATGAAATATTGGAAGTAGGACACCATTGAGGAAACCAAATGTGTCGCCGGTATCAGCCGAATCGGAACTTCAATTCATTGTTTACAAATTGTTTGGCACGTGAGGCAATTCTTTTTGAACACAACCTATCAGCCTGTCTGTTTGCCAATTATGCGTTTTCCGTTCCCGAGATATAAATCGCAGCCTGACCCATTGTGGCGTATGTTTTCATGCATCCTGTTGATCCATAGGTACGTTCTCCTTGAACCAGTATCACCGCCGTGTGCCTCTCTTGCAGAAAACAGGTTATTGTCGTCCACGCATATGTAAGATCGGCTGTCTCTCAGTGGCGCTGATGTTTCGGTATTCAATTGACGCAGGGCCAAACTGCGGAACTGAAACAATCTTATAGCAAATTTATCTAGGATCCTCCAAACAGCTGCTGGGATATGGGTATCCCTTCCTAAATTCTCGTTCAATTTACGCACACTGGTCCAGGTCCACTCAAATCCCACTTAAATTGCCCCTGGAAGCATATCGCTCCCCAGGCTCATGGAACGCATATACACTCTACCTCCGAGATGTGCGGTACTGTCGCCCATAACATCTGTCAGCTTGCACCCAGGATAACTATGACGCTGAGGATGGTGTTTTGAGCGTAGATGTGCACGACCACGTCATCACTGGGCAGAGTTCGACTGCATTAACTGGCGCTCGGATCTGGACTAGTTTATCTCCCGCGCACGTCCAACCGTCGGCTTTGATGCAGCTCCGTCCACTCCTACGAGCTATCGCTATCTGTCCAGATGACCAGCTGGCGCCAGTGCGCATACCATCCCGCCGCGGGCCTCGGCGTTCGACATTTCAATTGTATATTCCGTCGGGCTCCCGCCGCCCTGATCATTCAAATAATTTATATTCCATCTATAGTCACCCGCTGTCACCAGGCGACCTCCGTGCGCAAAATACTGGCTCGGGAATACATCTATACGAGCGCCAATCCGTTCAAAGTGTTCCCCACAACTGCACCGCTTTCATGTCAAACACGCCACCTCCCGCGATGCTGTCGCGATTCCCCTGTCATGTGAGTTCGCAGGTGTCTTTCAGAGCGCTCGAGTCTATAACTAGCGTGGGGGTTACAACTGCTACTGGGGAACTCAATTCATCACCTTATTAAACGCTACAGCGTTCCGGGATCTCATAGTCACCCATGCCAGCGCGGACCTGACACACTCACGCCGCAAAGTAGACCGAGTCCCCGCGCTCCACGGCCCGTCAAAAGCACTTCCCTCGGCCGAATTTCCCGCGCCCCAATTTGCGACGGTGCACCTAAATATGGGAAGAACATCCTTGCGAAGAACTCCGGGCAGCTTCGAAGTTCAGACGGTACCCGGTCCGAGGCAGGGTCGACGGACTTCGACTGCTGTGATTCTGCATCGCTACTACACGCGACGGTTAGCGACCATCTCTTTCGGTATCCGGAATACAGGCTGTGACACCGCCCGGCCGCAATCCGGCCTACCGCCTATTGGCGCACACGCAACCAACCAACAACCGACCGTCACCTTATTAAGCTGTCTGCCCTGGCTGACTCGCTTGCTGGTCGCGGCGTAATCTCGGTGCTGGATAAGCTATAGCTTTGGCATTGCCCGCCGTACCACCAAAGTGCTATGAGCGGGGCAAGACTGCTGACCCCGCTGAGTAACCGGACGGAGTCGCGCAGATTGGGCTGAGGCAGCTGCCCCAGTCGAGGATTAATTCAGTGATAATATTCTTATCGCGGGTGTGTGGGGACGCCCGACTGGGATAATCAATTGTCAGCCAGGCGCCAAGTGAACGCGGAGGAGCGCGGAGATATTTAATAATCAGCATACGCGAGCTATCCATTTGGACAAAGAAACAGCCCGAAATTGGCCTGAATCATCCAAACAAGGGAGCGTTGTATTCTTGTGGGTCCACCAAGAAGGAATGGACGAACCTCGGACCTCAGGGTCCTTCTATATCCTTCCTGCTCCACCGACACGCCGCGTACTACGATCCGCGGCCTTGCTATTGTATTGTGATTTATGGATGGCGAGTAGGCTGCGCGCCTTGCCTTTTTGGAGTCCATGAACGTTGCATGAACGTTCCTGACCGGTACGGATTCCGGTCGGCTACCCTTCCTTGCCCTGTTTTCCATTTGTTCGCACCAAGGGGGAAGTTCACCGAATTATTGATACGCACGATCCCTCAACAAACCAAAAAAAATTGTTGCAATTGGTCAAATAGGCGTCTTTGATGCAGGCCCACCTGTTCGACTTCATACCGTGCAAAGACCAATTACAGTAAAGCATGTAAACGGGGTCAGGGCCTGAATAGCATCGATGCATCGCACTCAATCTCAGTGTTACATTTCTCCGAAATGTGTGAGGAATATGCCTGGATTGACCGGTCGGCCTCTGAATATATTATAGGAAGTCAGTCATCCAACCTTCTCCCATCCATTCATTCCAGCTCCTCCATTGCCCTTGTCTTCAACATCGTCCCACCGGTAATACTTCCCCGGCGCACCTGAAATCGTTCAGCTTGAGGATCTCCCCGGAGGCATTTTCAGCTGTTGCCTGTAACTCCCGGACACGTTAGCGAGGCCGAACGAATCAGCCGCTGATAATCTTGCCATGGGATGCTCGGGATGTGCCTGGCCTCTCATGCACATGTGCTGCACGGCCCGACAATCCTCGGAGTGCGTGTTGTAGATATCCGGATCCGGGTCGAAAAATTACCGCCCCGATTTTGGACTGGACAAGACGCGATATCGACGAGACAAAGACACGGACGAACCGAGACAAGAGGACAAGAGACACGTACGCGTACGATGGCGCGGAAATGAATCAAAACTGGACCCTGCATGCATGAAGGACAACAAACGCAAGTCTCACTTGGATCTACCCCGGACCCGTCCAGACAACAGCGCGGCGGAAATGGGGTTCGCCCTGGTTCGCCTTTCTTGGTCAGCTGAGGATCTGCATACTGCCTTTTATTTTTCGCCAATCGGTTTGTCTGTCACGCTCACTCGCTCACTCGGGACGCGCACCGTGGCGCCTTGTTAACTGTTTTCAACAGCTCTGGTGTGCTTGCTCGTCCTCGTGTCTGTCCGTCTCGCGCCTTTTAATTTATCGATGCTGTCCCGCACGGAACTCGATCGGAAAATCGATGGATGCTGTTCTTGCTGCGCTCTTCTGCTGTCCTGCTGCGATACTGTGACCCGACTCGGAAAAAAATGCGGACGTACGCATCCTTCTGGCGGCCTCCGGCGGACAATATGGGACCCACTTGACCCGCATTTGATCCAGCAATAATGCGACCCTGCCCACGAGATAACACGAGTCTCCAGAACGACTGCAATAATGTGAAAAGTTATACTGGCCCCGTTGCATGTGCGCGCAATCCTCCTAGCACAACGATTGCAGATCGGCTGCTGTTCAATGTCGTCTCTGCTGTGACGATGGCTCATCCAACCCTGCAGTACAGCTGCAATACTTGTAATTGCACAACTTGGATTCCAATCATCCGAGATGAACGACGATCGTCACGGCCGCAAATAATCGGGCGCAACCGCATATGATTTCTCGCGTTGCGATAATCACAGAGGCATACTCGTTCGGGCACGGACTTTCTTTCTCGTCTATTTTCGTCTCGTCCGTCGTCCAACTGTTCCGCCCCGGTTCTTGCGTCTGGGGATCAGCTGTGTCTCTCCTTTACCGTCCTGTGTCTGTGCTATTCAGCTGTGTTCCTACTCTATCTATCTATGTATCACTCCTCCGGTTTCTCCGCCCTCCGAGTGGCGTCGGGTTATCCGCCCTCCGCAACAAGTTCCGACCCTGGAGCTCCTTGCAAACCGCTCCTCTCGCACTCGGCTCCTCTTCCCGTCTGCCTCACCGCCACCCGATCGCGTTTTTCACCTGCTACCGCCTGCTATGACGCACTGGCTTCAAATTCACGAAATTTTGAAATATAGGGACTACGATTGCAGCAAGTTGGCAGGCAAGAGTCAGGCTGCGTCATCCGTGCATATATGTACCCGGAGGCGGAGGGTGAGTTGTGCGATCCGCGCCGCCGGGTGGGCATTTGGGCTGTTCACTGCATTGCCATGTCGCGTTGGCGGCCGTCGCGCGTCGTCCGAGAGAGAGAGGGGCGGGGAGATTAGAGAGAGGAGAGGGAATCGCAATATTAATTGTAAGTCACAGCTCGATCCTGGATCGCGTCCCGTTCCTACATTTATCGTGTCCTCCTAGACGCGCCGCGACGCGATAAACGCAAAATCATATGCATATGCCTGTGCATGTATAATTCTCCCGTTCCCTATCCTCGAGCAAAAATGCGTACCCCCTTCGACCCGGTCTTGCTCGGTGTGTGGATATGTATGTATCCGAGGTATGGTGGTACTTGTATCCGATGTACATCCTCTCTCGTACTTGCAGAATAATACAATACAATTCCATTCATCCTATCATCCTATCTGAAACCGGCCTTCCACTTAGCACACCCACCTGGCACCCACCCCCACGCGCGAATGTCGGTCCCCGTACGCCACCGCACGCATTAGCTATGCGCGACCTAGCCTCCGACGCGTCAACACCCAACTGGGTCCGTTTCATGACGTCTGAGGAGCCTACATACATTCGTCGGCGCGCGCGCGGCTCGCCTTTGTTGTCAGCCATGACGTCGCGGTACGAATGCGAGCCATTCAATCCTCTGCTTCCGCCCGCCCATGGGCTCCACAACATCTGTCTAGTGAGTGTAGAGTGAGCGGGTCGGCTGACGCCGTCTGCGGGAACACCAAGTCCATAGCTAGCTGTAGTAGTGCTAGACTCTCGTCAGGTCCATTACTAACACCACTCGCATTTGTCCGTCGCCGCGCCGCGTGAATTTATTCGGATTTGGTCTCACTCAGTTCTCTCTGCTGACGTCTTGGGAACAGTCTTCACTCAATGGTATCCCAAGTCGCAGTAGACAATCCCAAAATCTCAATCACACAAAAAATACAATGTACAAATTGTTTCCCAATGCTATAGTACAAAATACACTTCTTCGTCGTATGCTTCGTGCCCGTGCTATGGATGCTAATGCCTAATGCTAGTTGTTTTAATAATGCTATGCGTATCGTATCGTATCGTATCGTATGCCCAAAATTCGTTCGTAGTTGTACCGTATCGTATGCTGCCAGGAAAAATGAATCGTTCGTCGTCGTCGTCGTACACCAGGGAAAGCCAATTATGAAACACGAATGATAGGGACCAGAACCAGAAACCGAGACCGAGACCAGAAGAAAAATGTTGTCGGATTATGCGTCGCGTGACGCTGCGTGCTGCTTGTTATGCTCGTGCTGGATGGATGGATGTGGACGGATGCCTGCGTGGGGAATGTGCGTGCGGTGCGCTTTTGTCGATGCGGGATGAAGGATAATGATACATGCGTGCGGTGGTATGCGGCGTGAACGTGCGGGTAACGGGTTGCTGGTGGGGTCGTCGCGGTCATGATGAGGGTGCGTGCAGCGGACTACAACGCGTACACCTCGCGCCTCGCCACCGGGATCTCCGCAAACGTAAACAGCCGCTTCGGCGGCGGCCGCGGCACCTCCACCCTCCACCTCCACGCCGTCCACCACGCGCGTCTCCTTCAGCGCCGGCAGCGCCATCACGGGGTACGTCCGCACGTTGTCGTACGACCAGGAGCGGGCTAAAACGCGGTCTCGTCAGTACGTCTGTGCTGGGACGGTGAAAGGGGGGGGGGGACTGACTCTCGATGTGCGGCCGCATGGACGGCATGGTGAGCACGTCGCACGTCTTGGCGTATTCGGCCTCCTCTGCGGCCTCGAGGCCCGGACGGCGGTCCTCGTCCGACCCCGACCCCGACCCCGACGCGGACACGACGCTGCCCTCCTTGGACAGCGGGCTGCGCATGCGGCGCTGCGCGTTGAAGGAGCCGGAGGAGTGGCGCCGCTCGGCGCGCGAGGAGGACGTCGAGGGCGTGGGGGAGGTGGAGTAGAACGAGGAGGCGGGCTTGGGGGGCGCGGGGCGCAGGAGGACGTCGGGCACGAGGAGCTTGCTCGCGGCGAGGTGCGCCACGGGGCGGTTCTTGCGCGGGGGGCTGGAGCTCGCGCACGTCGAGGACGGGGAGGACGCGAGCGAGAGGCGCGAGGACGTGCGGCGCGCGAAGCTGTCCTCGAAGGACGAGAGAAGCTCGGAGTTGGAGGAGGACACGGACGCGGACGCGACGCTAGCCGTGGGGGAACTCGGCGCGGAGCCATACCCGCTCGAGGAGGAGACAGAAGAAGCGGTCACGCCCGATTGGGCGGAGCGGTGGGGAGACGCGTGGAACGACTGGTACGCGGCGCGGTTAGGGTCGAGCACGTCTGCACGCGTCTGGGGCGGCGGGGCAAAGCTGTAGGTCGAGGCGCGCCAGGCCTGGGAGCCGTCTGTCCAGCCAGGGACGGGCTTGAGCGGGGGCGGGCGCTCGCCAGGCTTGAGGGGTTTGGGGAGGATGGCATCGATGCGGCGGTGGGCCATCATAATACCAGAGGTGTAGGCGGGGGGCTGGTAGGGGGCGCGAGGGACACGAGGGGCGTGCTCGTTGTAGGTCTCGCAGGTGGGCGGGGGCAGGGGCTGCATGCCGTATTCGCGCTGGAGAATGGCCAGAGAGCGGGTGTTGGGTGTGCTCTGCTCATACGAGTGATGGCGCGAGTGGCGGGCAGTGCGGAGGCCGTCCTCCTGGTCATCGGAGGTGTCGCTGGAGGCCGAGTCGGAGTAGAGGGGGCGGCCATGGAAGAACTCGGTGTCGCTCTGGCGGCATTCGTCTGAGCAGTAGAGCGGCGCGGGGGACTGGTCGATCTCGACGCGAGTCTTTACAGGGGTGGCAGCCTTGATGGTGCCATTGGGGCGGACACGGCCGGTGCCGTTGACCAGGCCGCTGCGCTGGCGGAGGTTGCCCTGCTTTTTTGTGCGGGCTGCGGAAAAATGAACAAAGAGCGAGTCAGATAAGAATGGGGACGTACGCGAGTCATTTTGCGGAGAGGGCTCGGGGGCATAGATGGGGACGATGGTGCGTTTGGGGACGATCTGGCGGCTACACACAGCGCAGAACGAAGAGTCGTCCATGTAGGCTCGACAAAGCAGGCGGGTAAATCAACTGCTCCACCCTAACCCGCCGCCCTTTTGTAATCGCGCTCAGATCTGACTACCGGGGATACATCTCAATCTCAGATCTCACCCCGCGGCTGCTCCGGGTCACAGTCACGCCGGACCCCCTCATCATTTACACCGCGGATAACTCGCCATATCATTCACCAATCAACCAATCCCCGCACTCAACGCTGCCCGCGGACACAGGTACAACCCACATCTTCCCCGCACTCCTCCGCACACACACCGCCCGTAGACCTATTTCCCCGTGGGCACCGTGCCTCCAATAACCCCATACTTAGCCTATCTCTAACTGCTTGTCTAACTCGCATATCGTAAATACGATTTCCATTCCTTGAACACCGACCACCCGTTTACGTCCGGTTTCCCCTGTCGTCTTTTACCCTCCATGTACTCCTCCTGCATGCGCACTGTCCTGCATGCGCGCTGTCGTTTTACATGCACAAGGCGCTCCTGGTCCTCGTCCAAAAATCACAGAATAAACTAACATGTGGAACCGCTTCTTACTCGTCCCGACTGCCGAACGCCCGCCCTCACCATTATCCGCGGCGGAATAATCCCCTTCCCGCCCCTCCCGCCCGGCCCGCCCCTCCGGACCACGCTCGGTGGCGCCTCGTGGCCCTTTGATGCACATCACATTGATTCCCCGCACGCGTATCATCGGCCAATTTCAGCCAATCACACACGCCGCAATCTCTGCAGGCCTGCAACGCAACGTTCGTGGGTGACAACTTACAGCAACGCCGCAAGGCATCACTCGCTGTTCGGCCGAGTGACTTTTCGGAGGTGCTGAATATTTTCTGGGGTAGCCTGTTGCTTACCTGGGGAAGCGATCGCGAGCGACGTCCCTGCACGGCGTGTCGACTAATCTTTATACGTGCAAGTGTATCCGCCGCCGTCGTCGTCGCATATAAGCTCAGAGTTGCAACATATGCATCCTCCGATTCCGACCCGAGTCCGACGAGACCGACACCTCGAGACCTTTGCCTCCGACCTCAATTCCTTCCCCTGAATATGTATGCAAGTTACCCCGCGCTGCCTCCCGCGGGGTAACGTCAACGGCGTCTTTTGTAGGTGCAGCTGTAGCACGTAGCTCTGCAGATTCAATTCAATTGAACTGAACTAAAACGCTATAAGTAGCCGCCGCGGCGTCGTATGTCATCGTAGCTGACCCTAAATTTTCATCCACCCCACCTTTCAACCTAACCCTTGATTAAAACCTCGAGACGGCCCGAGTCCGACGAGTCCGCCAACGACCTCTGCTTCCGCCTCGCCGCCGCCTCCGACAACCTCGCGCCGAACTGGACCTTGGCAGGGTGGGCCAGCGTGCCCGAAAAAAAGCACCAACGATGTGCGCGACGCTTACACATACTCGGAAACGACGGCGACCTCGGCACGCGGGCTAACCCAATTTCCCCACAAGTATTCAATTCAATTCAATTCCCAGCTCGCGCGTATACACTCGCGTATGTACCCGCGTACGGGCCCCATCCCGTCCCACGCACACGCTCAGGCTATACGGTAATACCCAAATTTAAATTCAAATTCCGGAATCTAATGACATTGACAATCCCTCGGTGTATGTTACCCCCGCGCGCCCACCCCCGCCCCCGCGGCCGATCTGCAGTCGGACGTGTCCCCACAGGTAACGACATGTATGTGTTCCCGTCCCGCGCCCACTGTCCAATAATATTAATACATGTAACGTGTCGTGTCGTGTGGATGACGAAAAAGTCCCGCGTCTGCCCCTGGAGGGGTCGTTATGCGACACCTGCATCCACGCGGGTGCTTTTCAGGGACGGCGGGCGTGGCGGGCGGTTTGCACATTTTTTTAATATTAACTTGTATTTAGTTAATCTCTGAGCCCGTCCGTCCGCGCCGTCGTGTTGCTACACGTATGATATGCCATGACGTCGACGCTGAAGCGCTGAAGTGCCGCCACCTCTCGTCATGATAATATAATTCCCATCCCGCGCTGGTCCAGGATTTCGGGATTGTATTACTGTGATTCCCCACAGTGCAGCGCCTATCTATGTCACTGATATAAATTATATAAATTACCGTAACCGAGTCTCGAGTCTCGGGTCTCGTTCGAACATCAAGTGCCACCCCCGTTATGATAATTTTTATCCCGCCGCGCTGGGATTGTACGATACCTACCCCACAGTGCAGCCCCTATCTATGTAACCAACACAAATTACCGTAAGGTGTGTCCAGATCTGCGGGAGGAATTTTCCGGCGAGGCTTTTCTGCTGCTTCTAATCGTGTCTCGCTTAACGACGACAACGTTCTCAACATTTCACAGTTGCATACATACGTCAGCTCCACCTACTTGCTGCTCCGATTCTGCGGAGAGTCTCGATGTTCGGAGACTCGAGACTCGAGACTTTGCTGCTGCTTCTAACTGTGCCTTGCTTAACGACAACGTTCTCAACATTTTAGTTACAATTGCATACATACGTCAGCTCCACCTACCTGCTGCTCCGATTCTGCGGGTCTCGATGTGCGAACGAGACTCGAGACGACTCGAGACTCGGACTAATTGCAATTACCTACCCCGCATTCTGCGTTCCGGATTCCGAGAAGAGAAGAGAAGCTCTACCCCACAGCTTCACAGCTTCACAGCACTCACTGATAAAATTAATTGCCACCGTAGTCGCGGTGGTTCCCGGTTGGCCCCGGTTGGCCACAGCTGAAGATCCGGATTCATTCTGGATTATTATCACCGAGGAAGGGAGGGTGTTCGCCAGGCTAATCTCAAGCGAGCATACTAACCACTATGCTACCTAGACGATGCCACGCCAATCTCAATTCACCCTTGTTCTAATTATTGTGACAAGAATGCTGAATTGGGGGAGGGTTCGAGTCAACTGCAACAACAACTTGAACTTCAACCACGAGGACCCGGTTGATCGCCCGCTCGCAGTTCTGCGAGTGATTTAATTCATACCCGCGCTCTATGTCCCTGTCAATTTCTGCATGTCCCGTGCAATTTCCACCGAGTCGAATTCTTAAATTAATCGGCCTTCGGGTAATGTTTCCCACGGTTGGCTATAGCAAGTTGAATGTTGAAATCAAACCGGTCCTCAAGCAAGGGGTGCTCTGAGTGCCACACGAATCTCGATTCATCCAATTCTCCTTACGATTATTGGGACCCACAGAACGCAGCTAAACCTCCGCGGACGTGTCGCCGTCACCGCCCACGCAGATCTACCTACTAGAAACGGTATGGATCCAAGTAATCAGACCGAGTCGAGGTGGGACGGGGTGAGTTCGGGTCGCGGCCGTCAGCTGCGCAGCCCAGTACTCCATCTAACTCGCCTCCACCGAGTCTATTTGACACTAATCCTCCACAAAGGATCGTCGACGCCCGCACCCTCCGCCAGTGAGCGCATATATGACGCGATTTTTCTCTCAGTACGCTACACTCGTCGCTAGCTGGAGGAAGTAATGAATGGAAAACGCCAGTCAACCTCCGCTAGACCCGATTCAGTTTCTGGTTGAAATCTGCCAGAGCCTAACACAAAATAAAGCGAACGTTGGACCGACTCGGATAGCCATCTCGATCCTTGTCCCTCGCAAAAATAAATACTCTATTCTATTTCAGAACGAACTGGTAACCCATCGAGATTTTGTGAGTGAGTACGGTTTTGGGACCCACAACGCTTCACAGCCACAAGCGCGTAAGTTGGCGACGTCGCGATGACGCAATGGCGCCTTTCCTTCTTCTCACTTCCGCGGTGTTGAGCTGACGCCACAGAAGCATTCGAAGGCCGCCGCCACGCCTGTTAGACTGATATGAAATCACTATGGCAAGTCCAAGTTCAACTCGGTTGCATTTGATTATCCGTGCACGGTATTTACTTGGGATTACTTAGAGGCGCCAAGGCAGAGTCAGTCGCCGCACTGAATCTAAATCTTCGCCAAGGCTAGGCAGGCTTCCGATCGTGGGACCCACAAAGGCTCGTAGACAAGTCGGTGCGCCCTAGCGAGTGAGTGCGCGATGACGCAGTGACACGTTTTTTGCTCGCTGTCAATTGGTTATGAGTGGCCGCCGCCGCCCATTCGTTTTTTTTTCCGCGCAATGTCGCAACACGTATCCCGCGTAGAGAAATGAAATCGAAATGAAATGAATGCCGGCGAAGCCAAGAGGCCGGTGATGTAGGAATGATGGCGAATGGGGGAATGATGGCGGAAATGATGGCGGAAAACCATCCAGCGTTTTTGCTGCAATAAAATCTGTTCACATCTTTATGACATCTTCTCCCTCCACCTAATTTACTTCATGGTGATCAAGTCGAATATCGGTCCAGCAAATTCGTTTCAGGGGGTTTCCTTCAACCAATTCGCTACAGGTATCACGCTCCATGAGATTCCCATTATTTTCGCTCCAGAGAAATCCATCCAGGCATAATGGCCCATTTTCCATCCAGCAGTTTTCAAATATCTGTCCAGTGAAGTTGCTTCAAGTGTTTCCTGCTAATTCTCTTCAGGTATATCACTCCACGAAAATCCCAATATTTTCCCTCCAAGGATTTCCATCCAGGCACTTTTCTGATATCTATCCAGCAAAACCACTTCAGGGAACCTCTCCAGCTAATTCGCTCCAGGTATCTCTCTTCACAAAAATCCCATATTTCCACTCCACAGGATTCTATCCAGGGATTATGACCGGTTTTTGCTCCAGGTATCTCCCTTCACAAAAATCCCATATTTCCACTCCACAGGATTCTATCCAGGGATTATGACAGGGTTTTGCTCCAGCGGTTTTTGTTTAGCTAAGTGACTCCAGGGATTTCTGTCCACCAATTTCTCTTGACACGAATGTCGGCAATTCTGGCTTAGCAAATTCACTCGACACAGAATTCTATATCGGGCACTTTGTGTTTCTTGGCCAGAGCCCTTGTCTGCAGATGCCCCTACTAGCTGTCGAGATCTTAACCCGCCTTCTGGCACATCCTCTGTTGGCCCAGAGTCTCCAGTTCACTCAGATTCAGCGTTTTCTGGAGTTCACTCGCCGTCTATGGCCAGAAATTGTCAGCAAAACTGGTGGGGGTCCCGACTGTCCTGCCTCCCCATGTTGCCGCATTTCTATCCTCGGTGCTCAGTCTGTCTCCGGAGCTTATTACACTGTCTTGGCTGGCTTTCGGTGACATGGCGGCTACTTTCTATCACGACCCGACCCCCGTATCCCTAGACGATGCTTTCAGGCTTCACAGTAACGACCACCACATCAGTTAGTTTCTCTATCTCCCCCTCCCCTTTTCAGGCTCTGAAATTAACTGTGCAGGTGCTGAGCCGCTAAAACCACCAATACGGTCATGTCTTCACTCCAAATGTTGCAATGCAATTTTGAAAGAGCCCCGTGTGGTCGAAGCACGGTTATACACACTCAACCGAGGGGTCCTTCCGGTCTTTTCCACCTCCTTGTATTGCCGATGTGAGTCCAATTTGATTATTCTCCTTCAGCTTTCAGAAACAAACCCTTCAGTATGCCATACTCGCTACTATCCGGATTACTTTGTCCAAGGAGAAGAAGCAGTTTCAGATCCCAATAATCCTGGGCAAGAGTATTACAGAGAGTACTACAATTCTTCAGTTCCGGAGTTCATTCATGTCACCACATCGTCATATGTTGAGAGCAAACTTTGCACCTACATTGAGATGCAGATGGCAATGACACAGTACGCTGCCATATCATGTACCAGCTAACCTATATTAACCATCTTTTTAGCTCTTCGGCAGAGAGCATTGGGCATGTTTACAACCTGGCCTTGGGAATTTCAGAAATCCCGAACGCTTCACGCCTCAGTCATCAACTTGACGGTGAACTGGTGCTTGATGCATTTTTTTACCACGCCATCCTGCGAGACAAATCCACACGCAAAGAGATCCTGCGTGTGCCACATCATGGCAGCCAGAGGCATCGTCTCGATAATGCGCTCAAAGAACGTAACTTCCACATGATTGGCACTGGCCAGGAGATGTGGGCTCATACTTGTGATCGGTGCATGAAGGTTTACCAAGGCGAAGATGGCCACTGGTGTAAGTTTCCTTTTGTTTGAATTTTCCTTCACTCACTGCTCGCCAACCTAGACCAAATCACTGCCGGGGTCCATGATGGTGTCACCGTTCGATGTCTGGTTTGCTCCATACATGACTGTACGGAGCCACTTCCTTCACAGAAGGCCCGTTTTTGCAAAACCCACAGTGCGCTCAATAACATTTGCTATATTAATGGATGTCAAACACCTATCGAGCCCGGCTTCAACACGTGCGGCCTGGAACCACACCGTGCTCACGAACTAGCCTCCCGGGAAAAACATGCTGCTATGTTCCAGCTGAAGAATCGTCTTCAGACTCACGGTATTCCTGAGGTCCCTCCAGCCGGTTCATTACCCTTGCCATCCTCCACGGCGCCATCGCCACTGCCTGCCCAGGCTCCCTCCACTTCAAATCCTGCTGCCAAGGGTAAAAACTCTCGCAGCTGGTCTCATAACGAACAGCTTTTTGTTCGCTGCTGTGGAGTTATTATCTCCAGGGCAACATTCTACGGTTCTGAAGGACTTACTGGAGTTTCGGTGAGTCCATTCTTACCAAAAATACATATCGGCCCTTACTGTTTGCCAGGCCTTTCTCAAGGCGACATTTCCGCCCAAGTATTCCGGTGCTATGCCTTCGTATATATTTTACGATAACAACTGCTCCTTCAAGAAACATCTTGTGGCTTCCGGGGATCACTATTTCGACCGAGTTGGGCTTCCGGTGGACGTCTGGCATTTCAAGTGCAAACACAAAGAACAGGATGTGTTCTGCCAAATACATTGCAACCCTGCAAGGTTCCGAGAGCTTATTGGTGAGAAGGACGCCTGGATCTTCAACTCCTCGGCGGCTGAGCAGAGTAACGCTTGGTTCGGTAAATTTCAGAATACTGTCCAAGAGATGCCTGTCCTTCGGTGGGTACACATTTCAGTATCAGCCGCCTACCATCTTATTCCAATCTCTTATAGGTATACCTTTTTCCTGGACGAGATGATTGCCATTCACAATCGCCACGTCGTCGGAGAATTGGCACGTACAGGCTGCCGTCCCCACATGTTGCCTGAGGAGGTCCTTCGTGGTACCTTTAAAGCTCAGCCGTCCCTTTGATTCTATACCACTAAATAAAATTCCGCCCTATACTATAATCAAATCATCATATATGCCTCCAACTGGAAGAGTGTCGGCGACACTAAACACTACAAGCAGAATCACACCCAAGTCCGTGCTATATAGAATAGATTCCAGACGTCGAGGGCAAGCTACGACAGGACAGGGAAGCCAGAGACAAGAAACAACTAGTCTATAGTATCCACGTCATCCGGAAACATCGAGACACCGTAACTTGCGCTCGCTCTGAGCACCTCCACAGCCATGTTCCTCTCCAATGACATATCCTCCATGATTAGCCGCATCCCTACCTCTGGAACAAGGACACGGCTAATGAACTCACGGACAGTGAGTGGGTGGACCAGATCCGGGTTGGTATTGTCGGCGAATAGCTTATAAAGTGTTTTGTGTATGATGACCGATCCCAATTCACCATAACTAGACGCAGAATCAGCCAAGTTGATTATTGTCCTCCGCAAAAATAGAAAGAGAAGATTCAGTAAAGGAGACTCACTATCCTGGCTGCGTCTTGTCGAATGTCGCAAATTGCCCCACTGCACCACTCACGCGTCGGGAACCACTCCTTTTCAGCTCGTTGCGAAACTCCCTCCAGAAAATACAATCCATGCGGGGCCCTGCATCCAATTCATCTGCCTCTTGGAGAGCTTTGTCTTGGCTGTCGTAAATGATTTGTGCGCCTGGATCACGGATTATCTCCTCTAAATGGGTTTTCATGGCAACTACCCGGTCTTCTAGCGCATCCCAAGCCATGGCCGTGGGCCACCCGTTGGCTATCGCCAGAGGAAGGCTTTCACTCTCAAATCTGTGACGCTGACATGTTGATGCAAAGGCCATCAAGGGAGCCTTTCGTCCGAGTGGGTTGGTTGGCCGGGCCTCTCTCCACGAGTTGAGGAAGGTTGCAGTCAAAAGCCGCCTCAGAGTCGGAGTCGGGGTGGATGGTAGTGGTAGGTCGCAATATGGGCATAAGGTGTTTGGGTCTCGATCGGGAGATATGAATCCTAGAAGCACGCCCATAAGTTACTGGATAAATAAGAATAGGAAGCTTACGGATGCTGGCATCATCGTCGAGGTCGTTCAAATCTCCCTCCAAAATTCTAAAAACAGTGTCTATGAGTCTGTTAAACCAAGCAGACTTTAGCCGACTTACGGGTTTTTCTCATCTCCCAGCCGCACTTTCTTGCGGTCCGGCTGACCGTCGAAATCCATTGGAAATGGGCGAGCCACTTTCCGGTTTGTATCTAGAAATGTCCGTAGACTGAATCCCCTGGTGCGCCTTTGTCTTGGCTGGCAAAAGCGAGCCACTGTCTCAGACATGAAGGAAGCAGACCAAGAGCACGATCAAATTGGTTATATAATGCACCCGGTGACTGAATAACCGGACGTCGTCGGCGCAGTATCTTTTTTGTATTGTATGTCCTTCTTTCTCTGTATTTCCTCCCCCCTCCGTCGTGACCGTGCTGGGAGTTGACGATGTAGAGACTGGGGTGGGCGAACGTCAGCGAACATCAGCCGGGAAGAGAAGGAAGTAAGAAATAATACACCCTACCGAAGCTGTGTGAGGGTCAGTTGACAACAGATGCAAGTGCGCTGCTGCGTTGAGAAGAAAAATAAGCCCTTGTGAGCATAGACGAACAAAATAAAACCTACATGACTTCGTTAAGGAGAGGCTGGACAGCGGATCATGACCTAGATGAGCACCCGCACGAAGCCTGGGCGCTTGGAGAACAGAACACAGGGAACGGTGTGCCATTCTCACGCCGGCTGGGAGTCTTGAGCTTGCGCTGCGTTGGTAAGATCGCACAGCACTCGTCTGCTTGTACCCCGGCTCGCGGAAGAGCGCCGAGCCCAGGCGCGCAGCGGCGAGGTAGATGCCGGCCGCGGTGAGTGCGTATGCGTAGAGGAGGTAGATGGCGACAGGCTAGAGGGGGTATCGTCCGAGGCGCACGGGGTGCAGGGAGATTGAGGTGCGTCGCGCGGCGGCTCGAGCGTCCCGGCGAAGAGTGTGAGTGTGAGGCGGCCGAGCTCCTGGTTCATTGCGGCGACTGCACTGTATACGTCCGGTTGAGCCAGCATTGTAGCCTGTAACAAACAGGGCATCAGATGAGGCGACATACCGAGGGGGTAAAAAAGCAAACCTTCTGAGTCCATCATTGTCAGCAAGAGGTCGGCACGTCGTGCGAGGGAGGCCAGCGGCAGTTGGGCGCGGCTTCAATGGTCAGAGGACGTGGTGGCAAGGAAGGCGGAGATCTTGCACGTGCAAGATCTCCGGGCTCTGGGGCTGTGCGGACGAGGCGCCAGCGCGGGCGAGGCGAGAACGGAAGTCCATGCGAGGGAAGCCGTGTCACGGCAGGCGCCTGTGCGATGAGTCCAATTATTCCCTGCAGGTAAACGTCTCGGGCGAGTCCGGACGCTGGCGAGCCAGTGTGCACAAGGCACTTGCACCACTCTACTGGTGGTGGTGGTGGTCCGCCCTCTACGCGCCCCATCGCCTCCACACTCACTCATACCTGCATTTCCGCAAACTGCCCCGCCAACCCGGCTCCAAGACCCCTGGGGTTCGGGCTCTTCTTTGGCAACACCCACGACGGCGTGCTCGCCGCGCTCGAAGCCGTCACCTCAGGTGCAGGCGCGCCAAATCCAGCGTGCGCATGGGTATCTACGAAGGACTTGCCGGCGCAGGCGCAGCGATGGCGGCTCCCTGCCTCGGCTGCTGGCCCGCGCCGGGATCCACCAAGCTGTAGCCCTGGTACTGTCCCAGTGCATGCGCGAGCTCGCTCCCGCTCCCGCCCCCCACCGGACTCAGCGACTGCTGCTGGTACGCGGCTTGCGGGTGCGTCGTGGGTGCCGAAGCGTACAGCGGCGAGGTAGATGCCGGCAGATGCTAGATGCCGGCCGCGGTGAGCGCGTATGCGTAGAGGAGGTAGACGACGACAGGTGCGAGGGGGTATCGTCCGAGGAGCACGGGGTGCGGGGAGATTGAAGTGCGTTGCGCGGCAGTCGGGGAGGCGGAGGGCTCGAGCGTCTCGTGTTCGCCCGCACATCCTCGAGCTCGAGCTCCAGCCCGCGGATCTTCGCATACGCCTCGCGCAGCTCCGTGTTCAGGCGCGCGTTTTCCTCCGTGAGGGCGCTGTCCTGCTGCGCCGGGGCGGCAGGCGTAGGGACAGGGGAGGAGTACGAGGAGTAGGACGGAGTGCGCTCTGCGGGCGAGGGCGCGGAGTACGACTGCATGGGGTGTCAATACGCAATAATGAGGGTGCAAAGAAAGGCGTACAACCGGGGTGGTCGTCCGTGTTGTGCGTCCGCGTGACGAGGTGCTCGGCGTCCGGGTGCGTGTGGAGGTGTGCCGCGGGGGGGACGTCGACGCCGCTCCGCGCGGGAGGTTACCGCGGACGCGGACGCGCGCGCCTAGTAGAGCGCGCGGATTCGGTAGGAGGCATCAGTGCATAACTACGACGAGGACGAGGAGAAAGAACGCACATTAATGTACGTGATCCACCGTAACGCGCCAATCTCGGGGTCGCGCGAACGCCGCGTTGGTAAGATCGGTAATCGCGGTAGATGTGACGACGTCAGACGTCGGTGGTGGAAGCAGCGAGGGCGACGACGCCGGTGGGTGCGGGGTACAGCGAGGTGCAGGGTGACGATTGCGGCCGCTTCGAAGAGGACGAGAGCGGGCGCAGCCAAATGACGCCCCGCAGGGACGTGAACCCGTCCTGCATCTCCCCCTCCGTGCCCATCGCAAGCCGTGGCGTCATCAACGCGGGAAACAACGTAGAGAACGAGCTGAGAAGGTCAGCGTTGAGTAGTAAGAGGAGAAAAGAGGTAGAATAGTAAAGTGAATGAGGTAGAATAGTAAAGGGAATGAAAAAACAGCAGTTTGCCACCCTGCTCTAATGTAGGAGTGAGGCGGCAAACCAATGTTTTCCCATACCCGTGCTGCCGCTCTGCTCCATGGTGAGAGTCAAGCGGCAACAAAGAGAAAGAGAGAAACAAGGAAACAAAGGAAACAGCTGATCTACATACCTTTGAACCCGTCCATGGAGGTTGTGTGTTGTCGAGATGTGGAGTTGGCGGTAAACGGAAGGCGCGTTCAGTCATGTGCAAAGTGACTGAACGTGTTGTCACAATGGGAGCCGATGCGGCAGGAGGAAAGGCAAGACGCCGTGGAATGGTCCGCCATTTGGAAGTGATTTCACTGGACAAATATTTGATTCATGAGCGGTTCCTTCATGAATCACCACAAAACACGAACGCGTCGCGTTGGTCCGCGGAAAGTAACGGTACGTGAGTTCGTGACAATACGCGACAAAAATTAACGGAGTCCGTTAATTCAGCCCAGCCTGGTTCATGGACGAGGTTAATCTGAATCCTAATTTGCCCGGCGAAGTGCTCGCTGCTGCTCTCGCCCACCTCTCTTCTCAGGCTCACATTGCACCTGTGGCTGCTCCCCATGCCAGTCTCGTCGCTGCCCAGCGCGCTCAGCGCGCGTCTTCTCAAGCTTAGGCTGTGTCTGTTCCTATTTTGCCTTCTGGATCTTCTTCAACGTTGCCACCCTCTTTGGCAGCAACTACTCCTAAGCATTCGCGTCTGGAAGCACCACAAGAACATTCACGCCGCCCACGCCCACGTCGGCGACGCGTTTTTGCACGCTCTCAGAGTGTTCCTCTGGCTGATGAAATGTGTGGTGATAGCTTTGCCTGTGCGTATTTCATTGAAGTCCTTTTTATATTCTAACCTTCTTCACAGTTGTGTGGCCACCACCGCTTAGTCTCCCGGCCCAGGGGACAAATGTGTCAGGTTTATCAAGCTCGTTGACGTCGCCCACGTCCCCTTTGTTGACGTCGTCCTCATCGCCCTCATGGCCTTCGTCCCACTCGCTCGCGCCCATGCCCTCGTCGACGTCGCCCACGTTGACGTCGCCCTCATCGCCCTCACGGCCTTCGTCACACTCGCTCACGCCCATGCCCTCGTCGACGTCTCAGCACTCTCAATTTCGGAAGACCCAACAGTGGGAGAGGATGTTAATTGTTAATCAATTAAACAGAACTAAGTGAACTACGCCGGGGCAGTTGGGGTATACACTTTGTTCCACGCTTTGTTGCTGATCGTTCCCACTAGACTCTCCACTCCTGCCACCTGCTCTTGGTCGGCCAGATACTGAGCTATGTCGCACTCAGTTTTGCATGTCTCGATATATGTGTGGGCTTCCATGCAAAGCTTGAGATAGCCGGGCGAACGCCCTATCACCTTGCCCCAATTCTGATCGGAGATGCGTGCATTATAGAGGTGAGGGGGAGCAGCGCTCATGGTGAGTCTTGGGTAGCGAGTCTTTAGATCATAGATCTGGTAGATCCAGCTAACCAACTGCGGAACAGGGAAAACCTTCTTAGCCGTAGGCTTACTGTCACGCAGCTCCTTCAACACCGGGTGAAGGGGTACAAGGTGGTTGATAAGGAATGCCTCCTTTTGCAGATTCTTCTGGGCAGTGGCGTCCGTCACTTTACCCGCACCAGGTTTGATGTCTTCCTCCTGCTCTATCTTCGCATCCTCGAGAATAGGAAGAGCGCCGACGAAAGGGGTGATCTGGTTAACATTAACCGGCGTCGCAGGATCCTCAGGAGCCTTGACGGGATCCTCCGGAGGGTCTTCCAAGCCTGGGACGCCACGGTCTTTGTCCTAGACCACAGTTATTGTTTACGCATTCAATAATTTTTTGACCTTACCAGAGGATGCTTGAACACGACCATAAGCCTCAGGGCGTCCTCAGAACCGGTAACGGGAATCTCTCGAAGCATCTGCTGCGAGCTATCGATCTGGACCTGATCTTCTTCTTTGTGATGACGCGCAAAAGGCCCAATGATCCAAGGTGACCCAGGCAAGCACCAGAAAGCGTCGTAAGGAGCTACAAATAGGTAAATCACATTAGAGACAGAGTGTCAGCGAACATGGCATACCTGAGGGACAGTAACCCAATTCTTGAAGCTGGGAGAGTACGTCTTTGGAATGGGCAAACAGACTGAACCATTGGGTGAGTCCGAGCATATTAATACTGAATGAACTGACCAGTTATTCAAGGCGTCCGGACCGTACTGATCTAATGAGATTTTGACTCCAGCAGCGTACAGGGTAGTCTTGTTCTGCGCGTCCTTCGTGCAGTCCTTTACCAGGACAACAATGGTCCAATCCTTGTCAAAGAATTCTAAAGCCCGTAAATGCAGGTTTGTTCGTCAAACGTTAAACACTTACGCTTGTCCAAAGCATTGTAAAATGCACTACCAGCTCCAGTTTCAAGAGGCCAGATGCCATTCCATTCCTCATCGTCGATGACCATACCGTCTTCCGACTTTTTGGGACTAGATGGTGGGGTTGAGAGCGGGCTGGGCGGTGGGGTCCCAACTCCCAACTGTAAGTGGTGAGACTGGATGATTGCTCATGAAGAAAGGCGCGTACGGGTTTGACTATTTTCTGGGCGAGTATGTATTCGCGCATGAGATTGTTAACCTCATCGGGAGATTTTTTGGTGGGTGCGGTGTTTGCGACAAAGTTCCAGTCGACGCTGATTTCGGCTTCCACAATTGCTTTGATTGCAGAACCAACAGTGCGTAAGTTGGGGACCGGATCCTTTTTGGTGGCTAGTATTTTCTAGAGAATAGTTAACAATAAGTTCCGGAGATACGCCATTGCGTCAAACGTACTCGGAGCTCAGCGACGCTAAGTGGTTGTGAGTATCTAGGAAGGTTCAGGATTGCACAGCGTAATAACAAGGAAGGGCTAACAAATACTCGGATGTGAGCTGGAGAGGCATTGTCGAAGTGGAGGCCAAAGAGATAAAACAACTCGACACGATCGACGCGAAACAAATCTTTTCAGGAGACTGGTCACGGGAGTCAATTATCATGTGGATTAATCCGGTACGGAGTAGAATTAACAACGTGTACTGCGTGTAAGTGGCTATAATTTTTTGGAGACGCTACGATATGCTGTTACAATTGGACCCCATTCTCCGCCTAAATTATGCCGGCAGGCAACAGCCTTCAGGAGAACGTCTGGTGGGCAACGCTTCCAAGCCTTCCAGCTGTTGGAATAGGTGCTAGGATTGAAAGTGATGTCAAGATGACCGAAAACATTGTCGAACTTTTGGTGTGCCGTCCAGCCGGCAGGCAAGGCATCAACCTTTTGGAATAAGGCGTCCATATCGGATGCATATGCCAACGGGAAGGGAGTACGTTTCCCGAGAGGCGACTCGGGCTGAGAAAGGGGCAACAAGGAGGAACTGTATTTGGTTAAGCGCATCGTGAATAATAATAGCAATAGTTATAAAACTCACCTGGCAAATCTAACTGAAGTAGGCGAAGGAGGAAGCACAGGGGTGTCGTCATCTTCATGCCCGCTAACCAAGGAATTAGCAATATAAAATTGGATTTGAGAAGAAGGGCTGACACCGTGACCGGGTCAGAGCGAATACGCTTAGACGGTGAAGGAGTGTTTGCTGGGCTGAGGAGTATAACATCAGTCAGGTAAAATGCCTCTGAAAGAAGATGTGCAAACCTTGGCGATGGCGAAAAGGGAGGCTCAGGAACAATGGAAAGCGCCCTCTTGCGTGAACGGAGTCCAAGGCAAACCTCAACACCAGGGGAACGCATGTAAAGGGTGATGTTGGGCTTAATGATGGTAGAAGCGCTGGTGGTGACCCATTCATCTTCCTCCTCCGGAGTGGTGTCGAGTGGGTTAGTGGCGACATCTAAAATCTCGTAAGTTGTTAAGGAGAGCCCAATTTTGGTGGTCATCGGTTCGCAGTCCTTGGGGTGGAAGCGCGGATAGCCAGGGGCTGGAACAACAAAGAGGAAGTAACGTTTGTTATCCTATGCAAAAGTAAGATAATATAATCACAGACGCAAATGCCGGACACACCTCCGCCCAATATTTGACAGTGATGGTATGTTTTGATTCCATGCGATAGGCTTCGCTCTGCATCCGTGAAGATGGAGAGACATCGAAAGAATTTTGGGCGATTTTGATACCATATTCGGGGGGAATCATTCGTGCAAAGGATTCTGCAGGAACAAGCCCGGACGAGGACGGACTGGGAGTGGAGTTCTCGTTGTGAGTGATAACACGGCATTGTACAGAGGTCGCTAGACAGCATTCCTTGCAAAATTGTTGGGAACACCTCTTGTGACTTGCCCGAGGCTTGGGGGCTGATAAACAACGCGCGCTAACACAGCCGGCTGAAATTGTCTTTTTCCGTGGTGTCGATGGCGGAGAGGGCATGATGTTGCCCCAGGGTGGGGGGCTAAGATCGTCCCGCCAGCGAAAAAAAGGGCAGGGGCTTTTGTTCTCAAACGTGTGTCGAGGGCACTGAAGGGCTGGTAAGTAGACAAGAGTGAAAAGCGACTTTGCAGGACCCACATTTTGGTACACGCGGCCTTTATTATCAACCGTATGGAAGCCCACCGATGGTGTAGGAAGAATGAGAAATGTCTCTTCACACTCAGGACAGACGTCGTCCGAGAGGGCACGGGGCATGAAAAGAGAAGCGCCAATGAGAGGAACTATACAGTGGCAAGCAATGCCAAACTTGAAATCCGCTGGACAGGAGAATTACGGATGGATTTGAGTTATCCGGGATAGGCATTTTTGCTGGACGGACAAAGTGTTATGAAGAAGAAGAAGCCGCGTCGAACTGTTGTCGATCTTGTTGGACATCGTGGGAAATCACTGGACGCAAATCATTGCAGCGGAAACTGGCGAAAGAAAATTATGTGGACAGGAAAATAAAAATCATTTAAGCAAACCTCCTCCACGGAATTACAGAAAATCGTGTCCAGGACATTGCATGGAGAAGATAAGTAAAAATGATTGAAGCAAATTTGCTCCAAGGAATGACGAAAAACTGATCTCCAGCAAATACGCTTAAGCAGAAGTACTCCATAAGAAAATGATAAATTGCTGCAGCAGAATCACTCCTGCGGGAACCGTGAAGCAAAATACATCCAGTGATAAAGTGAAATCCGTGCAACGAAATCTCTCCTGGTAAATCGTTTCTTGGAATTCCGTCCATACAAATTCCTCTAAATTGCTGCAGCGGAATCACTCCTGCGGGAAATGTGAAGCAAAATACCTCCAGTGATAAAGAGAAATCCGTGCAACGAAAACCCTCCTGGCAAATGCATTCTTGAAATTCTGTTCAGACAAATCTAGCGAAATGTGTGAAGATATTTAGCTTCAAGGAAATAGCTGCACAGAAATGTCTGCAGCGGATTACACACGGATTTCGGTGGACGGAATTCTATGCAGCAGATTCCGCCATCATTTTTCCCATCATCCCCCATCATCCGCCATGATCCCTGCATCACCGGTGCTCTCGGCGAAGCCCAGGTTTCAACCCACGTCCGCCTACGTCCGCCGATCATGATGGAAAAATTGCCAAGGTGAGCTCGGGTTTCTTCGCGACTGTTTTGACCCTGCAGTACTTATGTGACGGAAAATTTTACCGTGAATTCCCCGCGTTCAACTCTCCACATTCTTCCCAACTAGATCAATTTCTAGATCAATTTGTGCCCCCGGTGGGCAAACGGTCGCGGCGCGCGCCGAGTTGCCCATAAACCCCTCAGTACAAACCGTCACGGTTTCGTTCCGTCGACTTGTCTGGCCTCTGCAGTGGTGACTCAGGTGGTATACATGACTCGGTTTTGTAGAAACCCTTCACGGTGTGGTTCTCGAATATCAAGTTGAACTTTGGCGGCCGGCATCGCGGTCCGACAGCTGCTAGGAATTCGCATTTTAATAAAATGCGGCGCACGATCCGAACCCTCTGCATTTCATTAATTTCATTCCTTGGGACAGACAAGAAAATTCTATTTTCATCAACAGGAACACTGTATGGGTCCAGTTGGGGACAGCGGCTACATCCGAGACCTTTCGTCTTTTTGTTTTTTTGCTCCCGTTCACTTCATCCTGCCAGCGCGACGCTAAACTGCATTCGATTCCGAGGTCGACGCGGCGACATGAACGCCACAAGAAAAAAATTGAAACGCTACTAGTGACTATTGACTTCCGCCGATGATCTCCTGGCTTTCAAACTGATTCTGCATTATATATAACATTAAACATATGAATGTCGACGCCACAAATCCTCTATCTTCCATCCTTGACTGAAACCCTCGGGCCGCTTATCGGTGTGCTGCATGCTTGCTGTTCGCAAATCTCCGGGCTGTTGCTGCTGCAGGAACTGAACTTGTGGACGTTGTCAATGATCTCTGATCACGACAGCGTGATGAAAGGTGATTCCTCTCTCTTATCTTTGTTCCTTTTTTTTGCATCCGCTGATTCCGAGGCCTTGAACTGGTGTTTTGATTCAGTTGAATTGCGAGGACTGCGGAGGATTTGGACATATCTCTGTTCGACTTCGGACTCGGGTCGCCGTTGATCGGCGCTTGCGCTCTGAATCGACTCGGATGCCAAATAGATCCTTTGAGCGAGGATATCGTTGGCCGCGCGGCGTCGTGCGGTGTCCACTGAATCAGTCAATATTCAACTGACTGATGCCAAATTACGATTGCCATTGCCACCGCCAGCGAAGTATTCCATCCTCAGGCTACAGTCGGCTTCGATTGCTGCCAGATATCTGCTGATGAGAACCGCCAATCACAGTCGCAGTCGCAACTCGGACGGACTCGGAGGTTGCTCTTGTTGCTTTTCTACGATACGTTGATCCAATCCAACCAACGCACCCATCCATCTCGTGCGTTGCAATTGGCCGGGGCAATGAAACGAGCAACGTGCGTTGAACAAATGTGATTGCGATTGCAACTGATCCAAGTATCCCAGTCCTCGGTCTCAGGGCGGAGAGAGACGGGATGATACTCCAGGCGAAGTTTATTTCGGACTCTCGGGAGGCCGCTCTCAGTTTCACATTATTCTCCAGCCTTTTTCCGGCAATAATGGATGGATTGCCGGACTCGTCTCGATTTCTCAAGCTCCGTTCAATGGGTACCCCTTCATTAAACTAGCGAACTTCCTCGTCCCCTATTTTTTCATTTCCACCCCGGCCATCTATCTCTGGTCTTGCTGGCAGTTGAGTTCGCTGACCACGGGACGCCAGGAAATTTGGCCAAGCCTGCATCGCAATAGGCAGCGCGGGGTAAGATTAATTGATCATCTTCCGTCCCGTCCCGACTGCTCGCTGATCATATCCCTTGCTTTAGTGAACCATGGGCAGCGCTGGATAGTATTGGTTGCGGCTATTAGCCACACGATATTACCTCAACGGACAGCCCGTTTTCTCGAGATTTGTCTTTCCCAGGGCGCTTCTTTTTTAAAGACTCGATATTTGAATTAATCCTTGGCAACCTCTATTGAACACCTCTTCCTATTCCGATCCGCCACCGCTGTATTAATTATCCTCTTCTCAGTCGAACTCACTCGTTAGATAATTCTGGGCTCATCTCGGTCACCTCGGTCCACCGCCGACTCTCCTCAAATCTATCTTAGGCAAAGCAGACTCATCTATCCACTTTGACCACGGGCGCAGATGTGGGGTATCGCTGTGGGTGACGCCCTCTGTATCATGGTGCTCCAAACCCCCTCGAGTTCAGCATGGCATATCAGCGGATGAATGCTTGTTGGCACGCCTCGGGTTCTCATCAGACGAGTAGACTGAAACCCGTCCTCGCCGGGGCGCTCTTTCCTCAAACCAAGGATGGCTCAATCTCAACTTCATTTCGGGCCATTCCGCTCCACTGTTGCTGGGCTACAATTTTATCGCCCGTTTACCTGTCTCGACTTTCATAGCACCAAACGGCTCCAAAGTCAACTGCTAGCGCTGCCGCCCACTGTTTCATCTTAACTTTGCCATACCTGGGGCCATTTCTTCAGTACTTCTGGTTGAAGTCGTGTCTCTTTGATTTCTTTATTTCATGTTGAATTCGTCTCAGGCTTTGGGTCATTACCTTCAATTCAGCAACTCGGGCGTTAAAACCAAGTGAGGTAATGATCTCCCTCCCTTCAAGGCGGGGTATAGCCATCTATTGTGGGGTACGCTGCATCACGGTGCTGTCTTCTTCCGAGCCCACCTCCCTGTTCATCATTTACAGATGGATACAAGCCTGTATTGACATCCCCTATTGGCCGGTCACAGACACTCCAGTTGAACGAATAGGTCGTTTTGAAACATTGAAAAACAACCATGTCCCGAAATTTCCCCTCCAGGCAAGTGGGCTATTCCTGGCTCAACTGGTCTCAGGCTCTCTGTATTGAAGTTCATATTTAACATCCATCTTCGATATCGTCAGGCTGTTGGGTTCTCGGTGGGGTATTGCGGGGTACCTTTACATGTAAGTACGAAACATGTATCATCGCTTTGCGGGGTATACACATCACCGCGGCGGTCCCTTGTCCCGCTGTTCCCGGTGCCCATAGTTCTGACAATGTACACAAACAGTACAGCCTCCCCCCCTTCTTCATACGGCTTACCTCCAACAGCCGGTGATACCGCTGATCGTCACCGCATTTCGTGTTGATCTTGACCGGTTTTCTTCCTGGGCCCGAGCGGTTTTTTCCGCGAGTATACACTCTATTTCAGGAAGATACGGCGAGAACGGCGATTCGTTTCCGGCGATTCGATAATACGCTGACTTTCAACCATCCACCGGCAATTTCCGAGAAGGATCAAAGGAGAATGATCGGCAGCGTCACCTCTCTCTTTCAAATCTCCTCATGCTCGGAGGTCGTCATTTACTTGTCTCCGAACCCGCATCGGTCGGCGACTGGCAGCTTGTTTCTCGACTTGCACTGGCTGTATCAACACTTTGTCAAGGTTGGCGCCAAGGGCTGGCAATCATCTCAAACTATGGTTTTCTTGTCAACATTGGGACTGTCGTAGATGGCTGATTGTTCCTCAGCGGGTCGAACATGTGCAACTTGCGTCCGACTTGACTTGACTTTTGGTGCCTGTTGCCTGGACCAGGGGAGGACAAGACGTGGAGGACGCACTGCCGCGGCCGAGGTTTGATTACGCTAACGACCAATCACCGCGACGGCTCCATGCACCGTCTCAAACAAGTCACCGACCTATGACCGTTTCGCGCAGATTTCCGTTGAAGTGGCTACTCAACCAAAAAACAACTGAACTCCGTCAGTGCAAGAACATCCGTCATTCAAGCCAAGAGAAAACATCCCGGCGAATTATACCTGTCCGTTCATACTTGGTTTGATTTCCCCAATCTCCTCTCACCCCCTTCCTACTCCCTACTGATTGATCCGGGATACACATCATTTGGAACCGGCGCAGCAACATGCTGGAGGACTGTTAATCTCTATGCCCTCGAGCGGACTTTGAACGGCTCAGAGACGTCCGTGAACTGTGACTTCGATTATCTTTCGCCGCGGTCTTGTAATTTGCGACTCTATGTTCCCCGACTGGCTTCTCACTTTGGGACTTTATGTTCCCCGACAAGCTTCTCATTCCTTGATAAGCGTAGGTCATTCTTGTCTACAGTGCGAAATCGCATGCTGATGCTGCGGAACAACATTACTCGGTGTAATTACGCTGGTGTCTGAACCAAGTCGGGGTCAGTCGGACGTGAACTGTTCAAGTTGGCGGCTGCCTGTTGGTCTTGCCAAAAAATAATCCTCATGTGTTGCACTTCGACGCGATGTCCGCGGCACTCGGGCTCGGCGTTCAGCCTTCACGATTCATTCGGCTTCTGCCACTGTTCCGTCCTGCTTTGCATACATCCCGTTGCCTCCCACTACTTCCTTTCGAATTCCGTTGTTCTTTACATGCATCTCCCCTTGTTCTTGCACCCACTGCGGGATATTGGGCGAAGACCGGTGATGATTCTTTCTATGTTTGCTCGACTTCCGACTTACACTCCCCGGATCGCTCTTCTGGTTGATCTCCGTCATCGGAGGCTGGTGATTCTGTTTTTGCTCTCTCTTACTAGTAAGACTCTTAGTATTTGCTACGTCTTTCCAGATCACCTGACCGTGCGGGGAATCTGGAGAATCAAGGTCCGATTGCTACGGCGCGAAGATGGCGGTATATAGAAGAAAATCAACATCCGGACTCTTATCTGTGACCTTTCTCGGCCTCGGCCACCGCGACGAAAGTATTTCGCCGAACTCAAAACTCTTCCAAGAACTGTTCCTCTTCTCAGCATCCCTTCAGGTCGCAACGACGCTCCAGACTGCTCCACATCATGTCATCCCGTATTGCACACCAGCCGCAATATATCACATACATCACTGCCGCATCAGTCTCGGAAAGTCCATGCTCGGGACTGAATATTCAAGGTTGGCATACACAGATAGACTTTCCGCCTCCGCAGCGGGCTGATCGCAGCTGTGTCATCTTTGGACCCGTCCCTATGTTGTTTATGAAGCACTACTGGCGCCGAGGATGCCACTTGTTACTGGCTGGTGCTCGCCGCGGCAGACTACGAAAGCATACACCTCCTGGATACTGCATGCCGCTGGGTCACTGCCAGTGACTGGTTTCCATTTCCTCCAACCGCAGAAGACTCGCTTGAATCCATTATCGTCGCATGTCACTCCTGAGCCTTACCTCACTGTTGCAGTACTGGCGCCGTGTAAACCGCTGGGGGACCAGACACTACAATTTTTCCGCTGCCCTGGCTTTTGAACAACCCGATTTTTTTACTACGCCCGGCCGTCTGACCTCTACGCATACTACGTGTCCTATACTTAACTATCCCAGTTACGCCATTCAACCCATGACTGGCGCGGCCCTTTCTGGGCGGCTGCATTTGGTATTCCTTCCCTCACGCGTGCGTATTTAGAATCAATGTTGAGCATCGTGGGATTTGTGCCTGTACTTGATTATTCACTGGCAACATGACTCGAGTGCGGCTCGAAATCATTCAATATTATATGCACGCTAATGAACACCAAAATCCCCACTGCTATAAAGACGGATCTTTCCTGATGCTGTGAACTTGAAAGGATGGCTTCTCGACGACTGCCTGGAACCCTATCTGGTGAACCAAGACTCAGTCTTCAAGCGATATAGGAGTCCACTCTAATTTTACCACTCATAGTATGCGTGATCTGTGATACCTTACTCCAAAACGGGGAACCTCACACTCGTAGCAAACGTCTGATTCTCCTGCCCCGCCCATCGACTGCTAGGACAACGCCTCTCCTTCATGATTGTTCGCCGGGCTGCTGGTCACAGGCTACTATAGCTGAAAGTAAACACATCCGTCTGGGTCAATTGCCTGCGCGCCTCAACGGCGGTAGGCACTGTGGCTGATATTTCGCTCGGGTACAAAATTTCAATTAAAGTAACCAGTTACTCCCGGTGAGAGGGGACCGTTTTAGGGCCACTCATACACACGACGGCCACGATGATCGGTGAACGGGTTCCTTATTGACACTCCCTGCTATTTTCTGTCTTGGTGTAGAGATGGAACTGTGCAATTGATTCTCGGCGGCGCGCCGAAGGTGGAAACATCGTTACGAGGCTTACTGGATTCGGGACTGTGCTTGCTCTGGCTTTGCTGGTGCATCAGACTGGGACGAATATAGAGACAGATGAAATCTCACGTACATCCGCACTTTACGCCTATTAAGTGAAATGAATGAAGTGAGCGTTCAAGCCGCCATTCAAAATTCGGATGTCGAGTTAGCTTTCAGGAACCGTTTGCTCATCTGCTCTTTGAATAGCTCGAATAATTGGAACTGCAATATTCGGCTAGCTTGGGCATGCGCCTGCACTGCGCGCACACACAGACATTCTGCGAATAGTTGTAAATTGGAGGTAACCTGAGTTCATCTCACAATCAATATTGATTTTCAGTGAGTGATAGTCTAGTGTTTGACCGCGATATCTGGAAATTGGTTTCCAGCGCAGTCTCCAAACGTCATTTCCAACTGAATCGAGACCATTCGAGTTGTTTAAGAGATCGCGTCGGTAGAATGCATCGCCCCCTTTCCGCTGCGCCTCGATAGAATGCTTGAAGGTCAGCAACCATCTGGCACAAGTCACGAAATATATCCCGACCGTCTTGTTCCAGCGCCGAAATCCAACCTTGTCGGCCGGCGACTCCTTATAGGCAAAGTCACACTGATCTCGATACCCCGAGTCGCCTCCGAGACCGATATTAATTATCTGGGGCCGAATCAGGTGAAAATCATGCTAGACCGCGATCTACCCCGATGATTCACCTAGGATCCACCTGTGGCGGCGGCCCTGTATTAAGGATAATTCTATTCAGAAACCCCGGTTGCAGACAGAAACCCCCTCCTTATTCGGAAGCCCAGCGTTTATTGAACTTTTGGGGGGTTTCTCCGTGATCCGGGTCCCCGGCCGAACAAACATGTTCATTCAAGACCTTGTCCTGAGTGTGCGTAAATGGTCTCGCACTCTTCGCTTTGTTCCGTGGCCCCATCGGCAGAGCTGGGTTTATGTTTGTGGCTTGGCACCAATCGGGAGGCCCACAAACTCTGCTGGCAGTGCTCTGGAACGGACTTTCGTTGCTGTTCATTTCCTCTGCCTGCTGGCAAGCCTGGCATAGCTTGGTTCTTCTTGCCTCTGGAGTCACAAGTGACCGCGTAGGGTCTCCGAACGCAGGGGAGTGAATGACACTGATTGTGGATCAAAAGAAGGTTCTGGCCGCGGTTCGGCTTGGCTTCTGTCGGAGCAGTTTCCCAGCGGCTCAGATTACGAGCGCATATTTTGCCGTCGACCTTCCAGAGGACATCGGCTTGCCCCGAGATTTTTTTCCCCTTGTACACTGAGAACGGGCTGCGGCTGAGCCGGCCGCGCGTTGCCGAGCCACGGCAACTACCGGCGAGTTCCCATTCTGATGAGTATGGGTTAACAAACCTCAAGGTCATGCACGCTGCCGCCGGAACAGTTCAAACGGCCGCCGATGCACTTTCAAAGATTCGATCCCCACATTGTTGAGCTGCCACAAAAATTCCAAATTGAGCAACTTCCGGCCAGCGCCTCCGGCAGAAACCTGGGATTCTGTATAGAACCTATTTTTGGACGGGGGGTTTCTGCCTGCAACCGGGGTTTCTGAATAGAATTATCCCTGTATTAAGCAGGCGCCCACTTTCATATTAGTGCGCACATTAACTTCTCGGCGATCGTGTTAGAGCCAACGAAACGGATTGAGATTCCAGGGTGGCGAGTGAGCAAGGACGGCGAGTAAATAAATGCCGGCTGAGGATCGCCAAGGGTGGCGTTTGTCTTCAGTCGAGGTTGTGGAATCGAGGGAAACATCGCGTAGTTAAAGTGACCTGGGGTGAGATTCCATGTAGGAAGCGCATTATTGGATGAGACAGGTCAGATGCTGGCGTGCCGGGGTATATTTCAACAACATAACCTTAAGCTCAAGGCTATTCGACGCGCGCATCCAAACCGCAACTTGCCTGGTCGCATTTGTGTTTCGGAGCAACTCGGCCGATATCCTGCCGTTTTCACAGCGCGATTATGTACTATCGTAACGCGACGTCAAAGTGTCGAGGTCGCTAGCACTGCAGAGGTCGCCGTTGTCAGATCCCGACACCGGGCCGGCCATTTGTAGGCCACGGAGATTAATAATTGTATTCGTGGCACCCGCGCTCTTCCCACGCGACATTGACAAGAGGGCCTTTTGGTTAGACTCGGCGGTCGGTGCGTCGCGAAGAGAGAAGTACAAAAGACACGCTTTGACCTAGATGTGAGACAGACCATGCGATTGATCGTTTCGTTTTTGGTATAGACTGGAAAAAAACGCGAAGCGAAACGGCGGATTTATTCCTATGACTTCATTCTGAGCCAGAGTTCGGGAAAGCAGCACCAGAGTATCCGCGGGTCAGAGCCATTCCCGCCGCCGGCAGAGCGAAGTCGAGAGAAGAGAGTCCCTTACTCTTACTCGGGTTGACAGGTTCTGGGCCGTGGAAGCTGTCATGCCCTTCTGGCGGGTGGATGCCGGCAGCGTGCGGGCGATCTCTTCCGCATGACGCCATTTCGGCTGTCCTCGGCGTTCAAGCTGCTAGACCTCCTACCCATAGCCCTTTCCTCATCACACTGTGACCATCTCGCCACCGCCTTGCCACGCTGTTGCGCCACTGCTTCCACATCGCTACTGCCTTGTCATCACATAAATACCCGTTCAACTTCTCTGGCGGCGACCTCTGTGGCAATGGCGGCGAACTCGCAGCTTGCAAACTCCGCTTTTTTTCAGTGCAATCCGAGGAGCACGAGGAGCTACGCCGCCTTCGTTTTTTCTGTCCTAGCCGCCCCGCTCCCCCGCTCTCTTCATTGTTGGTAGGTAGTAATAAATTATGTTTTATGTTCTCTTGCCCGCCGCACCACCATGGATCTCAACCAGTTGCTCAACCCTGCCGACGAGAACGTTCTGCCTTTGATTCGTGAACTGGCGACATTCAGCGAAGAGCGTGCAGTATTGGTGCCATTTAATATTCAGAATCACCTACTGCAGGTGGTGGAACACTTGCGCGATAATGTACGCAATAACAACTCGATGGGACGGATGCCACGAGTCTCTGTATCGCATTCCGAAAGTTTGGTCGAGAACCGCGAAGAAGAGTATGACGTGAAACTTAACAGAGAAACCACATTGGACATTCTCTATCGATATCCAGCGGATACTGTTCTCGAATATCCAGAGACCAGTTACTCTGGTTTTGTTGGCCATTTGTTTCGAATCGACCCCAAAAACTGGATAAACCCCATTCTGAATGTCGTCTACTCTCGAGGAAAACCTGCCGGACAGACTGTAGCTGGAAAAGAGGTCTTGACGGAAATCCTAGTTGACGCTGCAACCGGCCAGAAGGTTCCCTGTGTTCTTAGTCACACCACATGTACGCTCTCTATTTTTCCTACTGTCCTAATTACATCTCTCAATCGCGAAATAGGTCAGGGGTCCAAAGCTTGTGCTTACTCCGACATCGACGTTCTGTCTCTACCACATGTTTCGGCGACTCGAGCAGATGTCAAAGAACGGCTGCAGAATGACCGTGAGCAGCGAAAGCTGCACTCGTCCCCCTCTAGAGATGTTTTTACACGGACTGTGGCGTACCTTGCTGCAATCAGAAAACTGGGGTGCAGCCGTCCGCTTTCTGAAGAGACTTTCTTTCTGGCTTCTGAGGAGGAGGAACGTGAAACTAGAGCTCTCTACCTGCAGCAAATTCAGCGGGGATACCGCATGCGAGAAGGGATCTGTGAGGGAAGAATGGTTTTTAATCAGGCTGGCGACAATGAGACTGAGAAACCGTACATCTGGCAAGCTTTTCTCCGTGATTCACCTTTGCTTATATGCTTACGCTCTGATTGTAGCTGTGAACATTATATTGTAGGGAGTAGCAAAGACCACTTCAACGATTTCACTATCGGAAACGGCACCTACGACATCGACTACATCGAGGCTGTTATCACCGGTGACACTGCGGAGGCACTCAGAATCGAGGAGGAAGCTCGAGACCTTGGATATGGACCGCTCATTGAATGTACCACAGTTTCCAATTTTTCGACACAGAAAGCATATTGTCGTATGTGATTCTATCGTTTATATATAGCGACTAACATCGTACAATACAGCTGTACCTCATCGCGATTCCAACGGTTCCTTGGTTCAACCCTGTCTCAAACATCTTCCCTGCAATAGTCGGTTCCGTATCTACGAACCTTTGCCTGAGTGTCACTCGTCTTGCCCATTTATATTGGTTGTTACGACCGGTGAACATTGCCATCCAGTACCGTTGCCAACTAAAACCCCTCCTCCCATTCGATCGACCCTCATGAACCTCTTGAAAGATCTGGACAACGACCTGGCTGACCTAACTCCACGCCGCCTCCTCCGGCACCCAGTAGTGCAGGCATTTTTAACCCAGAAGCTGCCGTCCGTTATAAATCCGACATTGGCGGACTGGCATGTTTCCCTGGCAAATCGATCTCATTTGAAGGCCTATATTCGACAAGCCCGTGAACTGCATTATCCGTTTGGTACCAGTTGGGCAGGTAAGCACGTCCCAGGACTGCGTCTTTCTTTACTTACTTATTGTTCAGGCGTCGTCTATTTGAAGGCTAGACAAGACGAGCAGCTGCCGAAGGAAAAACATTACATTCGACGTGTCCTTGCAATCGAGATGGACCCATCGCACGAAGACGATGATGACGATGAAATACGTGAAATCGCAAAAGACGGACGCTTGCGTATCATTATCTGCATGACACCCGAGGCAAGCCGTCGCTTGATTTCCTCTGGGCGCTATCTGCAGAGCGATATTGCATTCCGACGTATCGTGGGCTTTAAGGAGTTTGAAGTCGCCGGGATGGAACGGGACGCTAACACGAGTAACTTACCTCAATACTCTGCTTATACTCTGCTCATACTTATTCCGCTTATAGGTATCGTTTACCTTCGAATATTTCTTAACCGGATGTGCGCATTCGCGCATCAACGAGTCTTTGAAGAAATAGAGGATATTGTTTATGAAGATACTGGTCGCCGTCTAAGATGGCACCATCTTCATGCTTCTAGTCCAGAGGATGGGTTGGATACCATGATACTCTCTTGGGTAGCTGATCAACACCGCGGGCAGGCGAAGGGTATTCTTTTGTTTTGTCTACCCGCAAGACACGTCTCATTCTGCAAGCCAGGTTTGGGACTTCATCTGCAAAAAATAGCGTCCAAAATGCCGCCAAAACGGGACTTGTACCAAACCGACCGGTATATTCAAGACCTATCTCCATACGAACACCTCCATCGTAATTTCCGTGTGTGTGTGGTACACTACTTTCGTCTTGTGAAGCTGTGTTCTACGACCGAGCATGTGCGGTGGCTGATGCGGAGTCTCGTTTGCATGGAACACGCGGACTGGGAAGGTACACTTCAGACAATACGTGATCTGGGCGGGAAGGCGGCTCAAGGTAATCTTGATTCCCAGGTTTTCCGATTCCAGAACTTACTCTACTTGCCCAGATTGGTTACAAAACAAACTGTCTAGCGGTTTCGTCTTCGAGGGCATTTGTTGGGAAAAAAGTTTCATCCCTCGCGCGATTTGGGAGGCAGGCGATAACAACTCTAACTTGATTGAAACAGTTCATCGAGATGCAAACCGAGAGGGTGTCCATTGTACTCTTGTCGGTGGACTCAAACGAGGTCAGCTGTTCGATAGCATGAAAATGAAGTCTCTTGGGGTAAGCTCTTGCTTTTCAGATAATGCGCTAAGCTCTAATCGACGTCTACCTAGGTTTTTGAAGATTTTGGTATCACACCTACATACAAGACTGGCCATACGTCCGAAAATGCACTCAGCAATCTCAAACGACGAGGTAAACTAGATAGAGCATCCTGCTGGCGTACTTGTACTGATGTCAATTTTATCCAAGATGATCTCAAACACAAGCAGCTCGTCTCCGAAGATGAAAAGATTCACGTATGGAATCGCAAACTCGAGGGGTGTCTAGCCGCTGTCGAGAAAGCACAGCGATCTCTCGGAGCAAAGCTCAGGCAAATACAAACTGAGTCCGATCCAACGCGTCGGCAAAAATCCAGGATGACATTGTCAAGAAAAGAAAAGCGGAAGCGAAAGCGTTTGAATCCCTGGAGAGGGTTTGGGGAGCACGAGAGGATTTCACAAAAATAGGGTCCGGTCGCGTAGCGTTATTGACTTTGGTGTAAGCGGAAGAGCACAAACAATTGAGAAAGAACAGTGTTATTGAGTACAGGCACTCCGAACGTATAGCTTTTACATCCACGAGCATTGCACAGTCCTAGGCATCTGCAACCGGAATGGAATATCAGAGCCGAGTCCCACCTGAAGAGAAGGTAAACTGACCGTCGTCCTCAACTTCGACTTCAGAGATGTATTTGTCGCCTGCCACAGCCAAGGCCTCGTCGCTGGAAGAATGATGATCAGCTACTCGGGACATTAAGGTTTATGACCGACTCACTAGGTCCTAAACAAAGCTTTGAGACCTCGCACTTTGAACGCAGCTGCTTCATGGTCATGCAGCTTGCGACAGAACACATTCCAGAACTCGAGGGCGAGGGCCTTGGTCTTAAACTTCTCGTATTTTGCATCAGAGCAACGGTCGACTTGCGACCGTGCATCGTTCCTGGTCGAAATTTTAGACAGAACACCGCACATTGAACAGAGATACAAGGATACATATGAATTGAAATAGATACCGGGTACGCGTCCTTTGATGACCGCATAGTAGTAACAGCCAGATTCTTGATCATGGACACGATGGTCTATTTCGTTATCGAAGAAGGCTGGCTTGCAGGGAGGACCGGTGTGAGGCATAGTGGCAGCGGTGGTGAACGTGTTAGAGCAATGGAGCAATAGAGTTTGTGTTCAGTCACAATGGAGCCCCGCTTTTATACAAATTTCCCAGATTATCGAGCGATAATCTAGACTCTTGACGTCCAGACTCAGCTGGCGGCGACCTTGGGTGGCAAACCTACCTTGGCAAGAAGAGGGCGCAAAGAAAGGGGTGAGGTGCACTTTGTGCTGGCCGAAGAGGTGACAAGAGGGGGATCGAACAAAGGACTGCACGGAAACAGAAAAAATTAGCTCATATAGAACTGATAGAATGTAGGGAATTTAAGAGAGCGCTATTGTTGCGTATTGCGGCGCAGATTCTCAGACACATTGACCGTGGATAGCGAGGAACAAGAAGACTGAGCTGGAGAGACACCATATACACGTGCCAGCCACGCTGATGACGAGGGGAGGCGAGGGGAGGGCCAGCGAGAGGCAAGAACAAAGGCAGGGTACACAAATAGGCAGGAGGCGGGTCAGTTCAGTTCACAAGAACAATAAAGCGGTACGAGATCAAGAAACAAAATCAATTCTCCAAGAAGGGTGTACACAGCGATAGATAGATAGTAGACACACACCACACCTCACAAAACGACCCCAACCCACGCCTCACGCCAAATGACTTCAGTTTGGCTGACCTTTGTCGGATACAATTGCAAGATGGCCGCCTCCAGTGGCCGCACGCGTAAGGGGAGTGCTTTGATAGCAGTGCGACACAACGGGCATAGACGCTGCACGTCGAGACACTGACGGATACAGTGAAAGCAAAACTCGTGTTCGGAGATCAAAGCCAGATGAATTGTGTCATGCAGATTGGGTCAGACTGATGTGATCCATCACGGTGAGAAAGCTGAGGAACAAAATGGAGACTGCTCTGCCGATAGTATTCAATGTCCAGTATTTCTTGATAAATGCCAATCTGACTGCCTGTATTTTTTTTTAAAATCCTACGAGTAGCCCCCGACCTGAAAACCCGACTGAACACCGCTACAGAATGTCACTGGTCACAAAATGTGACTCAGATCCTTATCTTATCCAGAACGCTGCTGTGTGGCGCACTCCATGCCCGAAATTGCAGAACAACTCACCTTCAGGGTCCACCTGCGCAGATTCATCCAGAGTATCAAGAGTCGATATGGGAATGCAGCCTTGGGTGTTGAGGCTCTCTATACAGATGTTAAAGAGAGCGAGCTGGCGGACATGGAACTCAAAGAAACTTGTCTGCTCAGACATGCCTCCACCCTTTGCCCCGCCATGCTTGGCTATAGGAACCACCTGGTGGTCTGGGCCACGCGTCTGCGCAGAATAGCGGAATCTATTCCCGATACACATGGTCTTATGATACGTCAGGTAAGTGAAGAACCTCGAACAACATTAGAGAGATCTACACACATCTAGGTGTGGGCGAGGCTCCCAGAGATTTTCAAGACTCAAATATCACGCAACTACACCTGCTGGTACAAGTTTTGTGGTGCAATATGCTTCCTGAAAGCTGGAGTGAAAGTGGCTCCGAGAAATTGTATGTTATATGTAATATGTTTCCAGCAGTTCAGTCCACTTATCGTGTCTTCCGTGTCTTCCGTAGTGTCTAATCCATGGTTCCTCGAACCTAATCCTGGCAATTTGGTTTATGGAGCACCGTCTCAGTCCCAGCTAGTTGTCAGGCTCAATGTCTATATGTCTCCAACTTGGCGTGGTATAGATCCAGATCGACGATACACGGCCAATATACCTCCTCTCCCTGATAGAGCCTGGGAGGACCCCATATCCATTCCAAGTACTCAGAAGATATACCCGTCACCGAAGTAAGGAAAACGAGACATTTTATTCTGTTCCCTCATACTCATATCCAACCGTTGTCAGATGTCTGCACCATGAGATTTATGGGGATGTTTTCAGTCCCACTGCCCCACCTCTCCTTGCGAATCCTGCATCGACTCGTGTCAAGAAGAGTCGCAGCAAGGCTGCTCAGGCTAAAGAGAAGGATCTATGGTCTAACACTCGACTAGGCGCTTACGGCTTCACACCACGTCCATCAGCCAGTAAACCCAGCCAATCTGTAGCTGGTATCTCCTCTCATCTCGAGTCTCTGGGTGTCAAATGTCCAAACAAGGGGAAAAAACCCGCGCCAGAGGACTGTACCGACGCCGACGTCGATCATTCCCTTTATCTGCTCCCTCAATATCTCTTTCCGTCTCTCGAGAATCCAGTTTTGGGTCGTGAAGATCCTATTTCAACTCTCGGCCTTCAGCTTGACAATATTGAATATGATCCTCGCTCCATGATTCTGGATCTCAAAAAATGCTATCTCGAAGTGGGTTGCTTCTACCACACCGAAATGATTTTATTCATTATATCGATCAGATTGAGTCCCTCCTGCATACATCACCCCAGATCTTTCGTAATGAGGAGTGGAAAGAAGTTATGCGCGTTCCAGCCAAATACAGGGGATTCAAAGTTGTGATCGCTTTGCAATTACGTACCCACACAATCGCCTGGCTCTCGATGGACAACCTATGCTATGTTTATTGGTTTTCCAGGAAGGATATGGAAGCTGCGAGGGCAGGTCGTGTCCCTGGTGACGATTTTTATAGTTTCGATGACGATGGACTGAAACTCATAATTTATAATTTGGCTTAGACGTCCTTTTTGATTTTTGGAGCTGGTCGGAATATGTGGTTCGTTGGCTCGAAGAGCAGGATAACAAACCTCGCTGGGACATGCATTCATTCGCGGAGGTTCTATCAATGCCTGGCAACCATCCTATGCGAGGAGTTGGAAAATACTCTTTGGACGAAATAGCGCATCGTTCCGGTCAGTTATACTATTTAAAGCGATTACTTATTTGATTCTCAGTTTTAAACAGGCATTCCTTTGTGGACATTGTGGAAAGACGTCAGACTGAGCCCGAAGCTGCTCTGCGCTGTGTTAGAAACATTTTTCCTGTTTGCATTGGAACGCTATTTGGCTACGGAGTCTGTATTTTTTCGACGGCAATTTACCATGCACTCACTGCATTATAGCAATTTTCTGGCTGAGAGCGTCAGGCTCAACAAACTTTGCGGTCAACATACAGCAGATAATGAAAATTCATTTTTGCTTATTACGACCAAAAAGACGGTGTTAAGGTTGTTCTTACTTGCTTCTTTGAATATAAAACTTACGCTTATGCTCAGATATGATCGAATGGTGTCTGTGCATCGACAGCTTGTGAGCACCACCAGCGCTCGGAAGAAGCGTCTTATTAAGAAATACAATGTGAGGTTCACTATTTATCTTGTTCTCAGATTCTGACTCGAGATTCCAGCGATTGAGCATTCGCTCTCACCGAGAGAAGGACTTGGATGGCATGAAGAACGCTCCATGGCCTTTCGATCTGGCTGATCTTGCGCCTGCCCTCCTTCTCTTTGGTCATATGGGACAGGCTATAGCATCCAATTGGCAGGAGATATATTCCAGGGAGGCGCATCAAGCGCAAGCAGCCATTCCAGCCACGATGAAAAACATGCAGCATAGGCTTCCAGAGCATCTGTCTCCAACACAAATTCTCATGTTCAAACCGGTTACTGAACTGACACCGTCCGAGCTTGGTACCTTAACTGCGAAATACGGCAGTGCTACAAATCCTGTTGTGCGATATTTCCAGAAGAAAGCCATTTTCTCGCAATCGACTTTGCTCCATGTTCAGACTTCGACTTCACATTTGACTTCGTGTTTGACTTCGTCGACTTCGCGTTTGAAGTGTTCGACTGCGTCTCAGATTCCGCGTACTTTAAGGTCTCAAGGATCAGCACCACGTACTGCCCAGTTACGCTTGGATGGCAGTGTTCTTCCACCAGGACCGTCCAAAGGGAAAGGACCTAAAAAGACTAGAGCTGGACCTTCAAAGGCAAAAGCCAAGACAAAGGTGGCCCCTCCCCCTCCCCCTCCTGTCATGAATCGCCCGGGTTCTACTTTTTCGCGCGACGCGTCCGTACGGATACAGACGCGTCTTAGCGGCACGGGACTCTCATGACGCCGCCACGTGACCTTCTCACGGTTGAAACCCGGCCTCGGATTCTAAAGCCGCAGACTCAGGGAGTCTGCGCCACGGAACACAGAAGACGTTAGGGACTAGGAAACCCGTACAGACGGATTCTAGTCCCCGGACGCACCAAAAGGCTGACACAGGAGAGTACACGGAGTACAGGAGTGGTTGCAAACCCGATCGGGGTTTGAACCACTGGAGACGATGACACTTAGGACTAGGAAACCCGAACATCGGGTCTCCTAGGTCCACCGATGCCACGGAAACCAACACAAAGGAGTCCAGGAGCATCAGCATTAATGCTCCTTAACGCTACGTTGCAGGAACTGATCGCGACTGACCGTGATCGCTTTAATTTATTAGAAGCCTATATAAGCACGGTAGAATCTCCATGTACAGTAGATTCTACCTCGTCTAATCTCAGGCTTCTACCTTGGCTTGACATAGGCATTGTCTCCACTCTGTCCCGCTTCCCTCGCACCGTACTACGGGTTGTATCCACACCTCGGGTTTTATACCTGAGTGGATATCACACCCTCTTCGACTCGTTCCGGGTTCCGCCTCGCATCCCGACCTACGACATACGGCCTCCTAGGGAGGACGCCGTACGACTGGTCCTACTGCTCGGGGAACACACGAGCTATTAGCGTCTATCGGGTTTCTCCTGGTTGGGGTTCTCGCCGGGTTACTCGTTGTTTAGCCGACCCAGAGGCCGTTGCTGACACCTCCCTTCTTTTCCCCACCCGAATCCACAGAGACACTGCTGGAGCAGGCTCTACTAGGCGACCTTCCGCTTTTGACCGACGACGAGGTTGAGGAGGATGAGGATGCTGAACCAGAGCCCGTGCCTGAGCCTGATGCTGCCCATGTGAAACCTGGCTTCGCTATTGTTCTTGATCCACTCTTTGAACGGGAGGAAGACAGCGACAGTTGGTGCTCCAATCTCCAATCTTTATTCTGACTGACGATCTTTCAGACGACGAGGAGCCTCTCACACTTATCAGCGATAAATCTCGAGGCAAAACGGCAACCCGTTTGCAAAGGTCATGCGAAGAACGGTTCCTTCTGCTGGACCGTTCTGAAGCCACCCTACTTTACGGTCGCCCCCAATCGAAGCCATAAACCCACTAACGCTCTGGTCTTCAGTCAAATCATGAACCGCGTTCGCAAAAAAAGGACTTTGAGGGCTATCAAGGCTACAATGAAGCTGTATACGGTGGGTCCGATGGACTTTTGTGGCCATGCTAAGGCTGTCCAACGTGGTGGAGGATGGTGCGATTTGCTATTTATGTTTCGTCAGAATTTTCTGACAATCTTCCAGGTTAATCTCATTGTGTCAATGGGACCGTACTCTATCCACAGAGGACCAGCTTTTCGTGAATGCAACATGGGAAGCTATAGGCACTTGGCGTAAGGGTATGCGTAAGGATAGTAAAGTCATGATGGCCAAAGAAATCAATTTCAGAACAAAGGTGACGATCATGTTACTCCTGGAATCCTCGCTAAACCCTTTTGAAGATCCTCAACCTACTACAGAAGAACTGGACACTGAGCAGAGAGATCACAGATGAAGACATCCGACGCGAGGTTTACAGGCAGAAGAAAGTGAATCGCGAAAAAGCGGAGGGGAAGAAGAAAGCGCAGTACAGCATTTCTTGATTTTGTATGAATCTCATCAATTTTATCAAAGCAAGTATCGTCGTCAAAATTCAAGAAAGTCTAGGTTACATTGCGCTACACTTTAGGCCCACCAGCAGCCTGCACAAAATTCGGCGTAGCCATCAAGGCGGTTACCAACTCTGCCCCCTCGACAAACGCAGCCCCACATTGATTGCAGCCTTCGACACCTTTAAGAAATACTGTGCCACAGGACACACATCCTACAAAGACCCGCTGAGCATCGGTAGATGAGATACCCTGTCCCGCAGCAAGCTTGGTCAGAAGACCTCGCTCTATAGACGGTTCTGTAGAATGAAGCAGAATGAATGTAAACGAAAAAGAAGGAAAGGGAAAATGAACAGCTTACCTTTCACGATGTATCTGTCGACGATGGTGTCGAAAACGGTAACCTCGTTGAGCTGTTTACCCCTTTCTCCAATATATCCCGGCAAATATACCGGTCGGCAAAGAGATATGTTTCCGGGGCTGTTGAAGGTCATGAAGAGCGCAAGGGGGTTAAGCGGAGTGGGTGTGTCGAAGTTGCCCTTCAATTTTGTCGACTCAATCAAGGTAGTAAGATTAACTGGTCAGACACTGAGTACATTGAAAGAAAGAAGAAGGTCAGAGAACATACGGAAGAATTGACACCTTGGCGGGTCGAAGTGGCAGGTAGCAATAGTCGTCCCAGTTCCCAAAGCCGTTACGATACGGCAAGATACCGAGACGGTGATCGAGAGAAAGTCTGAAGTGTGCCTCGAGCAGAAACACGGCCAAAACACTTTGAGACTCTCCAAGTACTGTCCCATGAGCAAAGGGGGGACTTTACGCCCATTGTAGACAGGCCTCAAAACCGTTTAGTAGACGAGCGAGAACATACACAAGATATCCGCTCACCAGGCTACTCGTACTGCCAGTATTAATTCGGGACAGTAGATAACAATATCAGGGGATGACCGTTGCATGAGGGACATATTCCCGTCAAAGAGTCCCTTGCAGATTTGAGACAAAGACATCGGAGAATTTGTTCGGCGAGGGAAATCAGAGAGAATTTGTTCGGCGAGGGTGAACAGAGCGAGCAAGCAGTTTGAGCCATTCTTTTTGAGCCATTCTTCTTGAGTCGCGGCGACCTTGGTGGCGGGAGTAAACAAACAAACAGCGGTAAGAAGCAGTAAACGAACAGCGGTAAGAAGCAGCGTCGTCCCGACATGTATTGCCAGGGAAACAAATGCAAGAAAACGAAGAACGTGGTGTGGTCGCCACTCCGAGGTCAAGGTCGCCGTTGGTCAAGGTCAAAGTCGCCGCTCCGAAATCAAAAAAATGTGGTGAAAGTCGTTCTTGGTCAAAAGTTGACTCCGAAGTCAAGTTCAAAGAATGAGGGGTCAAGTTCAAAAGAATGAGGGGTCTGAGTTATGGATTTCATCGATTCAAGGAATGTTTGTATTTCGTAGATATATACAGATCAAGAAATCATAGATGAGGGAGAAAATACAGGAGAACAATACTAAGGCGAAGCAGCAGGAGCGAAAACTGCCTGACCGGGATCATTGCAGTTATCGTCACCATCAAGATGAAGGAGATGTGCAGCAAATGTACGCGTAAGGTCGCAAACGTCGCAATGAATGACCGCAGTAGAAGCTAGTACCCAAACATCGGCTGGAACCCCAAGTCTGGAGTTCCATGCCAACAGTGCACGACCAACAGCTGTTTCCAGTGTTTCCCCCTTGAAAACAGGCCTTGTGTTTTCACGGAACGAGCGTCTGCGTATGTTTGCTTCATCGAATTTTTCACAGGCCGGAACTGTATGGGAAGAACAAGTTGAGAAAGCAATGGAACTGAGAGAAGGCCCGTACCGGATTCGAGTTTTGGATGGTTTGTGCATAGCCCTTCGCGACGGTGATGTTCATATCCGTGGGGTGAGAAATGGTTGAGGCAACATCGGCAACTCTCTGAAGATCTAACCATAACAGCATAGTCGCTGTAGGGAACACCCAAGACTGAATTCATGTCGCGTAAAACCTGTCCCAGCGGGAGATATAGGAAGTCGAGGTTGTCGTTCATGCAAGGCCGACAAGCAGGGTAGATGCGATCGTCATATAGTTCTAGCACAGTGGGAGGGCTGTCGGGATTCCACGCTGGATGCACTGTGGGTTCACCTGAGACAATATTGAGGGATACACGAGATAAAAATCAAGAAAAGAACCGACTTTGGAGGAGGCCAGACGCACTTATGTCTTGCACGAAAGACATGATATCGGAATCTGAAGGTGAGAGTCAGACAAGCATACGACTATTGACCAGATTCATAGAGCTTTACCGTATTGTTTCCTGGCTTCAGCAACACTTAAACCGTAGTATGCCCTGGGCGAGCGACCTTGGAGAACTGTCCCGCCTCCTATATTTAATGGAGTGGCTCTGAGTTTCGTCGGTGTAGGCTCGCGAGGTCCCGATGACCTGGATTGAGTCAGCATGAACGAAGAGAACAAAGAGAACGGTACATCTCATACCTTGGATGTGGCCGCACAATGGCCTCGACGACGCGTGTAGATATGGTTGATCCTGAACTGCTGACGCTGGTCGTGGAAGACTGTGAGGCTGGTCGATCTCTACCATTAGATGCGGACTGGGAAGACTGGGAAGATGAAGTCGAATCATCGTTCTACATACAAATCAGCGCTGATAAGCCAAAAAAGTATATGATATGCAACTTACCATAGGATGTGCAGGAGAGCTTGATATATGTCGTAGGACCTGGCTGCGGTTTTTGCCCTGAGGAGCATGCGAGGGCAACGGGCTTGAATCAAGATCGTCTTCGTCTTCGTCTTGATCGTGGTCTTGGTCAGCTTGTAAAAGAAAACATCAGAAGTCGCAGACTGAGTCGACTAGCGGCACTGACCAGCATGAACGCGTCGCTCCTCCCAAGTAATGAGTACTTTCTTCTCCTTGAGAGGAGGAATGACGACTAGGAAAAATTAAACAAATGAGCAAGACGGTTACGATTTAGGGGGGATATACCTTTGAAACAGCATGAGTGATCCAAGGCGCGGTAAAAATCAGCCGTTCGTCCTTCGTAGTTCCCCTGGAGGCATAAAACAAGGGGATCGTAGGTGCCACCAGTCCTCTTCTTGTGCGGGCAGAGTATCGGACCTTCGTACTTAGTCCAATACTTGTCGAATCCAGAAGCAGCAATATCATATATCTTGCCAGAGACGGGGCTGACGCGTTGAGGCCTTGGAGACTGTCAAGACAAAATTAAGGTGAAAGGCTACGCAGACAAACAGACCTTGGTACTTCGATCCATTGGCCAATATGATGATCGAATGTACAAATCTTGCCTTCTACGATGTTCATTTTTTCGAGATCGCTGAAGACACCGGAGAATCGATCTTCGTCAACAGATACCAGGGGCAGCCGTTTAGGATAGGGCTGGTACCGGACTCGACTCATAGTGAGAAAAGAGGGCAAAACAGAGGGCGAATGAAACAGAGAGTGAAACAGAGGGCGAGAGATACAGGAAGGAGACCCAAGCAGCAAATAATATAAGTGAGCAGCGACATGGATTTTTTTCAAGTCGGATTGACAAGCGGAAGAAGATGCAATGAAACCCAATTGACTCTGAAACCCAAGACGCGTTGACAAGAAGAAGAGAACAGGAAAAACTAGAAGCAAGAGTGTGTTTCGGATTTAAAAATTAGAAGCTAGGGATTGTGTTCATGCGCCGTGTCACGCCTGCCTTACCTGGAAAAATGATGAACGTCTGGGCGACTAGACAAGCAGTGCTGTGATGTTTGGAGCAGATGGCCAAAGCCGCGCCAGAACCTTTCCGAGCCTTCCCGAAGCTGTCTGGCACCTTCTGTGCCTCGGTGTCACGATCGCCGCCTTCCTGGCTTCTACCGAGTAAGAGTAAGGGAGTATTGACTCCGAAGTCGAGAATTGTCCCAAGATCGAGAGTTCGGGAAGGAGTGCGGGGTCTGGGGTTAACACGGTTCGTAACTCGGATTAAGTACGCCAGGTACGGGATTTGCGGTTCGTGGCTTCGAACGCCGAGGCTTCAAGCAAACTTCATGGCTGGGAAGCAAGGGGGTTCCAACTCCGACCAGCGGGTCTTTCCTCGGATTGTAAGAATTCGTGCAGACCAGTTTTAATCTTGAGCGTCGAGAATTTGTACGGACTGACAGGGAATTCCTCCAGCATGCCATTTAAACGCGGTTCCCTTGGGGAGTCGTGCACTCTTCTGCGCGCTGTAACAAGTGCCTCATTGACACTTCTCAACCAAAAAAAAGTTAATTAAGCACTGACCACTGCTCGCGAGGCCGGCCAGGTGGTTCCCTCTTCTCTAGACTCATTTGACGTCCTCTATATCTGCTTCATATCCGCATCCTTCGCTAGGCCGAGGGATTCGCGGCCCGAAGTTGAGAGAAGGAACGCAGGTTCCCCGGATGCCTCCGGGTCGAAGTTACGACTCGAGATAAAGTTGAATGTTGGCATTCGTTCATTGGGCAACGCACGTTGTCTGTGAACGTGAAGACTTGGACCGTGGCATATGATGTGTGTACATGTACAGATAGCAGTCTCCGGCCCACGATGCGAAGACCCCGTTTTTTTGTGGGAAAGTCGGAAAGGGGGCCTCGGAGAAATCCTCTGGAACGACGACGTCCTCGTATATTACGACGGCTGACACAGACTGTGAGGTATGTGGCGGTTCCAACATTCGTCGAAGAGGCGGAAGGAAAAGAGAACGCAGTTGCCCCGGAATCCGAGGGCTCCAAGTGATAAGCAGGGGTAGAAAATATCCAGATTATTTAATAAAACCAATATCCATGAAATCAGAGTCGCCGGGAGCAGGCAAGGTGCAAGTCAGGTTGAAGGTTGTGTCCGAATCAGGCCTGTGGAAAGCCAGGCCGCCACGAATAGCACCGTGCATAATACACAACAGTTCTGAATAGATCTGAGAGTGCCAGGAGAAAACCTCGAGAGAGAATCACCGACTCGGACATCGATGTACCAAGTTAAGCGCCTATTTCAAATCAAACTCCTTTCTCAATCCCGCCACACCATGTCTATTCCACGCGACGTCCAAGAGTTCCTCGACGGCTATCCTCGCGGCGGAAACGATCCCCGCCAATCCGACAACCTTGGCTTCTATTCTAACACTCTCAGATGCCGTCCGGATAACCTCCTCGTTGAGGAGATCCACGAGCAGTAGGTCCTTGACGCGACGCGTTTATCCTCCGGTCTGAAAGACTTTAAGGTGGCAAGGTGACTACAACAAGCTCGAGCGGAAGCACGGGTTCATTCAGTGGTTGTGAGTGCGTCGGTCGTCGGCTCCGCTGCTCCTGTTCACGACAAAGTTCACGAATCCGCGGCCGCCCTGTCGTGCCTGTAGATTCCCGATCCGCGAACACGGAATGAACTTCGAGTCGCAGCCCCTCCAGCCCCATGAGCTCGCCGCGATCAAGGCGGATCCGCGCGCGCTGGAGCGCCTACTGGCGTCGTACAAGCTCATACTCGACTTCTACGGGATGCGGCTCGTGTCTGAAGAGACCGGCGCAGTCGATCGCTCTTTGCCGCCTCGGAATCATGCACCGCGCTACGAGAACCTTGTCCGTGAGTGCGCCTCCTCTTTACGCGGAGAAGAAACATTGACTGTTCATTGTCGGAACCAGGCTCATCGCACAACTACCTCCGCATCTCACGCATCCTCAAATGTCTTTCCGAGTTTGGGTTTGAGCGGCTGAATGCAGGGTTCCTACTGCATGTGCTCAATGAGCAGAGCGAATCGCACGCGCTGAACAACCCTGGGCTTCGCAGCAGCATGGATCGCTGGTGGGCGAATTGTATCCGAAACCAGGAGGAGCGGGAGTGGGTCGGTGGTATCATTGCCAAGGTGCGCGGGGAGGATGGGTATGTTTTTACGAGGGAAATGTACGCGGCCGCGTTGGATCAGCGTCTTCGGACGGGCAGCTTCCGGAACGAGGATATGAAGGTTGAGCTTTAGGATATATCTAGATTCGCGCATGAGAGTAGATAGATACATAAATGTAAAATAATGAGTAGATTTAATGAGTAGATCTGAAGGAACTTGAAATCAGCAGATTGCGGAATGGGACGGTGGAGAGTGGACTGACCAGTACATAGGTTAGTTAGTTAGTTTGAACACAAAACACCCTCTCCAAAGCTGCAATCAAGGCCTCTTCCCTCCGTTTCCCATACATCGTGCTCACGGAACGCAGTAATTGTTCGATGCTCTCGAACGTTCGTCCGGGGAGCGAGGGCACTGTTTGCCCGTTGGTATCCTTCTGGATGATCTAGTTTGCGCGACGATTAAATCCCGCAACAAATTGAGACGCTAGACAGTGGCCCACCGAATACCCATTGGTTGTGAGATTGATCAAGATTGTCCGACCCTCGAGCAGAGTGACCGACGCGGTTGCGCGGAGAGAGTCGGAGGAGGTAAGCCGAAAGGGCCCGATGGCAGAGGCGGAGGACTCCTCCGCCAAAGCATGTTGCAGCTCGTCAGCGCAGAATGAGGTCATGTAGGCTCAGGCATAAGGAGATTTGATCCAGACACAGAATCGGAGAGATGATAGCCGATATTTGTCTTGGACAAACTCCACCACCGCCACAGTCTAAATAAGGCAATTTATCTTATATCATTAAGCTCCACTACTCACCATGCCTCCGTCCGACTGGGAGGAACGATGCGCGGCCCGAAAGCGCGTCCAGATGGAGTCTATCCCCCGCGAATGGATCATCGAGCCACCGCCCAAGGACCAGCTCAACGTCATGGACGTCCCGCGTCAATGCGGACTGCTCGATAGTCTCGAGATGGAGATTACAGAAACAGTCGATGTGGAAATCATACTGGAAAAGCTACGCCGGGCGGAGTGGTCCTCTGTTCAGGTTACAACCGCATTTTACAAGCGCGCAATCATAGCGCAGCAGCTTGTAGGATTGATTTAAATCGAGTCGGAACTGCCTGCTTCATCATCATTTCCCAGACAAACTGCCTGACCGAGATCTTTGTGGAACGTGCGTTACAAAGGGCTAGAGAGCTCGATGAGCATCTTTCCAGGACCGGGACTCCCGTCGGAGCACTCCACGGCCTTCCGATATCTCTGAAAGGTAACGCGCGCAACACTTGGTGTGCGTGAACGAAAGTTAATTTCGTTCTCCAAGACCAGTTCACCATGAAAGGTTTAGAGACGATCATGGGTAGCATTTTTCGAGCTGGTTTTGAATATCCTAATCCCTGCGCATCCAGGATACGCGAAATGGATCGGCAACTACGCAGACTCGGACTGCGTTCTGGTTGAAATTCTATACGAATGCGGGGCCGTTCCATTCGTACGGACAAACGTCCCACAGACTCTTATGGTGTGGCTTTTTCTGCTCTTGGCTTTTGCTGCGTCCATTCACCGGATCGCATCATGTTCAGTGGGGCGAAACTATGAACCACGTATTCGGCCGTACGCTGAATCCTTACAACCTCGCTTTCACGCCGGGGGGCTCGTCTGGCGGCGAAGGCGCCCTCGTCGCGATGAAGGGAAGTCCGCTCGGAGTCGGGACCGACATCGGAGGGTCGGTCCATTTCATTTATTTCTTATTCGTGGCCCTGTGGAAATAATCTCACCTCCACCCAAGATCCCTCCGCATCCCAAGCTCCTTCTGCGGCCTCTACACCCTCCGGCCCTGCTACGGCCGCCTCCCCTACTCCGGCGCCATGAACGCCTTGGAAGGCCAGGAATCCATCTCGTCGGTGCTGGGCCCCATGGCGAACTCGCTCTCCGGAGTCAAGATATTCACGAAAGCCGTACTGGACGCGCAGCCGTGGCTCAAGGATCCGCTGGTGCTCCGCAAGGGGTGGGACGAGAGCGAGTATCGGCTGGTTAACCATGGGGGTGGCGGCCAGCTGTGTTTTGCGATTATGTGGGATAACGGTGGGTTTAGAGGCACTTGATTCTCGACAGAAAGACGGCCTGACCTGGACAAAATATGTTAGGTGTGGTGAAGCCGCACCCGCCGCTGCATCGGGCCATGCTGCTCACGAAACAGGCTCTGGAGGCCGCTGGTCATAAGGGTACTTCCCCCACTCTCTTGTTCATCGAATATTCGTTGATTGATCTCATTCGATGCAGTCATCGACTGGGAGTCGCACCGCCATCTCGAAATCTACAAAAACGCCGTTCGTTCGACGATACCGATTCCACCTTCGATTAACTGACTGGGCGTCCCAGGAAACGATATTCGCCGCAGACGGCGGGCACGACTACCGCCAACAGTGCGAGGGCTTTGAGCCTCTCATCCAGACGATGAGTCCCTCGACGGATAAGCACGAAAACGCGCTCGACGAACCACTGGTCAAGGGGCTTGTGGGCGAGCCGTATCATCGCACTGCACATGAGGTATGTTGCTGTATATTTTTTTTAGTCTACCACTAACGAGGTCAGCTTTGGCAATTGCATACCGAGAAGCGAGAGCTACGCAAGTCTCATCTCGACCACTGGCGAGCGACTGTGGGTCGGACGGGCACGGGCCGCCCAGTCGATGCTATTATCGCCCCAGCCGTCGCGTACACGGCCGTACCGCACGTACGTCTGTTTCTGCCCTGTTCATGTAGAACTTGGGGCTTAAATCTGAGCAGGGATTAAACACGTTTGTGTCCCTCTATTTCGTGTCGCGTTGATTGAGCCCGGACTGACGACAGGGACTCGTTCTACACGACACTGTGCAATGCGCTCGACTACGCGTGCTCGGTGTTCCCGGTGACGGTCGTGGGACCCGGAGGTGGACGACCCGCACCCGCCGCATCGGTTTTATAACCACGAGGACGAGCATATCTACAAGTTGTGTGAGTTATCTATCCTCTTCTTCCTCTTGTGTTCGTGTGGTGCACTGCACCTTGGGCGGACGACTTTCTTCTTTTGGGGGTGAGCGTGAATAAGACTCTGGATAAATTATACCGACGAGGTCCCTTTCGGAGCGTGCCGGGTGTAGCTACTTTGCTGACGGAGCAGCAGACAATTCTGATTTATTCCCGGGATGCCCGGTCGCGCTGCAATTGATTGGAGGGACGCAAGAAGAGGAGGCGGTGATCGGAATGACGGAGGTTGTGGTGGACGCGTTGGGAAAGTTGAATACTAATAGTCCACCTTGACACACTCCGAGTGACAAGTGCGGAAAAAGAAACGCCGACTCGGAGAGGAGGGCATGCCAGTTGATAGTGAAGTTCCATGCCAGTTGATAGCGAAGTTCCAGGCAAGTTCCAGGATCGGAATAATAATGTACTTGATTGATGGGTGGACGAGACAAGATGCAAGAACACTGGCAAACTTGAGCGGATGAGCTTCGAGTTGAAGCTTCTGATCCAGGATTCACTTAGACCCGGCAGGGTCAGAATGACCTGGGAATGGTGTTGCTCCTCGCCATCCAAGTCAGGTACGGCGAACACTGGAACTCACTGAACGTCAGTCAAAAGATAATTTCGGAAATACCTGGTCCGTTTCACCGCTAGCAAAGAGCTCCATTTGTTCAATTTCCTGAAACCGGACCCATCATCGAGCCTAAGGCAATGCCTGGCACTGAGGGTCTGGATTGCCCATACCCAGGCTGCTGGACAGTACCAATGAAGCCACAGCTTGTCCGCGGGGTTGGCGATGGCTATGTTTTGCAGAGGCTATTTCCATCCATTTTGCTACGGTCATATCCATAGATAGCGGGCGAAGGTTGTGGGTTGCCAGCATCTTGTCATTACGAGGAGATCTCTTCGGCTATTGTCCGTCGGCGGCCTCGTGTTATTCGGCTGTTAGAGCACGACAGCGCTACCCCGCTGACAGACGCTCTCCACCATATACTTAATTGACTGACGACATTCGAGGCGTCGTGCCACCGATAGTCAACATTGACCATTCAAAAATTGCCTTCTTTTCGGAATGTCGAAGTGGGGGGGGACATAGGTAGGGTGTAGCGCCTGTGTATGACTGCGAGCGAGCACCCTGACTACCGCTGAGAAATATGGGTGCTGATCCAATAGTGCACAAATGATAGAAGCGCGCAAAAGAAGCGCCACCAATTTTAAAGAATTAGGTGCCCGTGTTATATGGATTTGTGCAGAGAACCAGGAGGAGAGGGTGCAGATGGCATGGAGGAGCATAGTAACAGAGATTGGTTGAAGCGGAGAGAGAAGAAGAATGGTTTATGTTTGGTGTAGTTTGAGTTGATTATCCATTCCCGATCAGGGACTGGTTTGAATTGCTAGAAATTGGAGGGATAGCACCGGCGTCTGTCCCCCGCTCTCCGGCTAACAGCTCTCTGCTTATACCTCTGCCATCGCCGTCGTACCGTTCCCGTTCCGCCTAGTGCGATTGGGATCCTTGGGTGGCCCGTAGCTGTTCCGCCCCGGCCCCGTACCCACATAATCTGTCTCGCCTGCTACTTGGACCCTAGTATTGCTTTATTGCGTGACCCCGCCGACCGTATATACTTCCTCCAAGGGGCTCTAACTTTCGCACTGGTATGCCGGTGCTATTCCTTGCGCGCACGCGAGATACTGACTTCGAACAGGAGGGCTCTAACACCAACTATCCCGCTTGGCCATGTACTCTGCGTCTCGGCTGCAGATTGACACTTCGGTTGGCACTGTCTCCGGTCCCTACTCCGCCGCGCGAAGACCGTCTCCAAACACGCTCACGGTCTCCAGTGCTGCCAAATCCCGACTCAGGAGCGCCTCGAACGCTTCGACTTCGTCGTCCATCTCGGTTGTATCTCCCGAGTCCAGCTCAACCAATGCCTCGGCCTCTGCTTCGACTTCGTCTCTGCTGCTGCCGGGCCAGGCTGCGCACTCACGACCGGCCAGCCCCGCGGGTTCCGTGTTCGACGAAACCGTGCGCATTGCACCGGAATATGTCCTGGCCATGCACGACTACACTCCTCAAAACCAGAACGCGACGTGTCTGTCCTTCCGCGCAGGCCAGGTGATACATGTCCTGAATCGGGATTCGAGTGGGTGGTGGGACGGCGAACTGGAAGGACGGAGAGGGTGGTTTCCGAGTAACTATGTCAATGTGGATACGAGCGCACTCATGGAGGAAGATGACCCCGCGTCGCCGGTATGCTTCAGTATTTGGTTGAGCCCGACCGAGCTAATTATTAATATTAAAACACAGGCGCGCGTGCGAGGTCATGTTTCCTCGTCATCTACCTCCTCCTCAACATCATGGGTCAGCACGACGTCCCGCGAGCTCTCCCCACACACTCGCCGGCCATCGTTATCTGAAGCGTTGGGCCCAGACATAGATTCATATTGTCCCCCGATCATGGTTCCCCTCCTGCATGGTCTCTCGCTATTGCAGAATGCTGTACGGTCAAACCGGGTATCTCACTTTCAGCCCTCCACCGCTTGCATCATTTCCTGTGTCCGTTCCGTACTCTCTGCAACGGACACGCTCGTCCGTGACGCCCCCATTCTGCATCGATTTCCTGCCCTAGCGCAAGAGCGACGGCGAATATTGTCCGTCTTGGCGTCGCTCGTGGCACAGGCGAAAAAGGCGTCTGATGAGACTCCGGACGAGAATCAGGAGGCGGCAGTGGACGCTATGGTGCGGTCCGGGGGCCAGGTGTTCGCCAGTGTCAGGAGGTTTCTGGCTGTGGCGGTCCAATGCGGAGTGGAGCTACCAGAACGGCGACAATCGGCCGGTTCGATAGCGGGCTCGACCGACACCGAAGGGCACTCGTGGAGTCATTCTGACTCATTTGAAGTTCGTCCAGTTTCTTATGGCCACGGAACACCCGGGGCGTACGGTCTAGACGGCTTCCATGGGCGGAGTACTCCACCTCGGACAGTCGTCCTTGCTAACCAAGGTAGTGCGCTCCGTGCACGGAGCATGGTCGACTTGCGTCGTGCTTCGCGCCAGTCGATAGAGGACGACTCGGACGCTGCCGTCCCCCTCTTACCCAATGCGATCAATGTTCCTTCGAAGACTAAGCAAGAACAGTATCTCTTTAAGGAGCGTGTTCTTAGGCACAAGGGAGGCGTACACTCTGTGAGCAGCACGTCGTCGTCCTCGTCGTACTCCTCCCTGGAATCCACACCCCCGCGGGCGCCCTTCCCTGTTGGGCCCTCAACCACAGCACAGGTTATGGACGCACTGCGCTCCACGCACGACCAGTACCTGTCGACTATCGCTGCGTTCATCGGGCACGCCCACTCGCATTCGCGCTCCTCCCACGCATCGAGCACGGGGCACATGTACGAGCTCGTCCGCGAGATCGTGGAGATGGTGTGCAAGCTGCTCACGATTGTGGACGCGGTGCTGCAGCACCCGGACGTGCCGACGAACAAGCTCGGGAACCTCCAGGCGGCGAAGGACGGGCTGTACAACGTCACGAGCACGCTGGCGGAGTCAGTCCGCCTGCTCACGGTCGGCGTGAATCCGACTATGTCGGAGGACGAGGAGAAGCAGACGCTGTTGCGGTCGGCGACAGGGGCGTTGAAGGCGGGCTCGGATTGTGTTGCGGCGGTGAAGATGTGCTTGAATCGCTCGCTTGGGGAGCGGCCTTTTGTGCTGCACTTGCCGAATGCAGAGGAGCGCATGTCCTTCACGCCGAGCAAGTTCGCGCGACCAGGCCTCCCGAGGTCAAGCAGCATGGGGGCGCTGAACACGTATGGTTTCCGTGGGCTTGTCGAGGAGGAGGAGGAAGAGGAGGATGTGACGCAGCGGGCAGGTATTCCGATTGGCCAGCTTGGCGTGGAGGCGTCTTCTGGTTCGGAGAGCAGTGGGCTGTCCAAGTCTTCGTCGATGCAGTCGCAGGACACCGGTGTAACGTCGCCAGACAGCTCGCTTCCGTATCTCAGCCTCATCAAAACCCCAGTCGATCGCGACCTGCCGTCGCCGACCTCCTTTGCGGGCACAGACAACGATGGCACGACATGGGAGGGCAGTCAGGCACACCTGATGGAAGAACGGTTGGAGGCGAAGATCTTCCACGGCGAGCTTCCGACCGTGCCCGTCGAGCACCTGGAGCCGATACCGGAGTTCGTGCAGGATCCCGTCGCGTGGATGCTGTCGCACGATTACTCGCTGGAGGACGTCGCGTACAACACGGAAGGGCACCTTGTGGGCGCCACCATGGACGTACTGGTCGAGAAGATGACGCCGCACGACAGCATCGTCGACCCCGCGTTCTCCGCTGTCTTTTTCCTTACCTTCCGCCTCTTTTCGTCTCCGATCGAGTTAGTGGACACGATCATCCAGCGGTACAACCTCCTCCCGCCGGACGGCATCACGCACGAAGACGTGCAGCTGTGGCAGCAGCGCAAGGGGATCCCGGTGCGGCTGCGCGTCTCGAATTTCATCAAGATGTGGGTCGAGATCTATTGGCGACCGGGGGTGGATGATGCTGCGTTAGAGCCGCTGGCGACGTTTACGCGCGACGGGTTGGCGGCGATGTTCCCTGGGCCTGCGCAGCGGATTCGCGACTTGATTGAGACGCGGCGGAGGACGGCCACGTCGGTGATCAGCCCCAAGAGCGAGCGCACGCGGGATCCTGGGATGTCGATTAACCCGCCTTCTGCAGCAGTACCGATGGGAGAAATTCCGCGGCCGTTGATGACGAAGGCACTGTTGGCGAATCTGCGCAGCAGGAACTTTGCGGCCATTACCATTACGGACTTTGACCCTCTCGAACTGGCGAGGCAGCTGACGGTCATGGAGTGTAATTTGTACTGCGCGATACAGCCGGAGGAGGTCTTGGAGACGGGGCAGGAGGGCGCGAAGCCGCCGACGAATGTCAAGGCGGTGTCGTCGTTGAGCACCGTCATCACGGGCTGGGTTGCAGAGAGCATTCTCAGCGAGCCGGACACGAAGAAGCGGACGCTTCTGATCAAGTTCTTTATCAAGGTTGCGGATGTAGGTCTAGCCTTCTAACTTCTTACTGCGGCTTACACTTCGTATTTCAGCGGTGCACGTCGTTGCATAACTACAGCACGCCCCGATCGATGCTAGCGGCTTTGGACTCTTCCACAATCTCCAGGCTTCACCAGACATGGCTTGTGAGCTCAACCCCGCAGCTACATTCACACGATTCTGACATCTTTTCAGGGTCTTCCTCAAAAAAATCGGTCACAATTAGACGCACTGCGAAGACTAGCCGACCACTCCCGAAACTATCACGAATATCGTTCAAAACTCCGCAACACTGCTCCGCCTGCGGTACCATTCCTTGGTGCGTTCTGTTCATTTTTTCAGAGCTAGCAAACTGACAACATGCGCAAGGTTTGTACTTGACGGATGTCACCTTTTGCCGGGAAGGCAACCCCTCCCATCGGGCGTCGCCGATGAATCCCAGTAAAAAATTGCTCAACTTCAATAAATACCACAAACTAGCCCGGATTATTCAGGGTGAGGATGACGATGTTTCTAAGTCTCTCCTTCTGTGTGTTGACCGCGTCTTGCAGATATGCAACGATTCCAGGTCCCGTATCAACTACGGGCTATACCGGAGGTTCAGGAATACCTGAACGGTGCCTTTGAGAACTCAAGGCACCACGGGGACCTGCAGGACCTATACCGTCGGAGGTTTGTCTCTTTGCTCTCCTTTTGTATATTAATTTACGATGGTTCCCAGTCTGCTTGTCGAACCCAGACAACCTGCCGATAACGTCCCAGCAGCCGACATGCGACAACTGTTCAGTTGGGCGACACGGACTCAGGCCACATCGCCATCATAGCCCATACTTTTCCATTTCCATTTCCTTTTCCATTTATCGTCATGTTTATCATCTCGCTTTGCATGCACATACTATACTCGGTTCGCGGCGTTTTGCCGTTTTTTCGTCTTTCTCTCGGTTTGGTCCTCATCTCTTATCTGTCGCATATCTGTCCTGCATTTTTACATTTATCTGCTTGTAACCTTACACGGATTTGGGAAGCAAAAAACTTCATTAGGATTCTACGCGTGAGGGACGATGCAAGTATTTTGTTACATAGTACCCGAAACCGTCTGCGCCCTTCTGGTTGAAGTGGCTGAACCCGCGGGAGCTGAACCCGAGATCAGGATAGGTGGTTTCAGTGATGCCTGGGCCCTAAGATGAGAGTCGCTGTGAATTTTTTATGAGTCGGGCCATGGAGATGAGACGTACAAAGTCAAGGACGAAGGGTCGGCTTTGTGTAACCCCGAACAGGCGGGAGCTCTCTAGGAATAGAGAGTACACCGGCGAGGGATCGTTCAAAGGCGCATGGAGGCTGAGCCCCCCAACTGGAGATCGGACATCCCACATTGAGACCAGGCTGTGGCGGGCCCAGCCGGCTGCGACATAGCTACCGGATCCACCACCGGAGGAGACGGAGTAGATGGGTTCGATAGACCAGGAGTTGATTAGAGTCACCACGGGCCGGAGAGGGGCTGGTGAGTGGGGAGTGGTCTCGGGGGCGCAGCCCCGGGAGGACGAGCGGAGGTCGTGGATGGAGACGGAGCCGTTGTACCACCCGGATACCACGACCTCTGGAGATGATCCCCATAGGGATGAGGGAGGTCCGCCGCAGATGCCGTACATATACCGCAGAACCGTTCCTGACAGACGCTGCCTGGCCGAGTACGGCGGACGGGATTTGAGCTAAGCGGTCGTTTGTTATCGAATGGATGGTGACGGGTGTCGCAGAAGATGTGCCAAATGCAGCATAAGGCGAAGTGGATTCCATGCTAAGGTGTGATACCCAGCTGCGAGTTCCCAGTTCGATGGTAGAGGTTACTGCGGAAGGTATCGCGATGTCGGTGAATGTTGCCCGTCCACCGGCAGACAGCGAAAGCAACGAGCTGCGACTCGAGGAGAGGCTTTCTAGAAGGTCTTTGCTGGGGAGATGGAGGGGCTGCGCGGTCGACCGCTGCACACGCAAATTGGCAGTTGTTTGACGCTTCGAGCGACCAGAAATAATAATGCGCTCGAATGTTCCATCCTGAAATCCGACGCACAAGGTCTGATCCAGTCCACCGTCGGGAATGAAAGTGAGGGCGGTGATGCAACTCCGTCTGTCACGCTGTGTGGTCAAGACACAGGACCCTTCCAGAACAACCGGAGGGGCGTCATGGTTGGTCGAAGTTCCAAAAGTATAAGAATATATAGAGCTGCCAGCGCCAATGACCAGACGCGAAGGGTTTATGGCCAGTATGGGCTGTTCTTTGCCCGCCCAGGGTGAAGCCAGAGGGCGCGCAATAAATTCGAATTGCGACCAGGACTTGTCAGCCAGAACGTCGTACTTCGCGCTGTCTTTGGCAGTCCACCCAGAAGTTTGTGATTTAAACAGGCTCATCGAGGGCCTGGGGTTGTTACGCCGATATACAGCCCACCCGAAGTCGTTGACCTGCCCGAGGCAAGTTTAGTGGAAATGAGAGCTTAATTGCATTTCTACTGACGACGGCATGGAAGAATCGAGAGGTTCGAGCCAAAGCAGACAGATCTTGCACGGTAAGAAGTTGGTGCAAAATGAGAATGAGGATTTCGGTTGGAAGTGAATATAAGGATATCATGATAGTTTGGTGGAAACAGAGAGGAAGTAGGTGTCTTTTAAGTAGATGTCAGTAACCAACCTTTTAGTGCACGGTGCCATGGAGTCAGTCCCAAGGAGTCAATGAATACGTTGACGGCCGGAAGCGAACATTTGAGTGAACAGCCACTGATTTCATTACTCGCTGTAGTACTATGATGCCATTATTGTGACAGGGCGGCGGTTAAGCTCCGAACTCAAACCCGACCAATGCTTCGACCACGGCGCACCCTCTTACAGAAAAACTTCTGTAGGCGGTACCACGACGAGTCCTTTGGTTTTCGGAAGCCACGCGAATTTTATTTTCCTGATTGTATGTCCCCTGACTTCAAGTTTGTGGAATAATTTTTGTTGAATCGTACAAGACACGCCCCGCGCAGTTGAAAAACAGGTGGGTACCCATTCACTTTGCATTCAACCGCTGCTTACTGCTTAAATAGAGCAGAAAATGCCGCGCTTCTTCGCTACGTTGATTCGATTAGGACGCATGGTCATCGTGCAGCGCGTATCGATCCATTGGACCTGATTCAGCGTGAGGAAGTCGGTGCTCTTGATCCACGAAGGTACCACCTCGTAGATGACAGCAAGAAATACAACGTCAATGGAATCGTATGGACTGGCCCAATTAACGCGTCTCAGAGAGAAGATGAGGATGAGTGGTGGACCTTGGGCCAAGTCACTGAGCATCTGCGCAATATTTACACGGGGCCAATTGCTTACGAGTATATGCATTCCACGTCCAAGACGGAGCGGTTATGGTTTGCCCCGGTCCTTTTCAACATACGTTTGGTTAACAAATATTGAATAAAGGTTTTCGCACTCCTTGGAATCTAAACAATTGGCCTCGGCTCAGGATGGAAATGCGCTATCAGTAAAATTGAAGGAACGCGTTCACGGTCTTCTAGCGAAGAGTGAAGTCTTCGATAATTTTCTACAACTCAAGTTTCCAAATCTGAAGCGGTATGGGCTTGAGGGTGGAGAATCTATGCTACCCGCCCTGGACTCTCTCTTCTCTGCCGCCGCAAAAGGTGGCCCATCTTCCCCATTTTTTTCTAATTAATGCCGTCTAATATTTTTAAAAGCTGGTGTATCAACAATTGTTCTCGGAATGCCGCACAGAGGACGGCTTAATCTCCTCACTGATCTCCTCGAATATTCGCCAACTTCCCTTTTCCATAAAATCAAAGGCGGCGCCGAAATCCCCGAGGACTTGGGAGCAGAGGGCGATGTACTCAGTCATTTGGGTATGCACTTTTCTTATCTGGCCCTGCAGCTGCTGATCCTGGAGTATATAGTTGCTTCGCCTATCCTGAACTACGACGGCGCCTCGAACCCAATACAAGTATCTCTTCTTCCCAATCCGTCTCACCTCGGTAAGTCAATGAACCAGCGGAGCCTTTCCTTTGTTCACTTGATTCATTCAGAGGCCGTTAATCCTGTTGCGATGGGAAAGACTCGCGCAAAACAGTATTCTCTCCTCAAAACTTCTCCTGAGGACTGCGACTTGGGCGACAAGGTGATGTGTGTTCAGCTGCACGGCGATGCCAGCTTTGCTGGCCAAGGAGTCGTCATGGAAAGCCTGGGATTGAGTGTGTTTCGAGCCCGAATTTAGGCCTCTTATTCCTGTTATTGATGAGCTGCCGTAGGCAACCTTCCGCATTTCACCAGCGGTGGAAGTGTTCATCTTGTGGTGGACAATAACGTCGGATACACTACCCCGGCAACCGGCGCCAGGTCATCGCTGTACTGTTCTGACATCGGGAAGATGATCAATGCGCCTATATTGCACGTCAACGGAGACCACCCAGAGGGTAGTATTTTTTCGACTTGGACAGCCACATAGCTCATCGTGTTTTAGATGTCGTAAGAGCCATGGAAATAGCATTCGAGTATCGCAACTATTTCCGGAAGGTAACCGAGTCCATGAATATACCACACCGTGGTTGATATTATCCTGCAATTAGGATATCATCGTCGACCTCTTGGTGTACCGAAGATGGTCGGTTTCTGGTTTCCTTCGATCTCTTACCGTATCACTCATCTGCTTTCAGGGGGTAAAACTCGAAACAAGGATTTAAATGTCGGACTACTGACCTATCGAACAGTCACAACGAGCTTGATCTGCCTCATTTTACCAATCCGCTCATGTACGAGAAGATCAGCGCCCGGCGGACTGTGCCGGAACTGTATGAGGCGAAGCTCGTGGTACGTCAATCCTCCCTACTTCACTCTATCGATGCCGACTCCGACTTGTGCTTCAGAAAGAAGACGTCCTCGACCCGAACAAAATAGCCTCCATCCGCGCAGCATACAAATCCGAACTCGAAGCTGCGCTTTCACGCGTTGCCTCACATGTCCCCTCGGCCTCGATGCTTGAAAAGCAGTGGAAAGGCATTGTGTGGCCGGCGAGCCCATCGGCGGACAGAAACCCGGCAACTGGTGTCGAGCAGGAACGGCTGAAGTCGGTGGGTGCGGCGAGTGTCAAGATTCCGGACGGTTTCGTAGGTTTCCGAATGATGCAAGGGCTCAATCACTTATCACCATGTTCGCAGGAAATCCATCCCAAATTGCAACGGCACGTCAAGAATCGCCTTGCGAGCATCGATTCGGGGAAAGGGCTAGATTGGGCTACTGCTGAGGTTTATTTCGTCCGCACTCACGTATGAAAACTGCTAACGGTGTGCGCAGGCGCTAGCTTTTGGGTCGCTTATGCAGGAGGGCTTTGACGTACGTATCTCTGGTCAAGATGTCGGGCGAGGGACCTTCAGCCAGCGGCACGCGATGGTAGCATTTCTCGAATGCAACTATGAAATGGTATTTATCCGAATATTCCAGCTCGTAAACCAAAAGACCGAGGGCGTGGTGGTCCCATTGAATGAGGCGTTGGATGCTGCCGGGAAGCTGGAACTTGCCAATAGTAAGTCGACCTTGGCAGTATCTCAGAAATACTCGCTCACAATACTTTTCAGGTTCTCTGAGTGAGATGGCTGTGCTAGGAGTACGTTTTTCTGTCCGCATCTTTCCATCTCAATTTATGAAGCCTTCTTAGTTTGAATACGGAGCAAGCTGGGAGCGGCCTGATCTTCTGCCCATCTGGGAGGCTCAGGTCGGTCTTTTTCCCTGCTATTTTCATCTACTCATTTCTTCGAAAGTTCGGAGACTTTTTTCAATGGCGCACAGGTGAAGCTGAGCTGATCCAATTAACGAGAGAAGAAAATTGATTTGTTCGGCAGATTATCATCGATACTTACATTGCGTCAGCTGAAAGTACGTGCATTCGCCTTACTTCATTACAACACGTTGACGGGACCGACAGCTAAGTGGTTAAAACAAAGTGGAATTGTCCTCCTACTTCCACATGGACTCGATGGGGCTGGTCCAGAGCATTCATCTTCGCGTCTGGAGCGCATGCTTCAAGTGAGTCTAATTGTTCCTCATCTGGTCTTTTCCTTATTCACTTGTAACTCTACAGCTCTCCAATGATCGCTACACCTACGATGAATCGGAACCGTTCTACAATATCAATATGCACGTCTGTTTCCCAACTACGCCAGCTCAATATTTCCACCTGCTGCGAAGACAGATGAAGCGCAACTTCCGTAAGCCCTTGATCGTAGCGGGTCCCAAGGCGCTCTTGCGGTTGTCTGTGCGTCTTATCGCTTTTACATTCCATGATAATAGCTTGACTTTCGAATTAGGCTGCATCATCTTCTCTTCGCGAGCTTGAGTCTGGGACGTCGTTCCAGCCCGTACTCCGGGACCCAACAGACAATGCCTCCTCTGCCAAGCGCGTTGTATTGATGACGGGGAAGATTTATTACGATCTTCTCAAGGAACGGCAGGCGCGCTCATTGGACAAGGAGGTCGCTTTCATCCGTCTAGAAGAGCTCGCGCCATTCCCGTTCGCGGAACTGCGGGCGGCGCTGAAGGAATATTCTGCAGTCGAGCAGGTGGTGTGGTTGCAGGAGGAGCCCAAGAACCAGGGCGCGTATACGCATGTCGCGCCGAGGGTGGATAGCGTGTTGCATGACTTGGGGCTGGACGGAGTGGTTTACAGAGGCAGGAAAGAGAGCGCGCTTCCTGCGCCGGGAATTGGGAAGATATATGGGGTGCAGCAGAAGGCAATCATCGAGGCTGCTTTCGAAGGACTTTAATTGTAGTTTTTCGGCGAAATCAATCGAATATTGTGCAATCAATTGTTTACGTATGCTTACATACGCTGCTTGGGCGTTGATCAATACGTGGTGACACGAATTGCCCAGTGGTTGTCTGCGACACCTCCTTGACTCTCTCCGCGATACACGTTCCACAGAAACACCATGCTCGATTTTGAAGACGTTGAGGAACGCGATGGTAAGCGACTTCCGGCCCGCGACGCTCGGTATCAGCTTCCCTAACTTTTTCCCGTTTCAAGGCGTGCGGTTGTCGTGGAATGTGTGGCCGTCGTCGCGTATAGAGGCGACTAGAACTGTGGTGCCGATCTCAGCATTGTACACCCCGCTAAAGCCAAGAGAAGATCTCCCTCCGGTCTTGTATGAGCCCGTGGCTTGCAAACCTCCTTGTCGCGCTATTCTCAACCCCTACTGGTTCGTCTGCCTCATACAATATGTGTTTTCGATACGTTTCTGAACCACGGACAACCAGCCAGATCGACATTCGGGGAAAGCTTTGGATTTGCCCGTTCTGTCTGTCGCGCAATGCGTTCCCTCCCCATTACAAGGACATCTCCAACACCAACCTCCCCGCGGAACTCTTACCAAAATACACTACTATTGAATATACACTTTCGCGCCCCGTCCAGGTCCCCCCGATCTTCCTCTTCGTTGTGGATACTTGCCTCGACGAAGAAGACTTAAAAGCTCTCCGCGATGCTCTGGTCGTTAGCTTGAGCCTCATCCCCCCCTACTCTCTCGTTGGACTTGTCACGTATGGAACCATGGCGAGTGCATACCTTTCAACCTTATCAACTGCCGTAACACCGTCATTAGACTCAAGTGCACGAAATCGGCTATGCGGAATGCAACAAATCCTACGTCTTCCGCGGTGCAAAGGAGTACCAGCCCAAGCAAATTCAAGACATGCTTGGGCTTAGCTCGCAGTCGCGTGCCGCCCCCCGCCCTGGCCAGCCGATGCCGCAACAGTCGTTTGGAGCCTCGAGATTCCTGCTTCCCGTACAGCAGTGCGAGTTCCAGTTGACCGGTATTCTCGAAGGGTTGACCCGCGACCCCTGGCCGGTTGCCAACGATAAACGCCCTCTGAGATGCACGGGTGTTGCGCTGAGTGTTGCTGTGGGGCTTTTAGAGGTAGACCATAGCGGCTTTCTATTCTGACAGCTGCTCACACTATCTCAGACCACATACCCCAACACCGGTGCTCGTATCATGTTGTTCGCTGGCGGACCTGCTACTGAAGGGCCTGGCATGGTCGTTAGCAATGAACTCAAAGAGCCCATCCGCTCCCACCACGATATTGATCGGGATGCCGTCAAGCATTTCAAGCGTGCTACCAAAGTGAGCTTAAAATTGTGCATATAAGTGGACACTCACCCAATTCATTCAGTTTTACGAAGGTCTCGCTAAACGCGCTTCAAACAACGGGCACGCCATCGATCTCTTTGCCGGATGTCTTGACCAGGTCGGGCTTCTCGAGATGAAATCGCTCCCCAATTCTACAAACGGCGTGATCGTCTTGTCCGACTCCTTCGCGACGTCGATATTCAAGCAGAGTTTCCTGCGCTTGTTCAACAAAGACGAACAAGGCCACCTGCAGATGGGTTTCAATGCCACCTTCGATGTTCAGGTTCGTATACTTTTTTTACCCTATCGTAGCCTCGCTCTAACGGCCGAAAAGACAACAAAAGAGCTCAAAGTCTCTGGACTCATTGGGCACGCCATCTCTGCCGGAAAGAAATCCCCTTGCGTGGGCGAGACAGAGATTGGTATCGGTCAGACCTCGGCCTGGAAAATCAACGTCATCACTCCTCGTACCTCGACTGGTGTCTACTTCGAAGTCGTCACTCCCGCCGGTCAACCCCTCCAGCCTGGCTCGCGTGGACTCATTCAATTTGTCACCCATTATCAGCACGCCTCTGGGTTCCAGCGTCTTCGCGTCACGACGATCGCGCGGAACTTTGCAGAAGCCGGTTCACCGAGCATTGCGGCGTCGTTCGACCAAGAGACCGCTGCGGTCTTGATGGCCCGAATCGCCGTGTTCAAGGCCGAGATTGACGACTCGCCCGACGTGCTGAGATGGCTCGACCGCATGTTGATACGGCTGTGCCAGAAGTTCGCCGATTACCGCAAGGAGGACCCTACAAGTTTCCGGTTGACGGACAACTTCAGCATCTATCCTCAGTTCATGTTCCATTTGCGGAGGAGTCAATTTTTGCAGGTGTTCAACAACAGTCCTGACGAGTCGGCCTTCTATAGGTACGTTTGCTCTCGGCGAGTCGTATAGCATGGTACTGATGGCTGCATTTCAGGCATATCTTGAACGAGGAGGATGTTAACAATTCGTTGATCATGATACAGCCTACCTTGATGTCCTACACCTTCGACACCCCGCCACAGCCCGTTCTTCTGGACAGTGTCTCCATCAAGCACGATGTCATCCTCTTGCTGGACACGTTCTTCCACATCCTCATTTTCCACGGCGAGCTTGTGGCGCAATGGCGCAAGCAGGGATACCAGGACCAGGAAGGCTACGACAACTTCAAGGAGTTGCTCGAAGTACCCGTTGCTGATGCCCAGGTATGCATACTCTTTTTTCATATTTCCGTGCCTGCGTCTTACACCTCCGCAGGATCTTCTCGTGGATCGCTTCCCCATCCCGCGGTATATTGTCTGCGACCAGGGCGGCAGTCAAGCGCGGTTCCTGCTTTCAAAACTCAACCCGTCCACGACGCATATGACCAACAACATGTATGGATCTTCGCAGGCCGCCGGCGCCGGGCAGGCTATCTTCACGGACGACGTCAGCTTGCAAGTGTTCATGGAGCATCTGAAACGACTGGTAAGTTTTTACTTCCTCCGATGGTGAGGTCGAGCTAATGAATGATTTTTTCCTCCAGGCGGTTGGCGCACAGACGAATTGATGTGAAAAGATTTGCTTTGTGAATTAGTTTATGTCCTAGCAGTCTGCGTTGACGCTCTTAAATAAATTATGACTTCGAACTTGGGATTGCGTTGGAATTTGGCAACTTGGGGCGTTCAAGAATCAGGACAGAGGCGGGCGCGTCCCGCGTGATGGACACCGCCACGGTCGCGTCTCGGAGCCATGCCGCCATCGAGTCAGGCGTCGTCAAGCGCGCAACAGCCTCAACTTGCTTTCTGCCATGCCAGTCGCCTGCGCTCACGAAATCCTGAGCTTCGACTGCTCTCCGTATGGCTCTCAGGCGGGGTATAGCAGACCGACAGCTAAACAGCGAGAGGATGCCGCGACCCTAGAGCCTGCTTCAAAGGGAAAGCTGAAAAGGACGGTACCCGACGACGCTGGGGACTCGGGGCCCTTCTCTGCTCCTCTCGTCCTTCCTGGTGATGATTTATCGGAGGACCCGGAATACCCACCTCAAAGCATTCACGAATGGCAAACCGATGAGGACCGGAATGAGGTCAAGCCGGGGAAGAACACGATATACGTCGCTGCTCCTCCGACCATCGACTCAGGCATTTCGTTCGTGAAGTCTTGGTCCGAGCCAAAACATGCAGACAGCATATCCGTTGAGGCTCCGAAGATTGAAGACGTCGCCGAGTACCTGAAGGCGTTCTATCATGGCATGCCCGTGAAACTGTTGCCGCCTCCGGCCCTGCGTCTTGCACAGTGGGGGGACGGGAAGTTGTCCAAGACGCCGCGCTACATTGGCTTGAACACGGCCACGGAATGCGTGCGCATCCGCACACGCGCGTCTCAGGACGGTGTATTCGCGCGCCAACTGAACCTAGACGACCTCCTGGATGCTGCGATCAGCCTCTTGCCCGACGACGCATTTGCGTTGCTGCTCCTCGTGCCGTTCGATATTTATGAGAGCCCCGACGACGATTTTGCTTGTGGGCGTGCGTATGGGGGCAGCCGTGTGGCAGTCATCTCCACCGCAAGGTATGCTTGCGTCTGTCCCTACATCTCTCCTGGGTTCAATTTTAATTGAACGAGGTTAGATATCATCCTGGTTTGGACCGATACCAGAAAGTGGACAGGGTGCATTCTTGGCCGGCTTCGCACTGCAAACGATATATAGATGCCTGTTGTTCCGAGGCAGACAATCCAAAGCCGAAGAAGAAGAAGAGTGGGAAAACTGCAGAGGAGTCAGGTTCGCTCAAACCGACGAGCTACGCTGCGCTTTCCCCACTACACGCTGCTGTGGTCGCGCATGACGCTTTGCCTTCTTTAGAAGAGTCACCATCTTCTGCCGCCTTGTCGGCGTTGTGGCTCGGCCGTGCGTGTCGCACCGCGAGCCACGAACTCGGGCATTGCTTAGGCATCGACCACTGTGTTTATTACGCCTGCTCCATGCAAGGCACGGCGAGTCTGGCTGAAGACGCGAGACAGCCGCCCTTTCTGTGTCCGGTGGATCTAGCCAAGATGCTCCACGCCTCCGGCGCAGACCGTGAGGAACGATACCGCGCGATTCTTGACTTTTGCAGCAAACACCCGCAGTGCCATTTATTCGCGGCCTTCGCAGCGTGGATTCGGCCTCAATTGTCTGAAGATTCCGCGAATTCGAAAAGAGCCAAGACCGCTGGAGGGAGCTCTCGAGACTAGTGCATTCCCAATCGTATGTACTAACAGCTATTTATGTACTTTTGTACTCGACAGCTTCCGAATCGTGCAGTACTCTTTAGCAAGCAAAGACCGCGGGTCCTACAACAGAAGTTAGGACTGCAGGTGTGGAATTAATTACGCCCAACGCACCTGGTACGGTGTAACTGGTAATCCCGAAAATGGACGTGACGATTCCGGGGTCGGATGAATGGTATGCTCCAGGGAAGGTGACCGTCGCTGGCTTCACGAGCCCTGCGTCCGGGCCGGTGATCGACAACTGTGCGCAGCTCATCTGCTATGGATCAGCCACAATATATTTACGCACAACATATCAAGACTGACAAAGAACTGGGCGCCGGGATATTGCGTTGCGAATTCAAGACCTGTCGAGACGGCAAATCAGAAGACGCTTCAGTCGACAAATAGCTGAACCGACCGATATACTCGACTCTCAGCAAATAATCACCGCTCGCGATGCAGTCAGGGATGGTGAAGGTCGCATTGCCTTTATTAATAAAGAGCAGGTCGGACCCCCACTGATGCGTGGTGGGGTTCAAGCCACTCTCCCAGATTTTGAACCAGTTGAGGCCTGCGGTTATTTAATCATCAGCGCGGGTTGGGCGGTGGTCAAAATGGAACGGCGCTTGCCGGTGACGTTGGTTTGAGTCGCCGATGGGACGGCAGCACTGGTGGGGGCACGATCCAGATCTTAACAGTACGCGGGAATCCGTGAATGCACTTACAGATACGCGATGACGGGGCCTAAAAACGTACAATCAGGCAACGAGAAAAATTCCAGCCCAGATCTAGTGCACTTACCCTTGTTGGTGGGGTCGATGGGGTCGGCGGGGTCAGGTCCAAGGTACCCCGCAGCTGTACGGTGGAACTGGGCGGTAACTTGCGCGCCCGCGGGGACGTTGATCACAGCTTGCGAAACGGGCTGGATGAAGTTTGTGTTGCAGACCAAATTGGGGGAGCTGAGGTCCGTGATAGCCTAGGTAACGCAGCCATGAGTGAATTGAATACATAGTTGCGAAAGCGCTACGTACGGTATTTGAAGTGGGGACGCGGACTCCGACGGCGTGGCCTTGGTCCACTCCGTTGACGGAGAGCGCCTGTGGTTTCGGGTTAGCTCCAAGCCAAGCAACCACCCGCCAGCCGATATTGACGCACAGAAAAAACTGTGCCGGCCGAGGCAGAGCCCAAGAGGAGGAGGAGCGAGAGCAGCGGCGTCATATTTCTGATGGCGTTAGCTTGGAGAAACTAGATTCAGCGCATACAACGGATTTATAGAATTGTCGAGTCGCAAAATGATGCACCCGAATCTCGAATCCAGTCTTGAGATCAACATACTCGCTGGCAAGTCATACGGCATTCTGCACTACTTCCATGTATCCACAGTTTGTGCGACGGGCCCCCGCTGCTCACCGATTGGCCATGTGCGGGATCTTGTGCTTTTCTCAGCGACATTTAACGTTAACGGAGACGGAGAACTCATTTAGATTAAGTTGTAGATCAGCAAACGGTCGTATCGCCTGTCAGAGGCCCATATTAGACGTCTTGCGACCAGCTGGAGGGAATATTCAACGACAGAAGAGTCTGCACGAACTCAGCTCCGCACAAACCGTTCAGACGAGACGAGAATCCAACAAGAGGACTAGCAGGTAATGTAGTGTGCAACGGTCATCAGCTCGACGGCGTCCAACGGAAGTGCAAAGTTTTGGGGTTCACCGCCGCGATAACAACGGGCAAAGATTTCCGCGGATAGACCGACATTTAGTCTAGTGGCCGCTGGTAGAGTAGAGGGTGCTGCAAAGAGTCGCGGATGGTGACAGTTCGATGGGGAGAACGGATTTGGGAACACTTTCAGGCTAAGTGTAGACTTTGATGGACTCCCGAGGTGAGCGCGCCGCGCGGCAAGTAAATAATCTGGTTATCGATCTGGTTATCGCTGATAGTCGCCTTTAATACGGCAGGGGTGGTATGTGGGCGAAGAAGAAACCTGGCTCAATAAAACATTCAGCGGGGCTCAATAAACATACCATTATTTCTCCAGGTTCAGTAGAACTTCGGGTGAATTAACGCCTTGTGATCCACACGCGACAGCGATATACTTGTTGGCCATCGCGAGTAGCTCCTTCTCAGATTCTACATGTGAGGGCGCGCAGCTCCCTGAGATGCGGCAGAATGTACCACTTGCGCATACGAATTCACGGCGCATGAATACGTTGGCGTAGATATCCTTGCCGTCCTAGCTGCAGCCATAGCCTAAACGAGACTCGAGCGTATGTCGTGGTTGGGAGCACAGCGGCCGGCCCGGTGTCCGGCCCGTCACTTCTCAGCGCTCTTTCTCAGCCTAAACCCAACCACAACCTAACCGGGCCAACCCATCTGCTTTTTTTGTGTTACAGCCTTTCATTGACCAATTGGACACTTTCTGAGCAGAACCTCCGAGCAAGAAAATTATCTCTGTCGTCGATCGGCGTGCAGAGTGAAACCTCCATTATCTTTGTGTACGGCATGTTAGCGCGCCAATAATTTGGCCTCTGTGCTTGCTCTCCCACAAACCCTTGTCTTTTCGTTCTCTTGGCCGCCATTTTCGACCCTTCCATTTATAATCTCAGGGTCTGGTTGAACTGGGAACCGTGTTTCGAGTCTGTCTGAGGACTTGCGATTTTTCACGCCAAGACTTCACCTCGACCTCTCTGGCATAAACACTCGCTTCGGAGTTCTGCACCGTGGCAGTGCACGCGTCCACTTGTCGAAAATCCCAACAGCCGCGAAGCAGCAAGTTGTGGTAGATAACCATGCGCTTTATATCGCTCATTGACTTTACTGGATCATGCTCTTGAGGACCTACAACTCATTTGAAAATCCACGTTATCATGTCGACGCCTTGGCGTGCGTTTCCCAGCCCGAGGATTCTCCTCCTGAACGCTAGGTAAAAACCTTGTGACAGAGTAAATCCGCGAGGGGCTCTTCAAAGTTGGCCCGTCCGCCAGGAACCGTCGCGCCTGGGCTTCATAGGATGGTGCACGGAATGCGAGTGGTCTCGGAGAATCAAAGCGCACATTGCTGGCTAATCCTAGAGCCCCAACGTGGCCTGCCCCCTTTGCGCGTCTTGTTATTTAAGCGCTTGGACTCGGGCATGGAAAACCAATGCCTTAGGCCTCCGTACTCACCATGCCGACGATTCCCCTGATCATGACGGCTGGGTGCGTTTCTCGTTTCTTTCAACAAATATGGGACAGCGACGCGTTTGCTAATTTCATTTATTCAAATTCAGGATCTCGCGATATCGGGCGACCTTTATTCTACAAGGCGTCTTGTTCGCGCAGTGTGCGCACTACATATCGCTGTACATCAAAGACATCCAGTTCTTGCGCGTTTATGTGATCATCCTGCTAATCGTGACGACGTTGAAGAGCGCGCAGCTGCTGTAAGTAGTTCAGTCCTGTCGACAACAGCTAGTTCAGTTCCCCGGCACGCGCACCGTATGTACTGACAGAAGGCAGCGCAATCCTGTGGCTCCAAAATGTCGTGCATTTCACCGACAGCGCGGAGGCGGCCGGAATGGTGAATACCGCATGGCCCGCGGGTATACAACATCGTCTTCGTGGCCCCCCTTATCGCGTTCTACGTGCAGCTGTTTTTTCTGCCAGCGTCTTTGGATGGGTGCATTCTTGTTCAGATTCCCTGTCTAGTCCAATGCTGCATCTTAGGTCATATCGCGAAATATCTATATCGTCGTGTTGGTTGCCGCGCTGTCTCTTCGGGCTGGTGGCGTCCTTCGTGGCCGTCGTGTTTTGAATCTCTGAGATAGAGGTGTGTAAAACTAACCTAACGCTTAATCAGGTCGCTACCCGAGGCAATCCTGAGATGGCCCGGTCGTGGGGTACGCTTCTTCGAGCGCAATTATGCCACAGCTTATAAACGATCTCCAGTCGCGATCCACCTCGCAATCGTCTTCGCGGGCGATCTGCTCCTCTGCACGAATACAACCTACTTTTCTTCTCGTAAGTGATCCCACCTACGCACCAATTAGCGCGACTCCACCTCCGCCTCTCCAGAAACGCTCGAAGCAGGTGCTGCCGCAGACAGCGGGCATGCTGGGCGCGGTAGTCAAGCTGACGTTCCAGTCCGCCGCGCCCGCGGCGCTCTGCGCGCTGATCAACCTCGTCTGCTCGCAGGCGGGCAACATCTCCGCTGACGCGAACGGCTGGACGATGGCTCGCTCATCTCGAACAGCATCCTGCCGAAGCTGTATGCCATCTCGGCGCTGTGGACGCTCAACTCGCGCAAGGGCATCCGGCTCGCGCGAAGCTCGAATGCGAACGGGCAGACGACGAGCAGCGGCGAGGCGCGGAGCGGATTGGGCGCAGGCGGACGAATAACGTCGAGTTGGGGGCCCTTTCCGGGACGCGGGGGGTGCTGAGGGCGATTCAGGTACGGACGCAGGTGCAGACAATACAGCGCGGAGATGGTGTGTTTTCGAAATCGCCGCTGGATGATGTGATGACGGGGAGTGAACTGGAGGCGGAGTGGAATTCGACTGGGAAGGAGTAGAGCGGTAGATTATTATGGCAATCTAACACACTCGTTTGCATCAGTTTCGACCCGAATGCGAGCGCGTCGTCGATGCGGTCTTTCCCAAATGCAAGAACCAGCCGAAAATCTTGTACAGTCGGCCAACGGGCTCGACTCATTTAAATTCGGGTCCTCAAGTAGCAGAAAGTGATGTGAGGCGTTTATATTCAATGAAATACAGTACAAATTTGGGCAATTGCCGCGTCGTGCATGTTTGTACTACAGTAAGTAGGTATGTAAATATGTGGGTGGAACGCGCTAGTAACGCCACCGGCTGTGCGATGTGTTCCCTCGTCCGCGTGGGGGCGCCGGCGACATTTTTGAGTGAAGCCTGGAGGGCGGCGAACGAACACAGGGCCGTTCCAGAACAGAACATTTTGCCAGCGAATTTTTAGCCAAGGATTTCCGAGAAGAAGCCATGTTCTTGCGAGCGCTAGAAGGCGGTGTCTACGGTTGGACTGGAGGCAGTAGAAGACGAGGACGCGTTCTCGGAACAATTCATATTCCGGTGTGGATAACCCTGGACGTCCGACGAGAGTCGATGCGGTCGAATGCGCATTAGATTCCTCGCGCACGATGTCCAAAATCTTGCAGTGCCATATCCAGACTACGTCTGTCTGTCCCGACAATACCGGAGCGGTCCTCTGTTCACGCATGGACTGTCAACACCGCCTGACACCGCCGGGCGGCGTCCATGCGGACAAAACCCGGAAGAATGATTAATTCCTGTGATTTCGGACGATGAGTATTTTTGTGACCTTGACGAGGACCGACGACTTGGAGGAGTGCAGACGGCGAGTAAACAGCGAAACCTAGTGAGGGGCTGGAGGAGTGCAGACAGCGAGCAAACAGCGAAACCTAGTGAGAACCTGTGGCGAGACGGGATGGAGCGCAGCTCGTGACAGTTGTACAGCGCTGCGCTGATTTAAAGCTGTTGCCGGAGTTTCAATTAGTAAAAGCTGTGCAGGTCCATATAAAGGCGCGATGGGTAATTTGTGCGGCCACTTGCCTTTGTTGCACCCCACCACCACACGACTGACGCAGACCGACGATCTGCCTCAGCCGTCCCCTGGCCCGCCCTCAGAACTAATCTCTGAGGCATCTGTGAGTTCCCTTCCATTGTATCTTGCTGTCGTATCGCAGAGGCGTCCTTGTGTCGTATCAGCGTATATTGCCGCAGTATGCACATGAATACCGATCCGTCGTGCTCCAAGTGGGCCTCTTCGTCGTCTTTGGCGTCGGCAATGGGCTGTTCATCATCTCCCCATGTGGATTGGCGCTCCTCTCCCATGCTGTCCTCCACAGCGAGCGACGATACCGATGACTTTGAACAACCCCAGCTGACTTCGGATTGCAGACGCAGGCCGCATAGCCCCGTGCCGCCTTCTCCAACCATCTCACCTCTCACATCACCCAACCTCGCAATTCCTTTCCCGGCCAATAACACAAATACTACCAAGAGCGAAGATGTTCCACCAATTGTGAACCTCGCCTCTTTCCGTCCACCGTCACCAGCCCCTCGATTCAATGGCTTTTCCAACTCCCCTCTTGAAAGTCACCTTTCAAGCTCCTCTCCCGACCAACATGTCGCGATAAACTCCAATAGCACACGTCCTCGGACACTTAAGGTTTACAACCATGGCCTACCCCAGAACTTGCCTCCTGCACCACGCCCCATAGCTCATCGCACCGCCTCCAACAACAATCACCACCCCAACAACCATCTTTTAATTTTGTGCGCGACAATTACTTGAATATGCTCGCACAAAAGCCTACCGATACCACCGTGGCTCCGGCCGCCGTCACTTCCCAGCAGGCGCTCGAGGACATCGACAGGTTAACAGGTACATCTCCGCTGTGCCGCCGCCGTGCTGTTGCTCATTCCACCGTCGCAGCCTCGCCTGAGTGGCAGAGCCTCGGCGATGCGTTCCCTGCCTTCGACAGCCCCGAGGAGCCCTTGCTGGCCGACCCCAACGACTGGGTCAACGAGCCCCTCTTCAGCGACGCCTCGCCCTTCCTCACGTCGCCGCTCGATGCCTCGTACGACGACTTCGGCACCAGCCCGATGGAGACGCCGTACAGCTCCTTCTTGGGCACGCCCTCCCTCACCGACCTCGACTTGGAGAGCCCCCTCATCACCATGGACTCGAGCCCCCTCATCGCGGGCTTCAACGACGACCTCGATCTGTTCGGCGCCGCGTCCGCGTTCCCCACCGTCGAGGTCACAGCTGCAGCACCCAAACCCAAGCTGCCAGCCTCCAACAAGCTGTGGACCTTCAGCCCCAGCACCCCCGCGCTTGACTCGATCAAGCCCTCCACCGTCCCCACCAAAAGCGCCCCCGTCATCCCTCCCGCTCCCTCGCGCCGTCGCTCGAACGTCACCGGCACGCGCAAGAACCTCACCCCTGCGGCACTCATCCCCCTCGATGCGCCCACGCAGAAGCGCACGTACATCACGCCCAGCGTGACGAGCCGCAAGGCCGTGCCCGACGCGATCGTCAAGAAGCGGCTGCACAGCGTCGCGTTCAGCGACGACAAGGACGAGGAGGAGCTCGCGGAGCTGAGCCCCACGGCGAGCGAGGCGGAGATCATCGAGTACAAGCGGCGGCAGAACACGCTCGCCGCGCGCAAGAGCCGCAAGCGCAAGCTCGAGCACCAGCAGGCGCTGGAGGACGAGGTGCAGCAGCTGAGCAAGCAGGTGACCATGTGGCGCGAGCGCGCGATGATGGCGCAGGAGCTGCTCAGGAACAGCGGGGTCGACTTGCCGTTTGAGGACGAGTGACTCGCTGGCTTCCCTTCGTCGTTGTCGCACCTCCCATACCGCGTCGTCGCGGTCGTGATTCCCAACTAAATTAACGTGCTTGGCGCGTCTTCCTTCGGTGCTCGTGTATTGTTATCACTTGCTATCCCACTTCCCCACCCACTTGAAGAGCACCGTCGTACCCCCCTCATCGAAACAAACATGTTCTCATAGCTATTTAGTAACTGTACTCTACTCTAGCTAGTATACCTACTACCTACCTGTCTACTTACGTCTCTCGTCTCGAGCTACAGCCATCTCTATGCAATTGATCTACGGATTTATGCGTTTTTTTGTGGTGTGAATTGAGTGGTATGAAGTGAGAACAATGGAATGGGAACGGAATGCGACGGAAATTTTAATAACACATGTCCAAGTAGTGATCCAAGAGGGAAAAAGACTAGAGAAGTTCACCGCGACTCGGACATGGTATTTGTGCATCTGGTTGTACTCTAAATTCCACCCTAATGAATGATGAGTACAAGACATGCCATCGCGGCGTAAATGACGAATGCGGTGGGCGGAAAAGCCTGAGCAGCTAACTGGCATGAATTTACAAAAGAACAAATGTTTTCAGCGTATACAGCAGATATATTGTCGTTGGCCAGCAAAAGGATGCTCGGAAAATCCATTCACCTAAAGTATCTAGTACGTACTACGATCTGTGCAATATCAATTACCGTCTACAGTCTGCACGACCCCTCAATTTCTCTAGTTGGGATCTCGGCAATGCTGCACAACAACGAAAGTTATTAAAATGGCAGACATTTACGTGCAGAAAGTTGAAAAACGATGGTCGACATGGTAAGGACGTACCCAGCAGCAGAAAATCCGAAACATCGAATTGAGCGCAACGTTCGCGCCTGGTGATCCCCGGGGCATAATTCTCGCGCGCGGTCTCAGCCTCAGCCGTCTCACTGACCGTCACACTGGGCCCTGGGGGACTCCCACCGTACTATTCGTGGGTTGGAACCAACAAACGGGAGAAGCCATCGCAAAAGGTCGAATCAGCTGTGGTGGCCAAGGCTCAGCAAACCTGGAACAAAGAGGGAAAATCGTTGTGGATTCGCAGTCGACGTTGGAGTCGAATCCCGAGCATCGGCCGATCGACTTCTTATTTTATAATCCAGCCTATGATCAATATCCTCAACGTAACCCTCCCGTTCTGGACGCCACTCGCTCGATGAAGGACGGCATTTATTCGGCAGGCATTCTGTGGTAATACATGTTACACCTCTCCTTGGCTTCGTTCAATCTGTCTCAACAGCCTCTTCAAGTTTCTACAGGTCTTTTGATCAACAACCAGCTTGGAGATTCACGAAACGGGACAGTCGCACCTGGATCGGTGTCCTATTCGCGCAATTCGCCACCCTCCTCGAACGCAGGATCCTTGGGGTTATTGCCACGAAGGATCTGCCCCATGTGCGTGAGCGAAAACCCTTGGCCCTTCCGGCGCGATGCCAACAAGTCCCTGAAAAATGGAAGCGGGCTGGAGACAAAAGAACAGGCGGAGAGTCCAAGCGCCTTGCGAGCCCGCTCGTCTCGTACAAAGCCCGTAGAATCGACCGTTCCTTCCAATCCCTTCATACCGCTCACCGACTGAAGGCAGAGTCCTAGGATGGCGCAGACCTCCTTCATCGAACGCTTGTCGGCGCAGAATAACTGGCCCGCGAAGAGGCTGAGCTCGTGAAGCAATTGCCGATTCAGTGGAACGCTGCGCTCAGTAGGAACTGTGAACGAATCCAACCGGTCCAACGGCCAAAACGTGTTGCGGGAGGTGCGAGGAGAGTAAAGGTGGAGATACACATTTTTCGAATTACGAATCGCCGGTAACCACTTGTTCGCTTCGAAAGGGCTGACCAGTATCAATATGTCGGGAGATTTGGCCGTCGACATGACCCATTGAACAGGCCGGAGATGATTGTCCATCGAGCCGCTCGAACTCAGTAAAATGGTTGTCGCGGAAGTCCCGGGTCGCGCGCAATCTACTGCCACGGAAGATCTTAGTCCCTCGCGGCAGTAGCGAAATCCAGGACGTGTGAGCCAAACAATCTTCGGGGGAAATGAAGGTGTTGGATTTGCGGATGATCCCCGTGTTGACGAAGTGCTCCAGGTCTCGATCATGGTGATCGCACGCTTTGGCGCCGGCAACACGTTCCACCTCTCGTTCGTCTTCCTTTTCATGCGCAAGCTCCCTTTCTTGTTCTTCGGACAGCGCACTGTCGGACGGTGTGATCCCAAGCTGGTCGCATTTCTCCTGGATTTGGCGTTGCAACTTGCTCACTGGCTCCATGTTCCGATACTCGCTTCTGGACGCTATGCCGTACAGCTCGTCGAGAGTATGGGATTCTCGCTCGCGCAAAGCCTCGACCGTACTCGCGTAGGGACAACTGGATGCGTCATATTCTTGAAGGGCTGTGTGACGCGCATCGAAGTTTAGGCCTTGGTTGGCCCAAAGCGAGCCATTGTCCTGGATCTGTGCGCACGTCTCTTTCATTGTCCAAAGGAGAACGTGCTTGGAATCAATCGTATCCGGCTGAACGCCAGTGGCTGCTATAATCTTGTCCTGGATTTCTTTGGACGCGAAGAACAGCAAGAAATGGTCTTTGCCGAGTCTTCGCATGCGCATGCAGCCTATGGAAATTTCATTCTACGGTACTCTTAATAGATGGTCGGTCTCACCTTGTACCAACTTGTCTTTCGTCATCTTCGGACCTAGAGTCACCACGGCGCGTGATTCTTCGGGGAATTTAAAGTCGGTACCGCGGGTATGAGCCTCATCAAGATAAACGAGCGTCTTCCCAAGTTGCTTTTTGTACAGCGAGCTGACGAATGGCTGGATGCGACCATCTCGCGCGACCACGCGGATTTCGTCTGTGCTGGGATCGAAGTAGACGGCGGCCTCAACTTCAGCACGGGTGTCGAGCTTGAGCCACTCCCTTGCTACTTCCTCATTCTCGAGCTCCAAGACCTGAGCCCCGACATCTAGCAGGACCATGACAGGTGGTCGCTGCCGAACCACACGCTGCAGGAGGCCGAGCGCGTCCTCGGAGTTGGTGCAGACCACTCGGCGGTTCTCCTCCTGCAGAACGTACTGGAGGACCTGCGCATTGGTGTGCCGCTGCGAGTCCTGATCGCACTGCTCGATGGAGAGAGGGAGGAGATACTTGTTGTCGTTGGTCCCACTGAAACCGGTGGTGAGCCGGTCTCTAGTGCGAGCAAGATCCCACGCGTTGGTTGTGAGCTTGTGCTGGAATTCGCGAGCTTCTTTAGGAAACACGGATTCGGAAAGGTAGAAATCGATCACTGCCTTGTTATATCGAAGGAGGGGAAACACGTCGCGGGTCTTCTGCTCAAAATCGTCCAAGTTCAATCCGCGCAAGTTGGCGAGAGCGGCCGGGAGATCGTTTATCCCTTTGATCCAGTGCTCGTATTGCGCCTCGGGATTGTCACAGTCGAGGAGCAACTTGAAGCTTGTGTCCAACTGGGAATCCGTCAAACCCCCGTAATAATACGAGAGACAAGTGAGGAAAACGATCATATCGGGGTGCCCAAACTCTGCTCGCGGAGCTGGACTATCTTTTGCTCGATATGGTACTGCCAACATGGTACGCCGGGTGTCCAGACCATAGTCAACGCGCCATCGTTTCTCGCGGAGACTGAGATTCATGATGCCGTGGGCAAATAGACCGCGCAAGAGGAGAAGGTGGCCGAAGCGATCCCCCCAAATTTCCTGCAATGATGCTTCATCATCTGGGCTGAATGCCACTTGCTGCAGGAAGCGGGAAACAGTCGCTTTGTCTGCGTCCGAATAGTTCCTGAAAGAGATCCATTCCTGTAATCCGTCTTCGATGACGATTTTTCGGATAATCGACTCGAGCAAGCCTTGACCGCCCGCTGAAGTGAGAATCCTCGTCACAGGGAATTGACATGGATTTTCGGCGGTTCCAATTTCCAGGCCATCGAGCACGGTCTTGGCGACCATCTGGAGCAACGAGAACACCGCTTGGGTGATTTCCAGCGCCAAGGTCGACCTTCGAGCGGTTTTGAAGCACCGACAGTGTATATGAGCTGGTAGCGGACGTTGAGAATTTCGTCGCTTTCGTCCAGGATATCGCGAGCAGTGCGGTCTATCCAACGTTGAGTCTCCCTCAGCAGACGTGTTTCTCCGCCCGTTTCCGATTCGGAAAACGCATGCAGTCCCATAAGTTGAAAGGAGAGGATGTGCTCGGGCTGGCAAAGTAGGATCCCACCACTTCGCGCACATTCTGTGAACAGATCAAAGATCTGCTGAATTTTGGCGGAGTTCAAAGGGATATCTCTGCTGAAAGGGAGATAGAAGACTCGTCTGTTGGCGAGGCTGCAACCCGTTGTTTGAGGAGCTGAAACATCTGTGGGGCCAGGGGTTTGAGAACAATAACCCGCACAAGTTGCTGGCCGTCTGCTAAAGCAGAGGAAATGATGGGTACAATGACCTAAAAGCATAGATTAGATCGAGCCGCAATGCAAGGTCAATAGTGAATTCTTACACTGGATTTGCCCTCTCCCATATTAAGCTGCATCAACGCGTTGCTAAGGCTTTCCGGAGACATCATCTGCATGGCGATGTTTGCTTGGAGTGGACGTATGAGCAAGTCGGCGTCCAACTGAATCAAAAGCCAGTCCGGGTAGGTGGCTGGATCCCAACCCTGTCCTCCAACGGTTCCGGCTTCGCGAGCGCTCTCCTCGGTAAACCCCAGTTTATTCAGGACATCGATGCGGCGCCGTTGCTGAAGAACAGTCAGCTTCTCTGCATACCGGCAGAGCACGGCTTTCGGGTAGTCAGAGAGCATCTCCCGTCGTCCGCGAGACAACTGGTGGAGTAAAGATTGCGGACCAATTGACGGCCAGTGTCCGGTTAGGTACAACCATCGTTCAGGTCGCGTTCGGGGAAGAAGGGGACTTTGGGGAACCTCATCGAGAGGCGCCGTTTGGGTGACCTCGTTGAGCGAATTACGGGGGTAATTGTTATCGACTATGTTTGAAGGTTGAATGCTTTGCTTTTCAAAAGCATTTACACAGTTGGTCAGGTCGGCGATGTATTGGGATTCAGGCCCATCTCCTGAATTTCTGCCCATGTCCAGGATGAGCTCACGAAGAGCGATAGTGACCGGAGGAGAAGTTCTGAAGGAGTCGGTCTTGACTCTGCGGATAATCAAGAATGTCACGCACCGATTTGTTTGCGACGAGCCCATGGTCATTGGTGCATCCTTTGGCAGGATAATTTTGCGCCGAGCGGAAGTAACCGGAGGAGAGGATCTGAAAGAGTCAGACTTAATTTTGCGTAGGGAGAGTCTCGCACCGTTCTGTCCGCACTGAGCTCAATATCGTTCGTGCATGTGGTGGCATGGGCTCCCGACTAGCGGAAGTGACCGGAGGAGAGAATCTGAATAAGTCAGACTTGACTCTGCAGAATAAGAGGGAAAGGTCTCGCACCGTTCTGTTCGCGATGAACCCAGGGTCATTCGTGGAGATGGGATGAGCGCCAGTCGGGGGGGTGAGCCCCCGACCGGCGGAAATGACAGGAGGAGGGAATCTGAGCAGTGAGAAGTCAGACTTGCTTTTGCGAAATAACAGAGTCTCGCGCCGTTCTGTCCGCACCGAACTTAAGGTGGTTCGCGCATACTTCGGCAAAACGAGCTTGCGATTGACCGGAGGAGAGGAAGGTGTGGGAGGACTTGGGAGAGTTTCACACCGCTCAGTCAACAAAGAACCCAGAGTCACTGGCGCGTATGTTGGCGGTGGGATTGCAACCGAGAACGTTAGTGGAGGAAGCTCAGCAATCCGTCCAGTTGCTAGCGAACCGTGGTTGCGAACGGCGTTTAGGGCATCTTGTAAATCACCTGAAAGTTCGAATAGTCGACGGTTGCGCAGTCTGGGTGTGAACAAATTTTCCGCTGCGGTCCGAAGGTCTGGGATCTTCACAATGGGACAGTTTGCGATTAAACTGTCGGGTAACACGACTGTGATGTGGGTAGGTAACACCGCACGAGGAGCAGGCCAAAAGCTGCACGGGGAACATCAGTGATTCAGAGAAAGCGGCACATTGTTTTGGAACACTGTACCGAAAAATAAGGTTCGATATTGTTTCACATTGACCTTGCCGTTCTGCATGGAAGGCTTTTTTCCCTCCTCGCCGTCCACGAATAGTATTCTTCTTCGTCCCGTTGCTCCATCCAAGAGGGATCTGGATGATCTTGATGGCAGTTCGCAGCCACAGTTTCCGAGACATCTGTCAGAGCCAATGTGCGTCCTGAACCAAGATTGAACGTCTCCCCGGGAATCCGGCCAGCAGCGTGAAGGAGGGAATTGTTGTCACCGTTTGCGGCAATAGTGATAAGGGTGCGAATGAGGTCGAGGTCTATGTCCTTGCGATACGCAAGAATTCCCAACGCCACCATTAGTCCATACTGGTCTCTGTCGCGGTTCAAAGATGCTCTACAGATGTGGAACAGTTGGAACCACGCATCGGGTGGAGGCAGCTTGAGCCAATCCCGGTGGTTATTGATTTTAGCGTTTAAAGACTGTTCGGATGAAAAGTTGTTCCATTGTTCAAAATGACTCCACAGCTTGAACCCATGAGCGAAGTTCAAACTTGTAGGCCATTCGCAAACGAGGGAAACCACTTGAGCCACATCGTGTTCTTTCGCTGTGGAATCCGGGCATTCGAGGCAACGTATGGGAGTCGCTGGCATGTCAAACCCGTCAAGTTGAACTGAAATCTGAGTCAGTGACGTGAAAACGAAATGAAAAGACAGGATCGAACCATCAGAGACAAGTCGGGCAACTCGCACGTCTGCCCGCTCCCACAAAAACAGTTTCCCTTTATATGCTGCGGTGACAGTTGAACGGTCAGACGTGTGAAACAACGCCTGCTTCTCCGAGTAATCAAGGATCGCATTCACCAACGGCACAAATCGGCCACATTGTACGAGAACCGAGAGGAATTGATTCCATTCAACGGTCTCCATCGAGGTGAGATGTGCGGGATAGTATTTTCGAATTGGTACAAGACTGAGAAATTGTTGAAGAACGACATGATGGTCGCTCTCGAGGCTCATAAAAGCGAATGCTTGGGCGGATCCCAACATTTCCTGGGATTGACAGATTCCGGTACGAAAAAGAAGCGGGTCGGCAAAATGGGAAGTCGTTGCGGCATGGAGAAAAGCTAATTGGTACCAGCTTGTGAGGGACCCATCGCCTACAATACGCCCAAGGATATCGTCGACGTCGTAGGCCAGAATCTTGATATGTTTACCGCGTACGGATGGAGAGATAGTGACTCGAGGATGTCCCCTGACATCGCCCCGCGAGATCGTGACTCTTCCATCCGGGACGAAAAGTTTCGTCATTTCACCGTGAGCTGATCGGAGAACAAGCTTGTTATGTAGGCCAATGAGGGTTCCAACCGATTGGACCGGTGACACAAAAAATCCAGGAAGTTCCTTGCTTCCCAAACAAGCTTCGCCAAGAGCGGTGGAAAACTCCAAATCATAGCGCGGCAGCTTGACATGGAGTCTTTTCGACCGGAAGGAAACGGTCAGATTGTTTCGCATTCTTCAAGTGATTTAAAAATGCCTGAGAGTTGCCCAACTACGGAAGAGAGCGGATCCAGCACACATTCAGTGGCGTCACCGTCTTTGGAAAGGACCCGCGATGCGAGGTCCAAACGCCATGCCGGTTTAGCAAGCGGCTGCCATCCGCCAGGGGCCGCATATATTCCCAAGGATTGAGACTGCTCGTGAAAAATATGGACCATACCAACAATCAGAGAGGCGGGGAAATCGCCTTCGAGTTGCTTCGGCGGCATGAATTCGGATACGCGACCGAAGCCATCTCGGGTGCGGATAAGCAAGTCGTTGCAGTTTAGTTTGAAGTGCAGCTAAAGATGATGATTTACTCAGTATAAAGCGAAGTATAAATGCAGACATGTATGTACGAACCTGAAAGCCGTTCCTGTCCTCACGCAATTGGTAATGCATTCCCTTCATGGTCGATGGGATTATATCCCAGTGCGACTACAAAATTGCAGGTCAATGGAAATCAATACGACGAATAATTCATCATAACGCACCCGATTCGGAAACAGGATCTGAAAGAATGAGTGCCCCGCAATTTCCTTCGGGAGAGTCCCCTGCGCTTGGCCATCGACAAGGAGGCAGCCGGACTGGAGGTTGAGGTGCACCGATCGAACTTGTGTATTTGACGACTCGGCGGAGGTCAGACATGCTATCCATCGCTCCCTGACCATCCACCACGGCGCGGAGCCCCGACGAAACCCTTGCCAGGTGCCCAGAATGGCGTCATCGAGACCGGCACCGTTTCGGGCAATGGCGCCGCGAAGGAGGTCGAGGGTTTCAACGGAAATGAGTACGTCCCTCTCCAATAGATAACGCAATGCTGAAGGTAGACTCGAGATGTTCGGGGGGACATTCGTATGCAGGATGATCGCACATCGAATGAACATGGTCATTGTAGCACGATCGCAGAAAAGATCTTGCAAGCCCGTGAATCCAACAGCGTAAGTCTGACGACAAGACGCAGCCAATTGTATAATGCGGTCGACCAAATCGACCCTGGGAGCCGACGGTAACTCGGGACCTGAAACCTTGTTCACTAGGGCCAAAACCTGTTCCAACCAGGCAAACAATTTTTGTCGAAGCTGTGACAAAAAAACCGAGAGCACGATGCTTGACCGATTCATAAGGGGTTAAGGAGAATATGCGGCAAGCAACGACGGCTAGTGTGGCCGCCGTCCAGCCTTCTTTCCAATTTCCAGCGATAGATGCGAGGAGTTTACCCAGAACATCGACAATCTGGATACCGAAATCTTCCTGCGATAGATCGAAATGAGCCTCGCGATAATGCCCCCAAAAATTGCCTCTAAGGCGGTCTCCGCCTGCCATGCGGCCTGCTGAACAACGAGATGCACAGCCGGATTCGCGAGGTCGACACCCCCAGAGATCAACTGGAGCAGTATATTGCGCCACTGCAGGCGCACTCCCGCACGAAGATGGCCAAAGTTTTCCCATTCGTGATATGAAAGTTCACGGGGACAAAGGAATTGTTGAGCGATAACCTCGTTAGGAGCGGTCGTCGTTCCGATCGTGGTCCATTTCAGAGAGTTGTATGGATCAGGCAAATCGGGGGTGCAGGAAGGGCGAATTTCGATAACCGGAAACGCGGACGGGAGCCATTCACGCGCCATTCGATCCCAAAGTCGATACCTGAGGGGATGGTTCTTGATGATACTGCTCTCGTCGCAAGGAAAGCTTTGGTTGCTTTGGTTGCGGTAGTGGGATTGCATGAATGACTTGGCCGTCGATGCGATCGTGATTCGTTGCTTGCCGTATGGTGAGATGAAGTGATCTTTGAGGAAGGTGTACCCATCCAGGACCACGGGCGGAGCAGGATCGTTTTGTCGCTTGGGCACCGAATGGTTTCGGGCTATGTGATATGTGATATCGCGCCAAATACCAAAGGCTGTGGGCACGCATAGTTCGAATACGACAAGCTGACTGGCTGCATCCTCCTCAGGAAGTGGTGACTCGAATAGCGATATGCGCATAGCTTTGGCTTGTTTCTCTTTCGCGCACCGATTACAGTAATGGACGTGTGTTTTCTGCTGAATGCCCCGCCTACTTCTCGAGGTAGTATACTCGTGGTCCAACCCCCTGATTTCCTCGAGGAGCGCGGCATGGGTGGCGTTCATCTCGTGGAGTTCTCGGATCTTTTGACTCTTGCGAGCCTTTGCCTTGGCGTCTATCAAGTTCCGAAGGACCTGCATAGAGCTGTCGCTACCAAAATAGCGAATAGGAAGCGAGTTGGCGTCGATAGTGTGCGTAAACACCGAGAGGTGTGGATATATGATGCCCGCGTAGCGTTCCGCAAGGTAGCGCTCGATGCTGTGCAGTCGTCGCATCTGACTGAGCTCCGGCAGCAGGAGGGGCTCGAAAGACTGGACGGATAGCTCAGGTGGGTAGTCTGAGAGAAGAGGGAACTGTTGGGTTGCATTTTTGTCGAGCACCACCCAAAGCTCTAGGACGAGAAGGAAGATGCGCGAGAAGATCTCTGGGTTCCGAGTCTTGAACGACGAAGCCATCTCGTCGTAGTATACGATCAAGTCGGCAAGGTCCGATAATGTACCCCAGTTGGGTGACGAAGACGACAGCCGCTGCTCCAAGTCGAAGACAAGGAACCAGAGATCTGGGGAGGATACACCTGGAGTATAGCTGCTTTGTCTGCGACTGTCCGTCTCGAGCTTTTCCTCGAACGAGGGCCGGTCAAAGACCGCGGTCTGACGACTGAGGACCTCTCCTCGTGCTTTAACCGTCTCGAAGTGCGCAGAGCTACGGGGCAACGTGAACCTGCACGCTGCATCGACATCTGCCGAGCTCGGGCCCACCCAGGTGGATTCCTGAGCTTCGAGAGCCTGTACTTGTTCCCAACGGCCACGGAGGTCCTTCTCAACGGAGGTGATGACGCGGGAAATGTCATTGATGGAGAAGGGGGAGGTCTCTTCGGGAGTGGATGCGAGGAACGACCGTAGTTTCCACATGCGATTGGCGATCTTGGAATTCATGATGAAGAGAAGATCGTCGCTCAGACGCGCGCGCGCCGCCAACTCAAGGGTCTTGGCGAGGAACGAAGGTGATGAACATTTTGTACCCGTACTCGGCGGGCATATTCCACCCGGCGAAGGTGGTCTGCAATGCGACGCGAATGATGAGCCACTTGGGCGAGCGGCGCCACGGAAGAAGCGCGGATTTCCAGAGAACATGGTCATTGATGCGCTTGGTCACGTAGACTGTGCTCGATGCGATTTGGTCGGCGCTGCCGGCGGGGGTGAGAGCCCGGGCGATGCCGCCAAGGAGCTCCGATACGTATCGAATGTCCGGCACGTCTCGGGTCTCGTCTTGGTTACTCCCAGCTTTACGGGTCTTGGGGACGGCGTCAGGCATGGACGTGCAGTCAAGGTCCGCCAACAAGGCAGAGAAAGACCTGATGCAGCCGGCATCGACTGGGATAGAAAGCCAGGGACGAAAGGGGTATTGAATGGCTAGTTTTCCCTTGGTTCCGGTAACCAAAGGCGCGGAGGGGGACGCCTGGAAGAACTCGACCAATATCTCTGCCTCTCTCCTACGCAAAATTACCCCTGCGTTCTGGGACTGGATGTGGAAACACAAGACATCTAGAACCGAACATCAGCCGAGATTCGCGATGAATTCATGTAAAAATGGATTCACCGTGCACTTGCATTCCGCTAATGACCTCTTCCAGGGTTTCCCTGGATAGGTTCTGAGTGCTATGGAGGGCCGCAAAATGGTTGAGGGCCCTGTAGACGAGCTTCCAGCAATATTGGACCTCAATGCCAGCGTTATCGTTTTCCAATCCCTCACAAAATGACTTTGCGCAGTTGGAGATGTGGTGGAGTAACGCTCGCTGCAATTCCACGTCGGCGCTGTCATCTTTTTGAGGCAACTTCGGGGGCAGAAAAATGTGGTTAATAGTGTATTCAAGCGCGTCGTTGTCCATTCTGATTCTGTCAAAATAAGCTGTGAGTGCTGCTCATGCAAATGGAGGAGCGCGTACATACTCGAGAATTCTGTGGAGGTTCACTGCTGCAAAACGAGGCTCTGGACAAGGTGTTCAGCAAGGCCTCGTTGTACGTTCGTCTTAGCGCCACATTGTGTGTACGACTCATGAGCGCTTGAGCGGCATAACCATAATCGGCCACCGCGTTTTCCACACTGACTGACCGATTTGGTGGTTCAGGCGCCAAAAGGAACCGTCCACAGCTATAATTGTTCCCAGATGTTCATAAGATTGAGCCCGGCCGTTCACCTAACCTAAAAAGCTAGTTCGACGACGCCACCGACACGCATTCCTGCAGGCTGGAGATTAAAACTGAGTAGCATTTATATCGGGAGGTCGAGGGTGGCAACGTCGGAATAACTGGGGCATCAGGAGGTAATTCAGGGAATGGAAAGCATAATGGATTGGATTCTCGGGCGCTAAAGACGTTGAGCCCAATGGTGATATGGTTAAATAAGTAGAAGCAAGGAGCACTAGGGTTAGGGTCTCGTCATCCCGCCTTCAAGCCAGTGCGCACCAATCTACTTGAACGCTAACCTGAATTAAATAACCAAGAAATATTCTGCTGGACTATGAAACAACGCACCTTGAACACAGTGGGCTGGCTTGCAGAAACTCTGAATCGGGTGTTAAGCTTAAAAATTCGGAGGGAGGAATTAACGCCACCACAGAGGTCGCCGAAGACGTGTTGCCACAGTTGCGGGGAGGCTGAAAACCCGAAAACCTGAATGGAAACAGCGGTAACAACACGGATGCGTAGAAGGGTTGAGCGTAGCAAGGTCGATGAGTAAACCCGAAGTTCTATTCCGGCGGATCGTCAGCTATAGAAACAGATGAGAGAGCGCCGTACCAATTTCGGGCCCACGGAACCTCGGCCGGGAAAGTGAATAACGGGCCGCGCAAGCCAATGTGAAGAAGCGGTCACGTCTGGGAAATCGTTTGTCTGAGTAAGGACATTGTATAAGATGTAATGCATCCAGTACTGTCGGAACTTTCCTTGTATCCCCCATACCCTTCACCGCCTTCAGCCAGGCTCCATTTCCCCACTCCCGCAATCTCGCTCGTAGTTGGGTCCCGCCGCCAGATCTTTCATCAACCTGTCCTCCTCTTACTTCCTGTCTGCCGACTCTCTCCTATCAGCATATTGACTCCATTGGCGCTTCGCATTGCGCCCTCGCCGGACCTTCCTTGTCAACCTACGCCAAGATCCTTACCACGCCCGTTCCTGCTCGCAGCACCTTGGTCTCCTTTTGCGCGGGCTTTCTCCTCCTTCAAATGACCGCTCTCGTATCCTGTCTCCCATCTCAGTGCTCCTTTGCTTTCCATCGCGGGGATTAGGCTCGTTTCAGCCCTCTCTAGTCTACCGGGCGTGAAATCTGAAGATAGTCGTTCAGATCACGTATACTAGAGACGCGGGGATCTGAAAATGGAATAAACGACCCTCATTTTGACAGACTACAGTATCCTGTCCGGGATGCGGAATTTCAAACTAAAGAAAAACCGGGAGAAGACACGATCTACTTGTACTAGTCGTCGGCGCGGTCGATATATTCGGACATGTGTCAGTTCATTGCACAACTGATGACCCGTCAGAATCCAAGATGCCATATCCACGAACGAGTGGGCATCTGAGCGAGATTCCCCTCGCGAGATCGGGGAAATATTTCCCTCCTACTCCGTCCAGCGCTATAAAAATGTACTAACTTCTGCGATGCAGTTGTCCATCACTCAACCCCACACCAAATGCGCTTCTCCTTCACCACCCTCGCTGTGTTCGTCGGCCTGTGCGCCACATCCACCCAAGCCGCTGCCGCCTCCACGCCTCCGACTTGTTGTTTCTCGGGCGTATGCAACATGAGACCACGCGTTATGAACCCAGTGCCCTCTCGTACCTCGCCCCTGACATCACTTGCTGCTGCGTTGTGGGCAATGGTGCTCCCGGCTCTTGTGATGAGAATTGTCACACTGGTGGGTGCTACCGTGCCCATACTCGGCTGGATTTGGGCTCGCTGACGCCGCAACCTAGTAGTGTAGATGCCAACAACAGCGTAATGGCGTGCTCGTGATATTATGCGGCGGACCGAGTGTTGGAAGACTTAGATAAGTTGATATTCGCGCGAATCTTGACTCGGTGATTTCAAGGAGATCAACGGGTCAGAAAATTCATTTTTTTGTGTATTTCTGCGCGCTTTGAGCTGTTTCTCACCTTGGACTTGGCAAAATTACTACTTTGGGGTCGATATTGTTGATCCGGTAGATGGGGATACTCGAGCGCTTCGATGGGCGTCTCACGCTGTCCGGCATCTTGGTGGGACGGGTGAAAAAGTGGTGGATTCCGGCTTTGTTGTGGGTGACCAGAGCAATGTGATGTGTACTCTCGGATGCTGTAAGATGAATGGACCAGAAAAGAAAGTGATTGCCCTAATTTGGATAGTTGCAATTGAGTTCGCGCATTTTAGACGTTACGTCTCTGATATTATAGAGCTTTATCGTACATGGGATAGAATAGTCGGCCAAATTTCCTCGGTACTTCGCAAATGACGCCGGCAAATCTCGACTAATTCGAAAACGTAAGAAAATTGGCCGAAAACAAATGACGCGCAGCGCGACGCCGGGCATGAAGGCATCGCCCAGCAGCGGTGCTCATTCGGCTGTATGCAATTGCGCGTCGGCCAGTACGGGGACAGCGGGCAAGCCTAAAATCCAAATGTGAGTAAGCCCCGCTAAGCCAGAACGTCTGCAACACTGATTCATCTCACGCGCTATCCCTTCACTTTCTGCGCGACCTTCTCAATCGCGTCACAAACCAAATCCACGCCGTCCCCGCTCCAAAACTGGCGCTCGTGCGAGCTGAGCTTGCCCAGGACATACTCCGCGAGGCCCATGGAGTGGTTGCGCCCCACGCCGACGCGCACGCGGTGGAAGTCCTGCGACCCCGAGCGCGCTGATGACGCTCTTCAGGCCATTGTGCCCGTTTGCGCTGCCTGCGAGGCGGTACTTGAGCGTGCACGGGTCGTGATCGGTCGAGTCGGAGATGACGACGAGCATGGAGGGCGGGAGGCCGCGTTTGCGGCACGCAGCGGCGATGGAGGGGCCGGAGATGTTCATTAGGTGTTCTGCGAGCGCCAGTCAGAGATTAGCTGTGTTGGGAGAATGGTGGGCGGGTCAGGGGACGTACTGGATTTAAACAACGTCAGCGAAAGAGGCGTCTTCCCGAGCGTGACGATGCTTTCACCCGAGAAACCATCGCGATCAGGGGACATGCGGATACCCGTGCGCCATGCCAGCTGGTCGATAATGAGGTGCCCGAGACTGTTGCGCAGACCCAGTAAGCTTCAGTCATTCTTCTTGCAAAACTGAAAGAAATACCTGTGGCGCGTGTTAGGGAATGGCAGATTTCCGAGGCCAGCGACGAGGAGCTTGGAAGGTGGGACATTTGCGCGAGACAGTGGTGGTGGTTTGTGTTCAAGAGAGATGATTCAGCGCGCCCAGTCGCGTCGCCGAAAATGTGCGCGGAGTTCGGGATCTTTGACAGGTCGGGCCGGGACTCCGGCCAGTTGCAGCGGGAAGTTTAAATGCCGAGCCATTGCTTCTGTCTCCAAGACTCCAATGTTCTATGTATACAATTGCGACATTACTGATACTTGCTAAGCAGAATTCGGTTGCTGACTCTTGCAGATAGATTCCCATAAAGGCCACGTGATTACCGTAGGCCGGAAGGCTGAGGTTGATTTCGGATTTTGATATCCGCACATCATCACCAAAACCGGGTCACTTGATGAAGATCATCCGGCGTGATGGCCTTGATCAGGCCATCCAACGCGGTCACCTGGCTGATTTGCGTTTGTACGACATCGCGCTGATGTGGGCTTGATAAGGGCACATCAGCCAGGTATTGCCGTTATCAGGCCTGGGTTAGCGTGATATGCATTGACCACAGGGATATGGGATTATTTGGCTAGATAAGGTGCGTCTCAGGATGAAGATCTTGGCAACTTCACAGGATCTGTCTTGTGCCGCACTGACCTGTCGCTCGATTTGGAAAGTAGGAGGTCAAGTCCCGGCTCAGTCCTTCTACGGTCTCAATAATGACGCAAAGCTCGGGTTACTTCCCCTGCATTTGCGTCATTCGTCATCCACTTGGGTTTCGGTAGTCTAGAGTCTCGCCACTTGATGTACAAGGCCAATTAAATAAAAAGTTATCCGTAATTGCACAAAATGGGACCGTCAAGACCTCAACACACTGCTACAAAGGTGCGTAGCCCTCCCTCACCTCCTCTTCGGCATCTCCATCACCATCCTCTGGGCCCAAGTTATCCACCACCGAATCTGACTCATCGTCTGACTCTTCATCTCCCTCTGGCATCACATCATGTCAAAATTATGTTTGACTCTATTTAGGGTTTTCTATGGAGAGAAATCACGACCGTAAATTCAATTTACTGTAGGTTGAGCAACATCTGTGTAAAGATATCCCATCCGTTTGTAATGCTGAAGGTCGGGCTCCCCAGTGACTTGTATATCGCCCATGCCTTAACATCAAACTCTTCTGGCACCCATCTCATGCAATCCTCGCGTGACTTCGGGAGCATCGCGCGAAGCTGTTGGACGACCTCCCGAGGAACAGGCTTTCCCGCATGCTTAAAGCCGTAGTTGACTGGGTTTTCGTAAACCTGCCTCAGTGCCACACCGGATGGAAGCCACTTCTCCTTTTGAGTACGCGTCTTGTGGTTATTCCAGTACCGAACAAAAGTATTGATGGCTTGCTTGACAACTTTGGGCCAGAGCCACTGAAAGAGCAGCCTGAACTCCTCAGTTACAACGAATCTGTTCAATGAAGAAGAAGAAATCACGGACATGTGGTGTTCTAGACCGATGTTGATAATGCTGCTGCTCCTCCCCTCCAAAATCACCGCCTTGAGATCATGTCCTGTGAACTGCAGGAGCTGGTTCCAGGCTGACTCAATAGGCAAATTGTCGGTGCTTTTGAGAGCAACGATGGTGGGTGTGTCGGTATTCGGAGTGTATATTGCCCTCAAATTAAAAACATGAGATCGGGATCGTGTATCAGCAGAGGAAACAACATACCGCAAATACTCATGGAGCTCAGCCATGTACTTAGTCTCCGTACCACCATCGACAGTCAGCTGGATAGGCATATCTGCAAAACATCATCGGGCAACTGGACAAGGAACACTGAAGAACTCACACCCGGTTTTTCTCAATGAGGTCAAGATAAAGATGGCCGCATGTTATCCCACAGCGAGCATTGGGACGACATCCATCAGCACAATATACCCACTGCCATGACACTTCCCTCCATAGACATCAATGCTGGCGGTTGCCCATCCGCAAAGCCTTGAAATTGAGCTTCTCATGTCCATCCAGGTGAATCTCGTAGAAGATAGCGACATCTGTAAGAACAGTGCGTGGCTTGCGTGTGCGCTTGGTGGGGAAAGCGCCGTTGGGAACCACCGGGTCTAAAGCATGCATTGTTTCACGGACGAGGCCCACTGGGTGGGGTAATAAAATAATTGAGAAAAGGCCCGCAGTATGAGATACACCGAGAAACACAACCGGGGAAGCGCGACTCCCTCAATAATTTCAACACGCTTCTGGATTGTATTTGGCCCGTTGGTACCAGTCGGATTTTCAGCCATCTGCTTTGATATCAAAGAGTGCGAGATATGGAGCGGAGGAGGGCGGCGCGCCGAGATGATGTTGTGTTTTCTGTTGAGAATTTTGAGTGTCGCCAACCTGTGATACAGACAATTCAATATCAGAGTGTGTGAAGGACGACTGGCACATGTACCGGATTGTGTAGTTGTGCTTGCCGCCAGTATTTCACACCGTTCTTTGAGAGGTGTCTTGTCTGTTGCAAACTCTTGCAGAATCCGTGGAAGATCTTCTGGTGCTAGATGTACCAGAATGCATCAAGCAAAGAAAATGAGGGTTGAGGACACAACTTACGACTCCCATTATCATGGCCATTATGGCCTTCAGGATTGCCCATGGGCGACGACTCGAGCACAACTCGAGGGCCGCAGTACAGTCCAGTCAGTCAACAAGTGTCATTTTATATCCTTTGCAGCAGAGAACAGCCCGTTGAGCCGGGGACTGCCCTGTCGTTGTGTGCACTGCCAAAGCGCAGTGCGTTGCAATGTGTGTTGTATTTTTTAGAGCTTGGCTTTGATGCCCAGATGAGGTAGCAAATTACGCGAAAGATCGTCGAAAGATCGCCGGGGGCGATGCAAACTAATCATTACCTCGGCGCTGCCATGAGGGCTGGAAAATCAATGTCTAGCCGTGCAAGCCATCTGAGACGTCGCATGAGCAAGGAAGAGCTGGAAGCCTCTCATTCAAGCTCTACAAAATGTTCTCCCCAGAACTAGAGTCTCAGGGACTGAAACTGAACCAAAACACTGTTTAAGACCGAACCGAACACTGTGTTAAATCCGGCTTGAGGAGGGGCACCAGCACTGCTGAGGGCATCAATTTGAAACACATTTATCTCCAAGTCGATGTGGCCTTATAGCGGTATATAAGCTAGCTCAGCCCGGAAGAGGACTTCGTTGTCCGATGGCGTCCGTTCCTGACGTGCAGTTTTGCACTAATCCCGACAATTCTCTCCTTTGCTGCCGTGGCCACTTCCCTCACAAGACCTCTGCAGGCCTCTGTGGTCGCTGTAATGAACTGCAGAAGGTTTACTACTGACCAGGAGCGTGCAAAGATCATGGTACATCAACTTATTTGGGACATTAGTCTTTGAGCTAACAGTTTGTGCAGGCCATGCCATCCTGCGACGGCTGTAGTCTTGTCAGTGCATACATGCGTGGGAAGATCTGTGCGTTCTGCGAGCGTCTCATCGATACTGCAGGTATGTTTGATTCACAGCTTACAATGGATGGTGCTCAACACCCAGGTGTAGTCACTCCTGCAACCGGAGACAACAATCGTGCTCCGCTCACAAATATTGCCAATACCCGAGACCTTCCAGACGATTCGGACACTCGTGCCCTCATGCTCGCGCGCATTCAGGCCCGAGCTGCTAAAGATTTGGTAAAAAACCCAGCTGTCGCTGTGCCAGGAACACGTAGCATTTATGTCCCATGCGGTCACAATCGTCCCGAGCGCAGAAGGGGCGAAGCAGCTCGGGGTTGCAGCACAGCAATTCATTGAAACAACCTTATTCAGCAGTGAGCCGCATCTTCTGTTGGGTTGAGTCTGCAGGTAACTCATCTGAATTTAGGGTGTTATTGAAGAGCTTGCAGACTGTTGGAATGTCCGCTGGAGTAGGCGCTGCTCCGAGCGCCTCACATCGTATGTCTCCCTCACCCTCCCCAGTTCAATTTTTTTTTGATCATCTTTCAGGGAGCATTTTGTGCTCAACTTCCACAAGGGCATCCCTGTCCAACGTGATAGCGGGCTCGGAACACTTGGCGAGTTCTACGATGTTCACAACAAGCTTCCACAAACTCTTCGGACCAAGTCCTTTGCCCTGCCATCCAATATGAAGCTCGCTGGGCTGTACCTCTACCTGGAAGCATTGATTCTAATCCCGGAGGTGCGCCCCATTGTAAACTATTTTCTTCCACTTGCTCATCATTTGTGGCCGCAGTTTGAAGAGATGACTGGCTGTAAGGTCCCAGACTTCATTCTCTCAACAAAGGACCCAAAAAAAAGCGCAAGAAAGGAGCTCGAGTACGAAGAAGGCAACACTCAGAAACGTGTTAGAAGTGCGCTCTCCAGCTCTGCTCCTGGCATTGTCTATATAACACTCATGTCCATCTAGCGGAGATTGCCTTGTGATCTTCCCTTCCGCCGCTCACCTCCTCGTTCCGGCCGAGCGTCTTCGAGGAGGTCCAAGTCTTGTTTGCAAAATTGCTGTTGACTCTGAAGGCAAGGTTACAATTGCATTGCCTGATATCAACAATGAGGGCCAAAAAACCGAGACTCTTTCCATCTCGAAGGACTTACATGCACAGGGCGACTCTCAATATGTATACAAGGCAAGTTGCACCCACTGTAGGGTCCTCCTTACTAACTGATATTCAGGGCCTGTTCAAAGGCCAGCTTATGCTTTCAAGCGCTTCAAGGATGTTGGTCTTGGCAAGGACATTGTGTCGCTGGACCAAAAACCGCACGGAACTCATACTTGAGGTCCAAGGCTTGTTCAGCTGGGTTGGTTCTATGCCGAGTTTGAACGAAGGGCCAAGTCGGGCAACATTCAAATCGAAGGTACGTGTATCATTCACCGTATTCTCCTAAAAGCTCAACAATATGTAGCGCTTCGCGTCACCAAATGTCTGCTCGCATTCGAGCTGACTCCTCAAAAAGTAGATCCGAGTGTTGCGTCGGGCTACAAGGACATTGACATCGACATTGCCGATGTCCCGATGACTTGGCTCATGGAACCATTCCGCCCCGGACCTTCTCAAAAGTGGAGCGGAACCAACCAGCACCCTTCCCACCCCAAAAGTTCGGTGGGCAGCACTGTCAATGCATTCGCGCACTTTGTCCTACGCCACCAGTTTCGGAACAATCGCCGTCGCGGACATCCAAAGTACGTGTTTATTCATAAATTATATCGCAGTTGTTCATTCTGGGTAGCGTCGCGCGCCCGCATCGGAAACACAGCTGCCGATGTGATGTTTGATCTCACCACCCACACGACTGAAGGGTTCGTGGTTTCGATTTTCTGCTCGGTTGTGATTCCAATTGACACTTCGAACAGGAACAGTGGGGTTGGGGATCACGGCCACCGGTGGTCTCACGACTTTCCGACAAGAGCACGAATGTGTTTCCCGCTGCAACAAGCTCAATCTTGGGGATTTAGTTGACCCAGATGCCGAGGAGCCGGAGAATGATGACCTTTAGATTATGAATAAATTGGCCCGTGTTTTACCCTAATCTATGAGAACTTGTGTACATGAATGGTAACCTATTGCCACTAGCGGCGGCGACAACTGCCGACGCGTACCATACACGTGGGCGCGTCGAGGCCCATACTCCATCGGTCCTCGGCATGATGTGATGTGCGGATATCAGAATCCGAAATCAACCTCAGCCTTCCGGCCTACGGTAAACGTGATAGCAAGGAACCCAGCGAAATCCTCAATGGCATCTACTGTACGCACCATCCTTGTTACTGGCTCCAACCAAGGTCCGTCCGCTGCTGGATTTTCCCAAGCACAGAAAATTGAGAGACTCATCAAGGTATCGGACTGGCTACCGTACAGCATCTAGGAGCGGCCAAGGACACGCTCGTCTTCATGGGTGTGTGAAGCGCCTGCCATCGCGTTGTCACGGCACTGACGAGTTCCAAGGGTCGCGCAAATTGGAAGCCGCCTTGGAGGCACGCGCCGGATTCGCGTCGGGCATCCACGCGTCATCCTCCGTCGTGCCCGTACAGCTGGACATCACCGACGCTGCCTCAATCAAAAACGCGCACGCGTTTATCGTGGACTATCTCAAAGCCAATAACCTCCCCGGCCTCGACGTCCTCGTTAACAAGTGCGACTCGCGTCCCATCGCGCTGATTTAATTATTATTTTGTCCTGACCCAAATCATCCAGCGCGGGGGTCGTAGGCGCCACCTTCGAAGCCACATACGCCGTGAACGTCTTCGGCACCGCCGCCGTCACCGCGGCAATCCGTCCCCTGCTCAACAACGGCGGCGCGATCCTGAACATTTCATCCATCATGGGCTCGCTCCACCGCCACACGCAGCGGCCGCCACCGCGCATCCACCTCGCGTACAGCTCCAGCAAGGCCGCACTCAACTCGCTGACGCTACAGTGGGCGATCCAGGAGGAGGAGAACAAGTCGGGCATCCGCGTCGTGGCGATATGCCCCGGCTTCAACGCGACGAACATGAATGGATACACGGGAACGATGAAGCCTGAGGATGGGGCGAAGCTCATTGTCGAGGCCGCGCTGGCGAAGGAGGGGAAGAGTGGTGTGTTTTTCAACAAAGATGGAGAGATCGAGTGGTGAAATAAAGGTAAATTCAGCTGTATATGTATAGTGTTCTTGTAGATCTAGTTGTCGATAGAGTTCAGAGGGCAACTCCCAACCTCTCTCTCTTTTCGAATTTTATGTAGCAAATCTCGAGGATAAATTTCTTTCGGTCGTGTGTAGGGTAAATGGAGTGCGTTGAGTCCCGCTGTATTGACCTTGTATCATACATGTGGTATAACTAATCCGGCGACCGTCTCTACGAATCAGCGAGGTCGCCCACAAATTCGTCGACAAGAAATGGAAGAAACTTTTGTTACGAGCCTACATCCCTGTTGTGCTTTCCACCAATTGTCTTTTAACATCACTGCGAGGAGTAATGGCACAGTTGAATGGCTTTGGGTGACTGCAGGAATATTATAATGAGCCGTATCGCTCCTATAGTAGTGGCACCGTTTACCTGATCATTCCGTCTGTGAATCCAATTTCGATTTCAATCTCTTTCCCATTCGCATCTTTGGCTTTCGCGATGTTGAAGGTCGACAAGGTAGAAACGATGGTTCCCCAAACAGTCGCATCGGCAGCATAACGTCCAGCACATATTCTTCGACCAAATCTGTGATTCAGAAGTCATCAGAAACATATGAAATGTGCTTCGCACAGTACGAAAATAACAAACCCGAAACCCAAATGTGGTCATCAGCATTCAGCTGACCGTCAGCGTTCAAAAATCTTCCCGGATCAAACTTGTCGGGGTTTGGATACATGGACTCGTTATTCACCATGGCCCTGAAGAAATTTAGGGCATCTCAGTCGAGAGGATGAGTTCATTCTTACCAGATATTGGCAAGGACCGTTGTGCCTATGATAATATCAGTATCTTGGAAGAACCGAGAGAGTCAAGTTGAACTAACCTTTAGGAATAAAACATCCCTCGTAAATGTCGTCCTCGGTCGTGGCATGTGGGGCCCCAAGGGGAACAATAGGTCTCCAACGCAAGACTTCTCTAACCACTGCCTCGCAGTAAGGTAATGCGCTCCTGTGCTCGAACCCAGGCAAACAATCGAGGCCAACAACAGTGTCGATTTCGTCCTGTGCTTCGCGTACAACTTCTGGATTCAATGCCATTGCCATGATGAAAACGTCTAATGTCGCGGATGTCTGAAGGATCGTAACTGTTCAGTCAGGTACTTCTGGTTAGCCGGGACTAATGCGTACGGTGTCTGCGGCAGCTATCATGTAACCAAACATTGAGAATTCAGAGAGCAAGTAGAACTGATTCAAGTACCTGCATACGTTAGAGCAGCAACCTCCTTGATCATCTGTTCCTGCTGTTTGGAGCTACCCCGCGTATCATTTTCCTCGAGGAGTTCGCTCACAACACACGGTCTCCCGACACCATCTCGCTGCAATGAATCAGAAATGGCTCCGAACAGAAAGTAGTTATGGCACACCATGTTTTGTCTCACAAAGTCGAACGGAACGTTTTTCATCTCATCAAGCAACAACGACGTGTCTCGGGGAGCGTATTAGGTTAGATAGGCGGCCGTACCAAGGCTCGCGAGAACGTACTGTGGGCGTATCGATGGAAGCCACACCCAGGAAACCAGGAAGGCAAATGGCGAAGGGATGGAAAGGTGTCCACTGCAAATCTACCGGGAAGGGCAACCTCGGAAAGTCTTTTAACCCCTTCCTCCGCCAGGTGAATGAACCGGTCGTGCTTGAGTTTAATGTCGTAGCCATATACCGTCGCCATGATTATTGCAGAGGCCAGTCTGCTCAAATGTGAGCTCATCCAACTCGAAGGAGATGCACAAATTCATTTGCGTTTTAGTGTGCTCGATGAAATCTTCCGGGGTGGAAAGCAGACCGCGTAATAGACCGTGGATTTTCTTGAGTTGAACGGGATGATACGCGGGTATCGCGTCTCGACGAAAGTGCTGAATAAATAAACTCCTGTGCTGCAAGTGGTCCCTTCAATGTATAAGACGCAAATTAGAGTAAACGAATCCACCTGTCGCCATTTTGCTCCATACCGCATTATACTGAAACCAAAGTCCCATCCCATGCTAAAAATATCAGAACACCAACCATATAAAAGAATGGACTTGCTCACAGAGAGAGCATGGGGAATGCCGGTCTGTCGGAGTAAATGGGCGCCCGTTTTTCAAGCAAGTCGACAGCAGCTTTCAACGAGTTGAGGATCACTACATGGTTTCCGAACACCTGAGCATGCACAACGTCGCCTGGATACGACATCTAAGTAAACCTTGCTGAGGGCCTGGGGAAATATTCCGCGCACCGTACTGTCTTCCCCACTCCGTATAGGTTACCCAAGGCAACTCAGTGGGTATGTCGTGGAAATTTCCCATGATGAGTTTGGGCTTGGGTCCAGGAGGATACGGGAGTCGCGAAGTCGCTTTCCATCTGTTCAACAGACCAGTAACGGCCAAGAGGATTAAAACCAGAACAGTAGCGGGAAGAAAATCATAGGAAGCCATTGTGGTTTGGAGGAGATATCCTTGTCGACTTATACCAGCAAGGCTTAGGGTGGCAACGAGGCTGGCGGTTCTTCTCTATTTTTTCACAGTAACAGCTATGACGGTGATCGACCAAGAGCATGAATCTAAAAAAAGAACCGACTCTGACTCCAGACCAAGAATTCGACACCCTGAGCCAATGAGCGACGAGAACCCCCAGCCAGTTATCAAAGCGCATTTCACAGGGGATTTTCGGGAATGGATGCCGTGCGAAGTCGAATTGAAAACCAAGGACAGGAAACATGTGGTAGCCTCAAGTTCGCTCGTGCCGTTTCTTTCAGCTCCACATCGATATCGAAGTCAGTCCACACCACACACATTACCGGCACTGTCTTTCAGTCTTTCAGACGACCGACTCGGATTCAGTTGCGCACCGTGTCTGTAGGAAAGATTAACACGAACGTTCGCAATTAGTAGATAGGCGCCTCGCAATCTCCATCCATCCGACTACTGCCCAATAAGATGGCGTTGACTCCTCCAAAATCTATACACACGGGAACCTATCAGTCACCCGCCAACCAAAGAGCAAAGAACCGAGCCCCAAAACTCACTCGCATCGCTCCAGCAGCGCGCTCGATGTCTTACTCGGCGCAATATGCGGCGCACCGCTCTCCGTCTGGTTGAACACCAGCTCCGTCTGCGCGCCGCGCGACCACCGCCGCCACACGGGCGCGATGCTCGGCCGCAGCTTCGCGTTGGGGTCGAGGTGCGCGGCGAAGGAGACGAAGCCCTGCGTGAACGTGGTGATGAAGGCGGTGTTGTTGAAGTGGAGGACTGAGCCGAACTCGTCGAAGGTGGGGAAGTAGTTGATCGTGTCGTCGCCGTGCAGGGCGGGAGAAATTGCATATTCGCCCTAGGAAAGCCAGAATAATACATAGATGAGAGACAATGAATTTTGTTTGAACAAACTTTGTACGCCTTCCCGGGGAGGGCGTTGAGTAGCAGGTAGGTGGGGCAAACAAAGGTCGCTCCATTGTGGATGAGATTTCTGCATATGGAGACGTAGAGGAAATACGAACATTCTCCCAAAATTGCATTGACCTGTCAACCGAGGACCCCAATGATTCATAGAGGGACGCCGCAGCACTGCTCTCCTTGGTCCCCAGCAGCGGGAAGAGATTGCGCACATACTGCGCGACGTCGTAATCCGCACTCTGGTTGATGAACAGCGCCCTCGTTGGCATTGTTCACCGAGAGCAGGATATCCTGGGCCACTTGACATTTAGAAAACATAAACCACACCGCAAAAAGCGTAATTGAATTACCGTGTTCAAAGTACCCTGGGAGAGGGCATCTGTGGGGCTCTGCTTTATGAACGAGCCGTCAACGACGGGGGAGAAGGTGAATGTGCCCGCGAAGCCGGCGAGGATGATGTTTGTGTTGATGTCTGCTAATGTCGTGCTGTGACAGCTGTGACAGCGCGACATTAGCAGAGCTAGATGTGAATAGCTGCAGGGTTTTGGCTATATCAATAACAACGGAGCGCAGTCCATGCATCGGAATCCCTCCGGGCTATGACCCTCAGCCAAAGGGCTGGATGGAGATGTGCATAGCGAAACGGCTGCATGGCAAGTCCCGTGGGAATTGATGGGGGACTGTTTGATCCCTACTCCCAGTTCAAGTTGTCGGTTGCCATCAAAATCTCACACAGTTTCCCACGGTTCAGAAATGGTATCAAAATTGCAACGGTACACTTCAGGAATGGAAAAAACTTTTGTTACGAGCCTACACCTCTGTTGTACTTTCCACCAACTGTCTTTTAACATCGCCGCGAGGAGTAATGGCGCATTTGAATGATTTTGGATGGCTGCATGCACATTCAGCTCAACGCGCCGTCAGTGTAACGGCACATTTACCTGACCAACCCGTCTGTGAATTCAATTTCGATTTCAATCTCTTTCCCATTCGCATCCTTGGCTTTCGCGATGTTGAAGGTCGACAAGATAGAAACGATGGTTGCCCAAACAGTCGCATCGGCAGCATAACGTCCAGCACATATTCTTCGACCAAATCTGTGATTCAGAAGTCATCAGAAACATGTAAAATCTGCTTCACACAGTACGGAAATAACGAACCCGAAACCCAGAATGTGGTCATCAACATTCAGCTGACCATCAGCGTTCAAAAATCTTCCCGGATCAAACTTGTCGGGGTTTGGATACATGGACTCGTTATGCACCATGGCCCTGAAGAAATGTAGGGCCAGTCGAGAGAATGAGTTCATCCTTACCAGATATTGGCAAGGACCGTTGTGCCTATGACAATATCAGTATCTTGGAAGGACTGGGAGAGTCAAGTTGAACTAACCTTTGGGGATAAAACATCCTTCGTAAATGTCATCCTCGATCGTGGCATGTGGGACCCCAAGGGGAGCAATAGGTCTCCAACGCAAGACTTCTCTAACCACTGCCTCGCAGTAAGGTAATGCGCTCCTGTGCTCGAACCCAGGCAGACAATCGAGGCCAACAACAGTGTCGATTTCATGTTGTGCTTTGCGTACGACTTCTGGATTCAATGCCATTGCCATGATGAAAACGTCTAATGTCGCGGATGTCTGAGGGATCATAACTGTTCAGTGAGGCACTGGTTAGCCGGGACTAATGCGTACGGTGTCTGCGGCAGCTATCATGTAACCAAACATTGAGAATTAAGACAGCGAGTAGAGCTGATTCAAGTACCTGCATACGTTAGAGCAGCAACATCCTTGATCATCTGCTCCTGCTGTTTGGAGCTACCCCGCGTATCATTTTGCTCGAGGAGTTCACTCGCAAGACACGGTCTCCCGACACCATCTCGCTGCAATGAATCAAAAATGGCTCCGAACAGAAAGTAGTTGCGGCACACCATGTTTTGTCTCACAAAGTCGAACGGAACATTTTTCATCTCATCAAGCAACAGCGACGTATCTCGGGGAGCATATTAGGTTAGATAGGCGACCGTACCAAGGCTCGCGAGAACGTACTTTGGGCGTATCGATGGAAGCCACACCCAGGAAACCAGGAAGGCAAATGGCGAAGGAATGGAAAGGTGTCCACTGCAAATCTACCGGGAAGGGCAGCCTCGGAAAGCCTTTTAACCCCTTCCTCCGCCAGGTGAATGAACCGGTCGTGCTTGAGTTTAATGTCGTAGCCATATACCGTCGCCATGATTATTGCAGAGGCCAGTCTGCTCAAATGTGAGCTCATCCAACTCGAAGGAGATGCACAAATTCATTTGCGTTTTAGTGTGCTCGATGAAATCTTCCGGGGTGGAAAGCAGACCGCGTAATAGACCGTGGATTTTCTTGAGTTGAACGGGATGATACGCGGGTATCGCGTCTCGACGAAAGTGCTGAATAAATAAACTCCTGTGCTACAAGTGGTCCCTTCAATGTATAAGACGCAAATTAGAGTAGACGAAACCACCTGTCGCCATTTTTCTCCATACCGCATTACACCGAAACTAAAGTCCCATCCCATGCTAAAAATATCAGAACACCAACGATATAAAAAAGAATGGACTTGCTCACAGAGAGAGCATGGGAATTGTCGGTCTGTCGGAGTAAATGGGCGCCCGTTTTTCAAGCAAGTCGACAGCAGCTTTCAACGAGTTGAGGACCACTACATGGTTTCCGAACACCTGGGCATGCACGACGTCGCCTGGATACGACATCTAAGTAAACCTTGCTGAGGGCCTGGGGAAATATTCTGCGCACCGTACTGTCTTCCCCATTCCGTATAGGTTACCCAAGGCAACTCAGTAGGTATGTCGTGGAAATTTCCCATGATGAGCTTGGGCTTGGGTCCAGGAGGATACGGGGGTCGCGAAGTCGTTTTCCATCTGTTCAACAGACCAGTAACGGCCAAGAGGATTAAAACCAGAACAGTAGCGGGAAGAAAATCATAGGAAGCCATTGTGGTTTGGAGGAGATATCCTCGTCGACTTATACCAGGAAGGCTTGGGGTGGGAACGAGGACTGGCGATCCTTATCTATTATTTCGCAGTAACAGCTGACCGACCAAGAGCATGAATCTCAAAAAAGAACTAATTGTAACCCCAGACCAAGAATTCGACACCCTGAGCCAATGAGCGAAGAGAACCTCCCGCCAGTTATCAAAGCGCATGTCACAGAGGATTTCTGGAAGGGATGCCGTCCGAAGTCGAATTGAAAACCAAGGACAGGAAACATGTTGATAGCAGCCTCAACTTCGCTCGTGCCGTCTCTTTCGGCCCCACATCGAAGTCGGTCCACACCGCACACATTACCGGGACTGTCTTTCAGATGACCGACTCGGATTCAGCTGCGCACCGTGTCTGCCGGAAAGGTTGGTAATTAATGTAGAAAAATGGGAGGGGAAAAACGGTGTATTAACTGGTCGTACAGTACAGTATTTATACTCCCCAGGAGAACAATGAATAGCTGGTACAATGGTAAACCACATAATACGGAGTTCAAATTCCCTGACTCCAAGAACAATGAGTGGCGCGTGAAACGCGTAGCAACTACGCGTCCGGACGCGTCTCCATGGTTCCGACTCATGGCTATGCATGCAATCGTGTACCAGGACACGTCTACGGCGCGTGTTCTCTACTTCCACGGCATGTACTCTATGTCGTGTCCTCCACGCTTGCATCGCGCTCACGTGGCTCTGTACGGGCTGACGAGTCGCCTCTGTCCCGCGCCGGCGACGATTCCAACAATTAACACGAACGTTCACAATTAGTAGATCGGCGCCTCGCAATCTCCATCATATCCGACTACTGCCCAATAAGATGGCGTTCGCTCTTCCAGAATCTACACACACACGGGAACCCATCAGCCACCCGTCAATCAAAGAGCAAAGAGCCGAGCCCGAAAACTCACTCGCATCGTTCCAGCAGCGCGCTCGATGTGTTACTCGGCGCAATATGCGGCGCGCCGTTCTCCCGGTCTCCGTCTGGTTGAACACCAGCTCCATCTGCGCGCCGCGCGACCACCGCCGCCACACGGGCGCGATGCTCGGCCGCAGCTTCGCGTTGGGGTCGAGGTGCGCGGCGAAGGAGACGAAGCCCTGCGTGAACGCGGTGATGGAGGCGGTGTTGTTGAAGTGGAGGACTGAGCCGAACTCGTCGAAGGTGGGGAAGTAGTTGATCGTGTCGTCGCCGTGCAGGGCGGGGAGAATTGCATATTCGCCCTGGGAAAGCCAGGTTAATACATAGATGAGAGACGATGAATTGTGGTTGTACAAACCTTGTACGCCTTCCCGGGATGGGCGTTGAGTAGCAGGTAGGTGGGGCAAACAAAGGTCGCTGCACGGCGGATGAGACTTCAAACATTATGGCGTAGAGGAGAGGAAACACGAACACTCTCCCAAGATTGCATTGACCTGGTCAACTGAGTACCCCAACGGTTCATAGAGGGACGCCGCAGTACTGCTCTCCTTGGTCCTCAGCAGCGGGAAGATATTGCGCACATACTGCGCGACGTCGTATTACTCCGCACTCTGGTTGATGAACAGCGCCCCCTCGTTGGCACCGAGAGCAGGATATCCCGGGCCACTTGACGTTTAGAACAAATAAACCACACCGCAAAAGGCGTAATTGAATTACCGTGTTCAAAGTACCCTGGGAGAGGGCATCCGTGGGGCTCTGCTTTATGAACGAGCCGTCAACAACGGGGAGAAGGTGAATTGCCCGCGAAGCCGGCGAGGATGATGTTTGTGTTGATGTCTGATGTCGCGCCGTCGACCTCGCGTAGACAATCCAGGGGACGTGTGCCGTTGCATCTGCGATGATGCGTTGAACGATATTACAAGAAGGCCTAGGAATGAATTTACCCTGCTTGCGAGGCAACCTCGTTGAACAAAGTCGAGGGAATTTTCCCGTCGTACTTGTACTGGGAAGGCAGGAAGGTTGAACTGGTAATTGCAGCCCGGAAGAGCTTGGGGCTGGTTTTTCCGTTGCGAGCAACCACGTGTTGAAGAACAGAGCCGGCGCCTAGTCTTAATATTTAGCGCGGTAAATCTCGGTCCAGAGGCAAGTACCTGCACTCTGTCCCCAGATCGTCACTTTTTCAGGATCACCACTAGACGGCTCAGGTTGACTTGGGAGACCACAAGGGTTGAACTCACCCAAATGCACGAATCTGCGTGGAAGTATCAACGAATCGTTCTGAAGAGCAGCGAACAAACATACATTTTTGTTGACCCAGCGCAAAGCAAAATCTTGATCAACTTCAGATGTGTATTAGCATAAGTTGACACTTGAAATAACGACCCGGGACGTACGCGAGCCAGCGTTGAGAGCACCGTTGTCTTTTATTTCTTGACCCGCGAGGAAGCCTTTGAAAGCCGCGTAAGTTTGAAGTTACGTTCTGGGTTGTGAGGTTTACCGAACAGTCCGAGTCGGTATTGAAGGACAACGACGACTTCTCTTTCTCTCTCTTTTCGAATTTTATGGAGCAAATCTCGAGGATAAATTTCTTTCGTTCGTGTGTAGGGTAAATGGAGTGCGTTGAGTCCCGCTGTATTGACCTTGTATCATACATGTGGTATAACTAATCCGACGGCCACGAATCAGCGAGGTCGCCCACAAATTCGTCGAACCATTTGAAAACCTCGTAGTGCCATTTCAAGCTGTGAGCCGGATTCAGACCAAAAGGTATCAACGTAGACCGAAATGACTCTACGAACCTGTTTTCGTGTCCCAAGACCCTACGAAATTTCTGGTCAGCTCTGTACAATGTGGATAGCTAGGCGCGCAGAGGGTCTCACCAATGGTTCTCCTCCGGAAATATGAGCAGCCGGCTCGGTATTCCCAACCTACGAGAAAAAAGGAATGCCTTTAACCGGCCAACCTGAGCGACGTGACATGGCTTACTGTTGCAGAGCATGGAACGCCGCGATGCCCTCCGTATCGGGGAGCCTGTAGTCTTTGCTCCCGTGTATCACCAGCTGCGGCGTCGACCACTTGTGGACGAAGTTGGCGGGGCTGAATTTGCTGTGGACGTTCTTCTCCTCCCAGGGCGCGCCCCCAAACTCGTGATTGAACTGGTGGCAGGTAAGCTATTAATTACACCGCACCAGAGTCAGATGACATACAAAGCGTGGTATATCGCTTGTGTAGCTTGCTGGTAGAGTAATTAACGCAGGGTCGGAAGAGGAGGGAGAAGAGATCTGGACGTCGGAAGTGAATGTACTCACATGCACTACTATCGAATACCCCATCGTGGCAAACTAGAGCCTTGAAGTTGAATCCGTACTCGGGATGTCCTTGGAGCCAGTTGATCGCATATCCGCCCCAGCTGGCTCCCGCAGCTACAACCCGATCTGGGTCAATCTGGGTAGAGCAGGTGAAGTGAGGAGTTGTACATGCAAGCTAAATAAGTGTGGCGATACCTGAGGATACGACTCCAGCACGTATTTGAACCCCTGCACCATGTCGACGAATGGTTTGCCGCCCCAGTCTCCAACGATGGATTCAGCAAACTCTGAAGCCGCCATTATTGAGCCTTCATAACGGATGGTGGACGGGACAAAAGCAGCAATCACCTCCTCCGAAACTCGTGCTCCCAGTGGGATTCATCCAGATCGAGAAGTACCCCTGCTGCGAGAACACTAGTGGCTTGGCGCGTCAATCTCGAGATGACAGGACAATTGTATGCCGCGACAGACCGTTAGGATTCCACCGATCCGACCATTGGTCGGCAGTTGTGCCGTGGGGACCTGGTTTGAGACCATCAGAGTCAGCAGATGGGCATTTAAAGAGCGCCAGGAATCTTACCGCCGTGAATGACCATAGCCAGAGGCCACTTCTTCGTGTCCTTCTCATCCCATCCTTTCGGCTTGAAAAGCCAGCCCTGCACGTCCCTGTCCAGAGCACCCTTGAACCAGAATTCTTCACCCTCGTCAAGGCCTTTGCTCTCCAGGGCCTCAGCGTTGAAGCGAGTGACTTGCTTAATCTTTGGCTTGAGCGCTTGACTTGATCCTAATACTATGTTGCTTTCGAAGGAACTCAAGTCATGGAGAACGTAAACATCATCCGGCGAAGCGAACGACGACCGCGAAAACAACAGACGTCCGCCAGGAAGGAGTTGCACGCCAGACGCCGCTCCCTTGTGGGTCAACGGGACGGGAGTATGGAACTGTTTGGGCAGGAGTGGATAGCCGGTCGACGCCGATGCCGACAATGTAGGAGGGATGGGCAGCGCATACACTTTAACCCTCGCGTGGTCTTGAGCTGTAAAATACATCACATCTCCGGCGAGCGAGAACTGCGAAATGTGAAAGGTGAGAGTGGTTGCGTGAATAGGGGCAGATCGGCGGCACGTACGGCGAGCGACTCGGGGGAACGGTCCCAGGTGGGTGCAAGCGCCACCCGGTCCTTGTTGCCAAGATCATACACAATAATTTTGTTTCTGGGATTGGGATGCGGTCAAGGCCCGGCATCTGTCGAGTAGCACAATGGAACACACATAGAGCTTCCAGCCGTATCAGTTGGCTCCTGGATCCAAGCCGCTTTGGTCCCGTCAGAGTTGAGCAGCGGGGCGCTGGTTCCTCCTTGTTTTCCTGTCGTCAATTGGACTGGCTTTCCCGGATCAGTGATCTTGACAAGATGCACCTGGCTGGAAATGTCAGGAACAGAACGCTGTAATTAGGGGTATCCGACATTCCGCGTTCCGTTCAATGGCGATAGGTCCGGGTCGCGTGAAGTGTAGAGGACATTCCCGCCGACGAAGGAAAAGTCGTCCGAAGTCTGATAAACCCAGTCATTCAGTGAAGGAGAACATATATGTGTGAAGACGAAGACGCGTACATGCCGCGTGCCCTGCAGGAGATTCTCGAACGTCGAACCCAATTTCCACTCTCCACCTGGGCCGCGCGCCAGCCCGACGCTGAACAAGGACGCAGATTTGGGGCTCAGCCTTCCATACCAACAAATCAAATCAGCACAGTTTCGAACTGTACGGCGTCAGGCCAACGCACCACGAGTCCCAGAAGCGCTCCTTCAGCTCATCAAACACCATCGGCGCATTCGGCACCCGCGCGCGCCGCTCATCCTGCTCTTTCGCCGCCGTGAGATTCCCGTCCGCGTACACGTAGTCGACGAACACCAGCGCGCCGTCCGGCTCGGAGTACTTGAATTTCCCGGCGGTCTTGGTGGGGGAACGCGCCGATGAAGACAGGTGCCGCGGTGGTCAGGTTCAGTTGAAGTTCGGGGCTCAGAGCGTATGCATAGAGATCGAGGACGCCCTTCCCCGAATCCACGGCATGCCCGATGCTGCGCCGGCCAAGCCAGAACGCTTCGCCGCCGCCAGGCAGCTGGGATGGATGAGCATCAGGAAACGGACGCCCCAACCGAGCCAAAGGGGGGACGAACCGGGATTTCAAGCGGCTTCGTCGCGTTTCCCTCCAACGGCGCGATGAGTATGGATTTATTGTTCCTTCAGGCGCGTCCGCGTCGTGTCGGTGTCATTGAGTTTTGACGCGTGCAGAGTCCGGACAACTCACGTCTTCTCATCCAGCGAAAACTGCGTATACGGCACCAGCACCAGGTCTCCCGCCTCATTCGCGACCCCCGCTCCCGGGCGCCGAAGCTCGACTAAGGTCCTAGGCGAGAACACATCCGGACCCTCCTTCAATACGAACGTGAAGCGACTGGTGCGGTGAACAGCTGCTGGTGCAAGTGTTTGCTGCTGTCCGGCATCGAGTTGGGTTGGTTGGAAGGCAGCTTGCGCCCCGAAGAGACCGAGTAGACTGAGTGGGAAGCGCATGGGAGAAAGCAAGCCCGGGTCCCAGGGTGCTTACTTATATCGGAGGTCCGAGTGAGAAATGGTTTTATGTCGGGGGGACTGCGTAGCGCTTGGGAGTCATCCCACGTATCAAAAAGCCGCGGACCTAACACGGACCCGTCACCTTATAGCGCGCGTTCATGTTGGAACTCGGTCGGTGAGAAGCATTCGGGAGACCGGGCCGAGGCGCTGAATGGCAGAGGCGAAATAAAGAGCATCCGGTCAAGTTACGACTAAAAGCACAGTGAGAAGAGAATACAAAATAATCGTACATTGGATCTCCTATACAACCCCGCCCGAGAGTCGAAGCGCGGCACAAATAAGATGCATAATTTAACGCTCGCCCATCGTGTCGGGGTCACTTTTTCTTTGCAGGCGCCTTTGCCCGCGCCGCCGTGTCCGACACCCGCCGTCGTTTTGTGGGCGAGGCCAGTTCAGTCTGCTGTGGCGGGATATTGGTGGCGAGACGCTTGAGCCGAATTGTGGGCTGCGGGGTGGGCAGCGCCGGCACAGGGTGGATGCCGCCGTAGACCTTTTGGCGCGGGTTCTACCGTTCCCAAATATCGCGTTAGTTCGTCGGATAAAACGGCGGGCATGCATACCATCATGAGCTCGTCCCCGCTCTCCTCCTCCCTGCCCTGGCCCAGCGGATCCTCTTCCTCGGCCTCGCTCCCACTGGCGCTGCGCTCGTCGTCGTCGTCCTGGATCATCATGCCGCTCCCCCGGCGCTTCACCAGCCGCAACGATGTCGGCGCCTCCTCCTCCTCCTCGTCGTCCTCAAACCCATCATCTTCCCCGTCTTCCTCCTTGACGTGAATCACCGCCTGCACGCGCCGCACAAATATCTGCCGCGGGGGCTGGGACGGCGTCTGGATCTGCTGCTGCGCGGCGCTGGTCTTCGCTGCGCGCTGCTGCTTCCCCGCGGAAGACGACGAGCCCGATGCCGAGCCGTCGGCGGGCTGGTACGGCGGGAGCTCGCGCTCGCTCCGTGCTGACCCTGGCGCGGACTGTTGCCCTTGCTGCTGCCGCCTAACAGCGGCGGGCTTCGCGGGCGTGCGCAGATTCCGCTGCTGCTGCCGCTGCGTTGCGCTGACGCTCTGCAGCGGCGAGTCGGGCTCCGTCGGGCTGGGCGGGATGGCGGACTTGTACGCCGGCGGACGGTTCGATGAGGTCGAGGCGCGTTGGACGGCGGAACTGGGATATTCCGGGCTCTCCACTTTCGACGGGCTCGCGGTCAGGGCGGATCGCGATAGCTGAGTTGAAAACGGATTAGGATTAGGATATTTAGAATGGGAGAGGGTGGACATACGGTGAGTAGTTCGGTGGATAGGCCGCACCGGTCCTGCTCGACGCGTGTGTAATGGTCTTGCCAGTTCTTGGCCTGCTCTTTCCCAGTGCACGACCTCGCGCTGAAGACCGTCGATCTACCGTGCTTGCATCAGTGAATAGTCCCAATTTACAATCCGAGCAATGCCAACCGTGGCACGCATTTGAGACAACTGCGTAAAATGTCATTTAGGCAGTCAGATAAGCGCGTCGAGTCCGGTATTTACCTCGTTTTCGTGTCTGGTGGCGACGAGCTCGGCGGCATGGAGTGCTTTGAGGGCGTCGTCGCGTTCGCGTCGAGCTTCGTGTGCTTCGGAGCCTATGCGTGCCACCTGAGCTTGGGCTTCATCTTCGAGCTCTGAGGCCTGAATTGGTGGAATGAGAGAGATATGGCGGATTGGATTGTAAAAGACCAACAGCATTCAAGACCGTCTTTTGCACGAGACCGAGTACTTCGGCCAGAGAGCTTTTCGTCGCAGCACTGAGCAACATTAAGAGACGGTGCCGCGGCAATCAGTGGCTGTGTCGCGCCATCATTTGTAGATCACATCTACTCCGAGCACACATCTCTTGACCTAGGTCAAGATGGTGAGCAACAGTAGTTAATCCAGTAGACAAGAAAAATGAAATTTTACTCTTATTGTGTACAAAGGACACGGATCGAGTCGATGACAACTTGAAGAAGCAACGAGAGTATACTGTACTACTGTAGAATTTCATTCAATTCGGCGGTCACGCATCACGCACCCTGTGCCGCGATGAATTTTGGTCTCGGTCACGGGTCACGGCACCCAGTGCCAAATGTAAAATGCGTGACACTGGGGCCAAATCTCCCTTGGAGGTGCAAAAAAGGCAGAATTTTCGTAATTTTTCGTCTTGAATGCCGAATCTTTGGAGGTGTCATGCCAAAATTCATTGGTTGCCGAAGTGCCAAATTGGTATTTTGGGTCATGGGTCACAACCTGTGCCGAATTGAATGAAATTCTACAGTATACAAGAATAGTATCATTAGGCATTCGTGAATGCCTACTTGGTGTGACGTAAAGTAACCGGATATTACCGGAATTGTGTATATCTGAGGTATCATTTGGTGTGATATTTGGTTTCTTTGTTGTACAATGGAAGGTATACCTTTCCTCGTTAAATTGAGCAAAAAACCCAGGGAATTTTAGTCGGCCACCGGGCAGAATGTTGATGGAATTCTGATTTGTGTGATCAGCTGTCATATCCTACTATTTTTAATTTATTTCTGGAGCGGGATGTAAAGCCCCTGCAGTTCTAAAACTTATTGTACCATTACCTACCTACTATTAGTCTCCTTTGGGGTGTTCAAAGTGTTCAATATGCCATCAAAATCAGCCCAAAAGGGACAAAGCTCTGATTTTCGGATATTCACACTATATGGGCTACATTATCCTCAGCACCTGAGCTGTATACCTCCAGGACTCAAAAAATACAGTAGATCGCAAATATGATCCACAAATTTGGAGTGACCCAGTTTTTTGGGCTGTTTTCACCGAAAATCCAGTTACTTTGCGTCACACCTAGTATTTTGCAAATCAACAGCTATTTTCCATTTCAATGCCTATTCATCAATCCAACACCTATCTTGTCTGTGAACAGCTATTTTCCACTGAACACCTAACATCAATTTGAACTGGCCGACTTGCCGGTGCTTTGTGTGATAGTGCGTGACATTACTCCTTTCCTCCTCCCACAACGACGACACACAGATGGCCGTGGTGCATAGGGAGAAAAAACCGCTGTCCACTGCGCAGCACAAACAATGGAGAACAAGGTTCTCATGAGGTAATTAGGGAGAGAGGGAATCACCCACATTTTTTGGGCACCCCACTGTACAGCCCAAAGGTGTGTGTCGATGTTTTAATTATCCACAAACACCAACCCAGTCCTCACGCAAGAGTGTAATGTGCCGCCTGCAGCTGCGCGAAATTATCATGCTGCCGCTCGACATCTGCAATGTCCATGGGACCAGCTCCCTGCTGGCGCTTTGAGGCACGTGGAACTCACACACGCGCCAGCGTCACAGCGATTACCACAGGATCTACTCCCAGACACTCGATGGCATGCACTTACGGTAGCATAGTTAATTCCCTATGCAGTATATGTTTGTATCTACACCGATTGGATACAATTTATTTGCACCCACCAATGACCATGTGCTCTGCGAAGGGTTGAAATCCCAGCCCCTCCTCCAAATCTCCTCACCCTTTGCGATATTGAATGAGTTTTTCACTGTGACATTGTAACCGCAAGTTGAGGATGGCCCCCACTGATTCTGCTTCGCTAACCGCTCACTGATGTTTATATCAGGATAGCTGTTGGAATAAGCAATAGGTGTTCGTGTGATCTCTTGAATAGCTGTTGATCAGACAGAATAGGTTTTCAGAGTAGATAATAGGTGTTCGAGGCATCAATAGGCGTTCAAATGTTCTTTTTATTACATGTCCTGCTAGACTACCTATGGCATATCACTGGATGGTCTCGTAATCTGAATAAGCTAATGGCTCTCATCTCTCCCCCCTCATATCCCGCCCTGTCCTTAGTCAAGAGATAAACAACTAAAATATTGCCCCCCCCCCCCCCCCCCCCCGTCCTCTTCCTCGGCAATGATCTCGGACTGAGGACCCCCCACCTGCTCGGTATTACTTGGGGAATAGACCGACACGACAGGCTCCCACGCGTCCATATCGGCGGTTGCCTGTATGAACCCAAGGTTGCGCAGGTAGCGGACATTCACCACCTCTACGCGATGCACGACAATGTTGTATTCCTATCAACAGTAAGTCAATCGTGGGACAATTTCACTATTCGCACCCACACGCTGAGGGTCATTGTATACATTATGGTGGTAGCGATGAAGGGTGGCCTCGAGACCAATGATGGTGCCCTCGTGAACTTGTCCAAGGAACTGTGATGTTGTTAAACTCGAATCGACCCTCATCTCACCTTCAGGTGTGAAGTCGCCCTGGATGTCACTCACACCCACATGTCAAAGCTGGAGGACATCCAGAACGAATATCTGTGCCGACTCCTCGGCCTTAACAGACACTCTGTTCTCGCAATCCTATTTTCCAAGACTGGTATCATCCCCCTGCACTACAGGCAACTGTCCCTCGCTATCAGTTATCTAGTGCACCTGATGTCACTTCCACCAACCCATATTGCCGGCATCGTTTACCGAGACTCCGTCCAGATCACGCGGGACGGCCTGCCGTGCTGGCTCTTGGATTTGTGCTACGTGCTATCTCACCTCCCTGTTCCCGTCCTCCTGTCCATGGACTCCCTCACCCCCAACGGTATTGCCGACCTTAAACACTGCCTGAATGCCTCTTGCTCTACCTGGATTGGAGAGAAAATTGTCAGCATGTCGGGACGGCTGCCCCTCATACAAGGCCGAGTGGAGTGTACCGCTGACGGGAGCTTAAAACCTGTGTCTATGAAGTGTCGCCTATATCTCCAGGTCCCAGTCCCAGCACACTGCAAAGCCCTGATGTGCATCCTCCTTTCCTCCCACTCCTTGGCAGTTGAACTGCTGCGCTACCAGGAACAACTGAGGCCCCCCGTCCCCAGGCATGCAAGGTTATGCCGCCTATGCTTGCTCGATGTAGAGAGTGAGGGCCACGCGCTACTGGCTTGCAGCACGCCCACGCTTGTTGAGATGAGGCACTGCTTCTTCATTGACATATATTCGACGCTGCCCACTATCCCTCGGAGGTGGCCATCCATGGACGACTTTATACAATATCTCATACAGACGCGGAATCTCAATATTATACAGTGATTAGCCAAATATACTTACGAGGTACTGGCTCATTATTCTACTACGCCAGTATTCAGGCCTGCAGGATATACATACAGCACATTGGATTAATACCAGTAAAATCTCAATCCCTCATACTCAATTCTGAACACCAGGCCGCCCTGGGGCTTTGAATGCATCTCTATCCCACCAGTATTTTTTCTCTTTTTTATTACCGACCTAGCTGGGGAGGTGTTTGATGGGGGTACTCAGGTTGTGAAATGGTGAAAGGAAGAGAGTATCCGTAGCATACAAATGACACTTGTATGTAGTATGGGCCCCGGCTGTTTCTTAACAGGACCGCGCCGGTATACATCCTCCTCCTCCTCCAACGCCTAATGCTACTAATTTGTCGTGCCTCAGCAACGATCATTATCATTGATGGTGCGGTTTGTCAAAAACCTTCCAGTCGGTGGAAAACTTATTGCACCCACTACCAGCCAAGCAACTCGTCGTCAGAAGTGGGCGACGAGGAGCTTAGGTTTGTTGCCGGGGAGTGAGTGGTGAGCGCGCGTGCAGCACCGCAAAAGAATGATGAGGGAGGCGGTGGACTACCGACAGAGCGAGGCATGCCCGCATGCGACAAAAAAACACCATGTTATGCTCATCTATGGCCATCGTGGGGGTCGAACCCAAGACCTTCGCGTTATTAGCACGACGCTCTAACCAACTGAGCTAGACGGCCGATGGTACTGTCAAAGGGGTATCTTTGCAGATTGCGGTACCTTTGCAAAATTTGATCTAACGATCTCAATTTTGCGTCAATTGTGCTATAAAGAAAGTAAAGAGCAAATACATAATCCTTTGACTATTCCAAATATTTCTGCAGGCAAACAGCAGCATTTGAGACCACAGGAAAATCGAGAGTCGGCTGTTTGATGCAGTCCATCAAAAATGATGGCCCACCAAATTCATCAATTTTGCAAAGGTACAGGCGTCTCGGGAACCTCCTGGCATCCTCCACATTGCATGCCTCACTCTGAAAATATTCAAGCATGGGATTCGTCTGTATGACTTCGTTTACGCCAAATTTTGGAGAAATCCGAGCTAAACGGGTCCCACACTCGGTCCATCAAAAAACTTTTGCAAAAATTTTCCTTCGATACGTAACCTTTCCCCAAATGTTAGAGCGACAGAGTCTGCTGAGAGATGAACTCTAGGGAGCCCAGTCAGAGGTGAAAGAAACACTGTACTTATTCAAAACTGCTGAAAGACACATTGAGACAACTTGTTTCGGCGATGCTTTCAGCTGTCTTGAAACAAAGAGTGTCATCAATTTTTCCTTCGTTTTTAAGATGAAACTCTTTGTTTCAAGACAGCTCGTCTTTCAGCAATTTTGAATACAGTGTTTCTTTCACCTCTGACTGGGCTCCTGGAGTTCATCTCATTCATACTTTGCTGACAATGAAAGTAAAATTTCATTTTTTTTAGTCTACTGAATTAACTACTGTTGCTTTAAGTGTTGCTTACCATCTTGATAGGGATTGCTTTCCCCAGTGTATCCAGTGCAGTCCCAAGATTCAGCAAAGTAGATTCAGCAGAGTAAATAATGCTAGATGATACAGTAGCGCTCTACAAAACCGAGTTCATGCCGTCACCTCCTCCATATCACAGTCCTCCTCTTCCTCCCGCGCCTCTTTCTCCTCCTGCTGCGCAATCTCCTCCAACTGCGCAGACAACAGCGCCAGCTGCGCCTGCAGCTCCGCCCGCGCATGGTCGGCGAGCGACATCGTCACCGGCTCGCTCTTCACCGGCGACAGCAGCCCGCGCCGCTGCTCGTCGTCCTCCAGCTTGAACAGCCCACCAAAGTTGATCGTCTGCAGAATGTTCTGCGCCGCCGCGTACGCTGCGCTCCCGGGGCCGGGGGCAGCGGGCGTCGGGGTGGGTGCTTCTGCGGGGGGCAACACTGCTGGTTTCGGCGCCTCTGTGGGGGCGGGAGTGGGACGGGCAGGGGCGAGCTGGCTGGTGGAGGCGACGGGAGCGGGGGATGGTTGGGGCGTCGGGAGGGGAGGGTGGATGGGATGTTGCTGGGGGCGGGGGACGGGGGTGAAGGAAGAACCGGCGGCGGCGGCCGCTGCGCGCGCCTTTTGTGCTGCCGGGATAGCGTTCTGTGTCTGCGGCCGGCGAGTTGCGCGACGCGTCGATGACTAGTCAAGCGATCAGAAACGGCGCGAAAATATAAAGAGAGGAGAGCACTTACATTGCCGCCCTCCCAAGCGGGATTTAAACGATACTTCCCGTCGCTGCTTTTCTGAAACCGTCCGCGCCGGAACGCCTTCTGCAATGCCTGGCTGGCCGAGGGGCGGAAGTTCGACTGCACCGGATAGCGGTTAGCCATCCAGTTGAACAGATCCTTCGGCGCCATCCCGTTCGGGTCATCGACCGCGACCAGCCCCTCGACGATCATGTCTTCGTAGCTGGGGAGGTCCGTGTCCTCCGAGGGCGTGGGCGGCAGGGTGGTCTCGGTGAACGCGTGCGGCTGCGCATACGCCGAGGCCGGGAACGGCTGCGGCGGCAGGTAGGCACCGGGCGGGAAACCACTGTGCGGCGGCGTGTACGGGTATGGGTAGGGCGCGAAGCCGGGCGGGAGGGCCTGGTAGTACGGCGTGTGTGGGTACGCGGGCTGCGCGGGGAACCCGTACGGCGGCACAGGGGTGGGGGCCGGAGTCGGCCTCGACGGGCCTGCAACAGGCTGCTGCTCGGGCGGCCGGGGCTCAGTGGACGGCTGCGACGGCTGGTCCTCTGCACGTGGGGGATTGGACGTCCCATTCGCCGACGGAATGGGGGTTGAGGTTTCCTCGACTTTTGGAACGAGGTTTTGCATGGAGGCGATGACGGTCTTGAAGTCCGTGGGCCATATGTTGCGCTTCAGCGCTACGGGGACATGGATGTCGAGGGTGAGGCAGATGTCGATGACCTGCTGGGGAGGTAGGAGGGCGAGGTATTGGCGTTTGAGGTCATGGTCTGAAGCAAGAATGAGAAGGACAAGTCAAAGAAAGGAATAATAATATACCTTCTGGAGGAGCATTGTGGACGAAGGTCACAGCTCCAGCTCCGCCGGCCTGCATCTGTATAGCTGTATAGCTACGAGTCGTTCTCACACCCGCCCCCACATATTTTTTTGGCTGGGGTTAAGGTCAGACAGATCGGAATACCATCTTCCGATCAGTTCAACTTGCGGTCTTCCGTTATGTTCAACTCTTACTCAGCGCCATGTTTTGTCAATCTGCGAGCCCGGGTACGCCGGTGGGTACGGGTACGAGTACGGGCGGGAAGCCCAACACCCGCGTGTTGACCCGTGTCCAACCTCGGGCCCTACAAACAGTTGAAACTCCGAGTCATAACTCGCTGGTTCACGGCCCATGTTCAAGTACATACTTGACTCAGCCCGGTAGGGTTCGGTGAACAACTAGGATGTTATTAACATCAGTTATTCACATCATGTTAATAACAGTTAATAACAGTTATTAACACAGCCCACCAAAAGACCCTTAGAAATGGTATGAACAACTGTGAATAACCCCCAAGCTTAGGGAAAGCCCCAGCGTTTGAACTGCGTGCGGCGCTGGCAGGTTTCGGAGAAGCCGAAACGTCCGAAACGTGAGATGTCACATCAGTGATGCAACGCGTGTAATTTTTTCTCGCTCGACGCGTCGACTCGCGAACTCTTTTACATCTCAGGCCAACGAGTCGCCAAAGAAAGAGACATATTGGCCGGTTGTCAAGTTCTGTAACATCGATAAAAGTGTTCTTGAGGTTATCCAGAATCGCGATACTGTGCAATTTCGTTCAATTCGGCATGGGTTGTGACCCGTGACCCAAAATACCGATTCGGCACTTCGGCAACCAACAAATTTTGGCGTGACACCTGCAAAAATTCGGCATTCAAGACAAATTTTTTCGAAAATTCTGCCTTTTTTGCACCTCCAAGGGAGATTTGGCCCTGGTGTCACGCATTTTACGTTCGGCACTGGGCGCCGTGACCCGTGACCGAGACCAAAATTCATCGCGGCACAGGGGGTGCGTGACGCGTGACCGCCGAATTGAACGAAATTGCACAGTAAAGCGGCGAGTGGAGACTCGGACTCGGACTCGGACGAGGAGGATGCAGTAGACCCTGAAGATGTTGAGGATGCTGCTTTTCCGGCCTCAATCCCACTCCCGCCGGCATTGGATCTTTCATTCGTTGTTGATCCCGACATCAATATCGCAACGCCTGCTTTGTTCGATCTCGTCGCTCCGGAATCCTCCATCGACACATCCACTATCCCCAAGCAGACGGCGTCGGCCACTCCCGCGGCAAGGGAGGATGTGCAGGATGTGGACTGGGACTGGTAAAGTGCATTGCACCGCTGTTTCGTAGTTATTCACTGGCTCAGAGTAATTCACAATGTGAATAATCATTATTTACATGTTAATAACAGTTAATAACAAAAATGTTACTAACATGCGTGAATAACCCTCGCCCAGTTGCTCACTGTTATTAACAAATGTTACGGCCTCTGGGAGTTATTCACCGAACCCTACAGCCCGGGCTGCTTTTTCAGTCTACGGAAGCCCTTGAAACCCGCTGCACGGACTCTCGTGGTCATTCTGGATTTGCAGCTCGCTACCCATCTCAGTCATCCTGGAGCGGGCGGTTAAACGGCTAAACTCGAATCCTCCGCCCGCCGTTCACCCGTTGGGCGGGTTTATAATCTCTTAAATCCTGCTCTCAATGACATTGGACCTACTCTACCATGGCTCTCTTTCATGATTTCGTGCACGCGGCTCTTCTCTTTGTAGCCTGCATTCGCGCCGTTGACGCCAGCGGTCCAGTCGTCGATCTAGGCTACGCGCGGTACCAGGGCGTCGTGGACACGACACTCGACATTACCGCCTTCCGCGGTATCCGCTACGCTGCCGCACCCACTGGTAAGCACGAGCATCCGCTGAACCTGCCCACAAGCCGAAATCGACGTCGCGGCTTTGAACTTAGGACCGTTACGGTGGCACGCACCTACTCCGCCGCCCAAGATCGCAGGGATTCAGCAGGCGTCTGACGACCCTCCGCTGTGCCTGCAAGGCGCGGAGGGCACGGGTCAAAGTAACCCGCTTAGTGCTCGAGACGTCCAACAGTCCGAAGACTGCCTGTTCCTCAGGTTCGTCGCCAGAACTATTCACTTCACTGATAGAAGTATGTATCCAAATGAAACCTGTAGCGTTTACTCGCCGGCTGTGAACTCGACGGTGCCTTTGCCGACGATCGTCTGGATCCACGGCGGAGGGTAATTGTTTTTGTCTTGTGCTGTGCGACCCAATTTATTAAGCGGCACGTAATTTTTAGATATGCCCTGGGAGGCGCAAGTTACTACAACGGCGCCGAGATCGTCCAGGAATCGAACAACCAAGTCGTCGTCGTTGTCCTTCAATACCGACTCGGACTGTTCGGTAAACCTCACAACCCAAAGCGTAACTTCAAACTTACGCGGCTTTCAAAGGCTTCCTCGCGGGTCAAGAAATAAAAGACAACGGTGCTCTCAACGCTGGCTTGCGTACGTCCCGGGTCGTTATTTCCAGTGTTAACTTGTGCTAATACACGTCTGAAGTTGATCAAGATTTTGCTTTGCGCTGGGTCAACAAGAATGTATGTTTGTTCGCTGCTCTTCAGAACAGTTCGTTGATACTTCCACGCAGATTCGTGCATTTGGGTGAGTTCAACCCTTGTGGTCTCCCAAGTCAACCTGAGAGCCGTTCTAGTGGTGATCCTGAAAAAGTGACGATCTGGGGGCAGAGTGCAGGTACTTTACTTGCCCCTGGACCGAGATTTACCGCGCTAAATATTAATATTAGGCGCAGGCTCTGTTCTTCAGCACGTAGTTGCTCGCAACGGAAAAACCAGCCCCAAGCTCTTCCGGGCTGCGATTACCAGTTCAACCTTCCTGCCTTCCCAGTACAAGTACGACGGGAAAATTCCCTCGACTTTGTTCAACGAGGTTGCCTCGCAAGCAGGGTAAGTTCATTCCTAGACCTTCTTGTAATATCGTTCAACGCATGATCGCAGATGCAACGGCACACGTCCCCTGGATTGTTTACGCGAGGTCGACAGCGCGACATTAGCAGACATCAATACAAACATTATCCTCGCCGGCTTCGCGGGCACATTCACCTTCTCCCCCGTCGTTGACGGCTCGTTCATAACGCAGAGTCCCACGGATTCCCTCTCCCAGGGTACTTTGAACACGGTAATTCAATTACGCTTTTTGCGGTGTGGTTCATTTTTTCTAAGCGTCAAGTGACCCAGGATATCCTGCTCTCGGTGAACAACGCCAACGAGGGGGCGCTGTTCATCAACCAGAGTGTGGAGTACGACGTCGCGCAGTATGTGCGCAATCTCTTCCCGCTGTTGGGGACCAAGGAGAGCAGTGCTGCGGCGTCCCTCTATGAACCGTTGGGGTCCTCGGTTGATCAGGTCAACGCAATCTTGGGAGAGTGTTCGTGTTTCCTCTCCTCTACGCCATAATGTTTGAAGTCTCATCCGCCGTGCAGCGACATTTGTTTGCCCCACCTACCTGCTACTTAACGCCCTCCCCGGGAAGGCGTACAAGGTTTGCACAACCACAATTCACCGTCTCTTATCTATGTATCAACCTGGCTTTCCCAGGGCGAATATGCAATTCCCCCCGCCCTGCACGGCGACGACACGATCAACTACTTCCCCACCTTCGACGAGTTCGGCTCAGTCCTCCGCTTCAACAACACCGCCTTCATCACCGCGTTCACGCAGGGCTTCGTCTCCTTCGCCGCGCACCTCGACCCCAACGCGAAGCTGCGGCCGAGCATCGCGCCTGTGTGGCGGCGGTGGTCGCGCGGCGCGCAGACGGAGCTGGTGTTCAACCAGACGGAGAGCGGCGCGCCGCATATTGCGCCGAGTAACACGTCGAGCGCGCTGCTGGAGCGATGCGAGTGAGTTTTCGGGCTCGGCTCTTTGCTCTTTGGTTGGCGGGTGCTGATGGGTTCCCGTGTGTATAGATTTTGGAGGAGTCAACGCCATCTTATTGGGCAGTAGTCGGATGGATGAAGCGCCTATCTACTAATTGTGAACGTTCGTGTTAATCTTTCCGGCAGACACGGTGCGCAGTTGAATCCGAGTTGGTCATCTGAAAGACTGAAAGACAGTCCCGGTAATGTGTGCGGTTGTGGACCGACTTCGATGTGGAGCCGAAAGAAACGGCACGAGCGAAGTTAAGGCCATCCACATGTTCCTGTCATTGGTTTTCAATTCGACTTCGCACGGCATCCCTTCCTGAGAATCCCCTATGACATGCGTTTTGATAACTGGCTGGAGGTTCTTCGCTCATTGGCTCAGGGTGTCGAATTCTTGCTCTGGAGTCAGAATCGGTTATTTTTTGAGATTCTGTCGGCCACCGTGATAGCTGTTACTGCGAAAAAATAGAGAAGAACCGTCAGTCCTCGTTCCCACCCCAAGCCTTCCTGGTATAAGTCGACGAGGACGTCTCCTCCAAACCACAATGGCTTCCTATGATTATCTTCCCGCTGCTGTTCTGGTTGTAATCCTCTTGGCCGTTACTGGTCTGTTGAACAGATGGAAAGCGA